>VZSV01000008.1:5443227-5464295 GCA_013398735.1 Nothocercus julius | reverse complement strand
TATCTTATACATTCCTTTTAGATCTAGGGAATGGTATGGATGTTAATTATTAAAATTGTGCTGAGGAGAGACTGACTACATTGATAGAGTGTAAAGATTTACAGGTGAAGTATAAGAAATCCATGTTTTCCAAATATCTAAAAGTGGAATTATATTGTTAAATACAATTTTTAATTACAATTTCCATGAATGTGTCTCATCTTTAAAGGACTGTTCATGAGATATTCATAGCTATTGACAACCATAAGGATTTTTTAATCCTTATGGATTCTTTCGCAGACCTGGAACTCTTTGTTACACCTGTATAACAATAATATATGAAACAAAAGAAGAATCTATAGCTCTCGCAGGGACTTTGCTTTCTGTTCTATCACAGGAAATGTTGCATTCCCTTGAAATTGCTGTGAATTTTCTCTCTGCCAGGTAGAGATTGTGCTGGCAAGAAAGACAGGATTATATTCAGGCTAATTATTCTTTATTGAAAATAATATTTGAGTCACTGTGTCATACTTTCTCATAGTACATACGAACATTTTCTTTCTGAAAAAGAAAAGGAGGCTGGAGAACCCATGGGATTTGCCTGTTTAGCTGTCTTGCTAGCGTGTTGCTGGATAATCAGAAGCAGTTATGCACCACATTGAAGAAGATTATGGCTTCCAGCGTTCCCTTCCTGTGGGCTTCTGTCTTTTTCTGAGAAAAGCTGCCTATTAGTGGGGCTGGCACAGCTGAGACAGGGAACTATGGTACGGCTGATAAGCACACACAAACTCAGAAACCAAATGGGGTCAGTAATGAGGCATTTAATATGGCTGTAAATCGCAGGTATGGGGGAAACAAAGTTTACTTTAATCATGCTGTGATTGTGATTTTTGGCTGCCCGTGATCCCAATTTGTCAAAAAAAAAAAAAAGAGCTATATTTGATAAGCCAAGACAAATCGTAATCTGTATCATATTTTTGTGTCAGAATATCAGTAACAGAACTGAGTAATAGTGCACTTATGCTGCTAATATTTTGCTGAAGAACATCATGCAGCATAATGGCTTTTCAGTTGACTTTGCCATCGCTGTCCATTTATATACTCAGTAATCCCATCTCCCTCAGCAAACAAAATATTATGTTTCCTGTATTCTGAGTAAATGGGAAAAGGCAGCTTTACTGACTTGATACATAATGTCATATATTATGTTTTACTTCTGGGTCTTGCTGTTTTTTGGACTCTGTCTCATAGGAAGATAATTGTTGGTTTCATTATTTGTCCAATTAAGTCAGTTACAATGATTTTATTACTATCAGCTATAGATAATCAACTTGTATGTAAATTATGAATTTAACTGGACTGCCACCAAATTATAGTCGTGAGGTCCTGAGAAATCATCATACACTCCTTTGTCTCCTAACTTCAGTCTGTGGTAATCTGCAAATCTTTGGCATTTACAGTGCCAAAAGAGAGGAGAAGAAATAGCTGGTTACCTGTCCCTCTAACAGGAATATCCCTTTAGGGAAACTTAAAGGACAGCTGAGTGAGGAGAGGAGCATATGGACTTTTGGCTGTTCTGCGCTTATAGAGTGATATAAGCACTTCCAACCTTGTGTGGGTAGAGAAATCCGACAGTGATTCAACTATCATTAAATTAGTACAGATGTCTCCTGCAGCCTCCCACAGTAGTCTTACCGTGAGCTCAAGAAATTTGGATAAAGGTCTAGACTAAATCATTGCTAAGCCTGTATGGATTCTGGCTGTGTTGAGATTGACATATGTTACACACAGCTTCTGTCATACTGATTTGTACAAAATATGTCTGCGTTTGTCAGCCAAAGTTTCTTTTTTGAGGATATATGAGACAATGACCTCTAATTTTGAGGTGTTTTGAATTGAGACGTTTTGAATTACAGGCAGGATACAGTAGATGATGTAAATAAAAAAAAAATACAAAAAAAAGAGGTCAGTGTTGACATCTATAACCAGTGCATTCCTATTTTTCACTCAGGGAAAGCAAATCAGATATCTGATGTGTCTAAAAAGTGATAACGGTCCCTTGGACTTCTGTCTCTGTAAGCATTGAGAAAGGACTGCAGGACTCGATACTACTTCCTAGAGAATCAGAATTAGCATTTTAGTGAATATCAAACCCTGACAGACTGGGCATAGTGTTTTATTCCTGCATATTTAATATTGTGTTTTTGGAAGAGTTTGGTTTCTTCACCCCTCTGTCAATTCTTCCAGGAAAGCATTAATAATTGCAGATGATGTGATATATCTCTGTTGGTTTGCAAAATATTTCAGATGTAAAGGTATTGCAGAATGACTGTATTATGAGAGACATAACCACTACAAATCAGTCTGTAAGAAATTCCCAGGAATGCATGGCTTGCTAAAAATGCATGGGAAATAACATTAGGAAGCTTTGAAAGCCACACAAATGGCGTGGCAGGTAACTTCTTGTGAAACTGCATGAAATAGGAATAACCGGTTTCAGACCGGGTCTCCTGAATAATATACTATTCTGCAGTAGTTGTCCATGATATATATCTCACTACAAGAAAATGGGGGCAAATAATCAAATTAACCTCGCATCTGTTTAGTTATGATGTGTGCTGCTGTGATGTTAGTACCTCACTACAAACATGTGTCTTCAAAGAGCTCATGTTTACTTTGCTGATTTACTTTACTATAGCATTCCCGTGTGTTTATTTTCACATTCCAGGTAACTTGAAAATTATTTTTTTATAAGAAAAAATTATTTACTGTACCCATTTACACAGTTCATAGGTTAGTGTAAACACATTGAGAAATCAGTAATACTATCACATGCAAGCAGAGAGTTTGTATAATAATCAATATTTAAGTACTCACTATTTAATTTTTCAGTTACCTTCCCTGACAAAACAAGTACCTTCCCAACCATTTTCAATTTTAGCTCAAAGCTGGCTGTGTAGCTGATGTTTATATTTTTAAACTTTTGATGTGTTTGACAGACAATTGCCAGAAAAGAGCTTCTATTTGGACTGCCAGCTTTACACATTATGTAGTTTTAGACAGAGCACTCGCTTCCCTATGCTTAGACACTGAAGTATGCAAAGCAGTCACCTGAATTGTGAAAAATTACCTCCAGGAAGCTGTGCCTTTTATGCTTTCACATTTGTTTTGTAGTATTATTCTGTGTGAAGGAATACATTCTACATGGGTTTGAAATGCTAGGATTAAGAAGGAAGACAGGTTAAACATATTATCTCTGGGATGCTCCTAATCATTGTGTGCAAAGCGTGTTCAGAAGCCAGGGTGGTAAAAGCAGCTGAAAGCAGGGCATTTAAGCATTGTAAAATTATGACAGCTTAAATATGTTTAAATAAATAGAAATATCCTGGCACCTTTGACCAAGCTGGCCTATTGTATTTTTTTCTGCCTTTGCTGATCCAGGCTATAGCTTGTCTAGTTTGACAGATTTAGTAAGCAGCCTTCAAATTACTGCTGTGAGTATGTAGTGATTAACTTTTTTATTCCTCTTCTGCAATCCTAAAAGTATGTATTATAAGATATTGCTCTGACATTCACTTGAGAAAATCATTTGAAAAACACAAAGAGGTCTTAGTGCTCAAGTGCCATGTACTCTGTGCCTGAGAATGAAGCCTAGCAAGTTATAATAAGCTTTTAAAGAGGAAAGGAGAAATACAGCTCAAACAACACAGAAGAAAAGCTCAGAACAGTGTGAATAACAAGATGATGATTAAGGGAACAAAAGGGAAGGATGTGGCGTATAGGAACTGCCCGTTTCTAGCTAGCACCTTGAATTGGATATTCCCACTGCTGGTGGTTTTTTTACAGCTTTCCGCATCTTTTGTCTGTTTAGAGGAAGGAGGAGCAAGATGGGCTCTGCTGCCAGTAGGAACTGCCAACCAAAATGGGAACAGCCTTTTGAAGCTGTGCCTGGAGATCTCACACAGTCTTAAAGATACCAGAAACTGGTTTGTTTCCAGGTCTGACAGGGTGGTGAAGGAAGTAAAGGGCTCTGCTGTTATTTCACTGCGGTGGGAAAAGAGCAAGACGTGCAGGAGACACAGTGAACAGCTACAATGTGTGAAGCTGGGCCCCAAGCAGTAGGAGAGGGAGAGAAGACACAAAAGGGGGAACATGTTTCACAGAACTGAAAACTCTGGCTTTGTGTGCAATTTTTGAGGCTCTCTATGTGCTGAACCATAGATGAAATGATAGATAAATATTATTTTTCACTATAGATGAAATAATAGAGAAATAAGATAGGAAAGGATTCCTATCCAGTGAGGTGACGCAACTGCGTTGTTCACTTGTAAGCATTAGAAATGGTTGACTTAAAAAATTAGGATCCTTTTATAGGAGAGCAGTCTGCTGAAACGCAAGAAAGTAACAGCAGACAGGGTTCAGCAATAGTTGCACGGACTCCAAGCTAGGCAGAAAGCCCAGCTACAAGGAGGTGCCAGCCATGTGAGGCCACTTCACACGGGACAGGCAGGCACTGAGTAGCTGCAGAAAGCCATGGCCAAAGGCAGTAGTGGAACTGCAGAGGGGCACAGGTCCTACGGGGTGGCTGTGTCCTCAGGACAGAAGGGGAGACAGATGGTATCCTCAAATGGAAAGGGCCAAGGCCAGAACGAGGAAAACAGAAAGTCTCAGCTATTGTCTGGCTTAACATAAGGATTCAGGAGAAACAGGATATGAGAAACACACATGTGCATGCACACACACACACACACACACATGCGTTGATATGATGGTAGCAAAGAGCAGAAACAAACTACCCTGTCTGTATTGCTGCCAGAGATGCTGAAGGTGAACACATAGCTGTGGATTTGGGAAAGAGTTTGCATCCAAAGCAAAATCCTGAGGATGAGATTTCTTCCCTCTTACAGAGTCTTAGGGGGTTGGGAGTGGAGTGAGAGTGCTCTGTGAATCAGCACCTACCTCTATAATTCTTCTAACTATTACCTATTATGAGGATTAAAAATGGAATACTGTGGTTACCTGGAGATAACTGTGGAGAGGTGTTTTTTTTTTTTTGTAATACCTTTAGTAGTCCTACAGTCTGGACTGTAGGATTTTTTTTCTTGCTTGATATCTATTTGAGACTGAAATGGGACTTTCCTCTTTCTTCATCCCCCATTTATAAAAATGAGGATAACTATTCCTCCCAATGTGCCGGGTGCTTATATACATTAGCAACAAGAATTTCAGGTAGCCTGGCGACAGGGGTGTTACATGAGAGATGCACAGAAAGCACGAGTGCGGGTCTGACTAGGCAGGGCTTGGATCAAGATTCAGTTTCTTGTGCTCCATTTCTTGAATCAGTTGGTCATAATCACTGAACTGGAACACACAGATTTTTAGATCCCAATCTTGTCTCTGCTTTTTAAATAGTATTTCGCTCTATTGTGTTATACGGTGAAACTGAAAGGTAAGTAATGAAAAGCAGTTTGTGCACAGTTGCCATACGAATATAAACAGAAACAAAATTAGCAAATCAAATAGAACAAAAAAACAGTGGCAAAGAATAAACCAGAACATAAAAGAAGCCATCTAGAATCAAAGATATGGAAAATGACATGGTAGGAAACAGAGGCAAACAAAAGCAGAGATTACACTCCTGAATGAAAGTATTAGGGATATTATTGCTTTTATTCTCTTTGAATATGGTTATGAAACTGCAGCTGAAAAGTGTGACCAGTAATATCTTTCGACAGATACTCTAAGGGCTTCAAGTTACATGATCCTCATGTCTTAAATGAGACCTTTGTCATCCCTGGACTTCTCTCTGTTCTTTCTGGAAGTGTTCAGAATAATGGCATTATGTCAGGTATACCAAGTGTGTGCCCCAGTTTGCCATTACTCTGAATAATAATGCAATATTTTTGGTTTCTCTCTACCTTATTTCGCAACTATAATTCCCATTACTAAGGATGGGATCAGTCTATCCATGAAGAAAATTATGGATTCTATTAAATTGAAATTATGCTCACTTTATTAATTCCACATTGTGTACAAATGAATTGAACCTGTCTATAATAGTTTAATTATGAATGATTTTTTTTAAACTCTGGGTCTTCAATGAATGTGCTCATTTTCTTTTATGTGTTACAGCTCATCAACAAAAAACACAAAAAAGCTTTCATGACACCTGATGTTTTTTTATTGTTTAGCAAAAAAAAAAAAAAAAAAAAAAAAAAAAAAAAAAAAAAAAGGAAGAAAGAAAGAAAAAAGGGAGGGGAAAAAAACTAAAAGGTTAACTACAGAAGGGATGATCTTAGAATCTATGAGATTTGGAAAAGGTTCCTAAAAGCTAAAAATCAAACCTCTAAGTTCATTAAACGGAGTCTGCCTTGTCAATGAGGAATTTTTATTGCAAGACATAAGAAAAAGATAGAAGAGGTTGAAGGTGTAATATGCTTGTGTGTGTGGAACATCAGGTGAAAAAGTCAGTGATTCACTAGTTAATCCTTCAAGAAAGTTTCCAAGGTTAAGAACATCCTTTCACAGAGAAATGATGCAAAGGCATATTATGGCTTTTACCTTGAAAAAGTAAGTTGTAATTCCCTTTTAACTATGCAAGGATGAATTAATTACTTTCTAACAAACTCTAATACTTTACTACATAATGTCCTTTGTTTTTTTTTCTTAGAAATAAAGGTGAATATTTGCATAGATCTTCCCCTTCTTGTGAGTTATTGGTAAATTTATCCTTTTTGACCAAGTACGAGGAAGTGGGGGTTACAAAAATTCCCTCTGATCTTACTCATTATGGGCTGTGTCGAGTTGAACATCAACAGAACAGCTGGAGAGGATGCAAAGTGCCCAAGGCCAGTCAACAGGTTTCTGCTAATTCAGGGTATGGACCTAGAGCTCTTTGGTGAGCACGTGGCTTCAGCTTGAACAAGTGCTGAGCAAGTCACAGCTTTGCCCCTCATTTGGTGGGAAAGCTGACCAAGAGCACGTGTGGCCGTTACCATCTACTGAAGAAACTCCTATGTTTCTCTGTGCACTAGAGTTACATAAGAGCTTCATGAACCCAGCTTGAAACTTGTGCTGTCTTGGTCTATACCTTAAATCCTTGGCTACATATATAGAACCAAGTATCCATTAAGAAAACATGGCTAAAAAAATGAAGACGGAGCATCCGTTGAATAGGAGAACTTAATATGAGTATCATGCTCATGTATTTGTTTTTTATTGCAGAGTAGTCCTTCCAAATCCACAGAATAGAGCGTCTCTTTTAAGTTTCATCTTTGCAGTTTCTCTTGCATTGATTGTAATTATGCATGTTTGTAATATATGTACGTGGGAGACTATAAATATATGTTATATATTTGAATAGTGTGTTGGCAACACTTCTAGATATGCATTCATTATTACTGAAAATGATGTTAGTTTTGTGGCAGTACACTGCATGTGCTATTAGCATTAATCCTGGCTTCGTTGATCATTAACTGTATTCTGAGGCAGAATGGCTAGAGAATTAATAATAATTAGAAAGTCTGATGGTTAGAGAGTTCGTTTTGAGTGAAGTTCATTTTTTAAGGAGAGGGCCTGTGCTCTGACTACAGGAGAGCCATTAGCAGGGTATTAATACAGAGCACCTGCATCACCATTAAAAGTAGGAGAGCATCCAGAGCTTCTCTTGTTGTCATAAATCCATGCACAAATTGGGTGATGGGGTTGCATCTGCTACTTTAAGGGAGATGGATGTTTGTGTGTCCCACAAGGAAGTCAGTGATGGAGGAATAAGAAGATTTCAATTCCTTTGAAGTCTTGTTAACCAAATCTCATGTAAAAGAAGTGGCGTTGACTCACTGAATTAAGCTTTCTCTTGGTTCTTTTAGTTTTGGGGTTATATCAAGCAATAGGACATATGGGCTAGCCATTGATGTTTCCTCTGTCAAATGGAAATTCTTGTTATATTTCTAAACATCATTCTGAAAAACAATAGGTCAGCCTTTAAACAGAAGTGATGAATAAAGCTACAGGTATGGAAAGCGGTTTCACGTTTGTGAGGCTTTTTCAGCAGAAACTGCTTTTATTATGGCTCTCTGTCATTCACCTAGATCCTATATAACTATGTGTTTAATGATCTTTAACCTTCACATGAATACAGCTTGCTGAAGCTTGACCATTACTTTAAATCATCATTCGCATCTCATAGTAAAGAGTAAATGTTACTTGGAAAGAATATTATGCTTTGTGACTTAGAATTTCACTTCAGTCCTGTGCTTTGTTACTGTAAGTAGATGTGGGTGATTTAATCCTAAATCAAAATAGTGAAATGATTTCAAAAAATTGACTCTTTCATAGGTCATTTGTTAAATATTTGGCTTTTAAAGTGAAAGAACTTTGTCTAGAAAAGACATCTTAATATCACCATAAAGCGTACATATGATTTCAGTAAATGCCATATTTCTGGTATGTTTTCGTTAAACAGCTAAGAATATTACTATTACTTTTGGCATCGTTAATCTTTGGATAAAAAATTGGCCTAGATTTTAATGATCATACTTGGTTTCTAAGGTTAAATGCTTCTGGAACTTCTACTTTTTGTTTAATGTTTACTTTGTCATTTTATTGCATTTCAAATAGCAAACTCATTTTAAGGTTGATGCGTAGAATTGTAACCATTGCTTCTGTTAATACTTATCACAGACTATTTTTAATTCTAAATGTTAGCAATGCAGTGCAAAAATGTCTCCATTCATTTATCCCAGTTCTGATTTATGAATAAGAACTTTTTGTTGAGCAACGCAGATAAATCTTACCTTGGAGATTAAGTAGGGGAGGCTGTCAGTATATTAGCAAATAGCAATTTGGAGAATCTTTGGACATTCTTAAACAGATGTGCAGAATCTCCAGTTTATCCATCCCCATGCATACTTAGAAATACTTAGGTATGCAGAATGTACTTTTTTCCCATTTTTATGTGGGAAAGACGAAGGGGAGACGTTCCCAGTTGCTTTGAAGAGCTATGAGTGTCCAGACAATGTTAAGATAAGACATCACTGTAATTCAACTAAGGATATTCTGCCAANATCAAACAGATGCTTAAGGTATAAATAATTTATTTAAAAAATGGACAGATTCTGGATTGATCTTGACAGGTTTTGGGACCCTGAACATAAATGTTTATTTTAAGGACATCTAGACAAAATAAAATATAAACCTGATATGAAAGAGAAGAATCTTTCTTGTTTTCTCTTGTGAAAGGGAATAATCTATTCTCAAGTAAAAGCTAGTGGCAGCAACAAAAAACAAACAAACAAAAAAAAGAAATAGAAGACCAAGGTTTTGGGAAGCAACTCAGCTTCGTTGAAGTCTGTTTATGTTTATGTGAGTTGGGCAGGAAGAGTGAACTGGTCTGTGTAAATTCATATTAAAATGCAATTAAAATGCTTTTTAAAAATTACTAAAACAATGGTGTGGTAATAATGCATTGCCCATCAAAACACAGAAGATAAAGTCGCATCTCTTGCAGTCAATAGGAGTTCAACTATTACTGCAAAGAGAATAATGCACTGATGGCCCTGGGCTTTGTTCAGTTCCTTTTGGTGTCCAAAGCATCTGTAAAAGAAAGTAACACCTACAGAAGTCACTTGTAGGTGACTTAAAACATTAGCTAGATACTAGTATCAACTGGAAAATCAAAACTGACTGCATTTGCCCATTGTGCTTCTTTTAGGAATTTGAGATTCTTTTTCAAAAGGTCACGTTAAAGAGTTTTCTTGCTTCTGAACAGTTAATTTGCAAATACATTTTTTTCAGACCATGTTTCATAGTGATTTTTAATGATGTTATTCTAATTGCATGTGTTAGGTTTAAAAGTAAATATATTATACTTAGTGTTATTACTGTGTGTTTAATCTTTGAATTATTATTCTATATTTTTATTGTATTGACATTGTTGTATTTTGTCGACCGATTGGAGCACTTGTCCTTGCAAATTAAAAGTTATTGGAGAAAACGTGCTATTTAAGCAGTGCCTCTTAACACACAGAAAATCAATGGAAGTCTTTTTTTTGCATCCATTGTTCTTCAGTTTAGGTGTTTGTTTAACAAAAATATAAAGAAGAAAAACTGTATTTCCTACACTGTTTCAGATTATTATAATCTTATATTGTTGTTTGAAGAAACAAGTTCAATCTAGATATTTTTTTCTAATGGAAAGTAGAGAGAAATGGGAAGATTTGTGTAAAGGTTCTTTTCATCTGTTTAGAAGCTTGCTTTAACAAAGTATTCTTTCAGGATAATGCTTCAAGAATAAAGATCATAGAATCTTTTAAATTTGGTTAACAGTGAAGTTATGATGCAGTTATAAAATTTTGGGAATGCTGTCAGTTAAAACATTTATATAGATGCTAGTCTTCAGTCCTTTTCAGTCACTTGCAAAAGAAGTATAAGCAACTTTGATCTCTTAAGGACATTTTGTGCTCTTTCATTTTGATTAATAATAGTTCTGAAGACACATTTTAGAGCAGGGATTTAAAATATATGTAACAGCTGCTTTTTAAATAGTAAGTCTAATTATGCCTATGATTACATTCAATTTTGATTAGTATGCATACAAATCCCTACTCTCCTTGTGTATTCAAGCTGAGATATGGATCACTGGAGTTAAAATTCAAGTACAAAAGAATAGCTTGAGAGAATGTATGGTTAGACCAATGGAAAAAAAACATTTGGGGTTAATTTCTTTCCCTAAAATGCCTATTTTTTCTATTAGTTACATACAGACTTGGATCCTGGCAGCAGCAAAATCAAGTATATCCTATCAGGAGATGGAGCTGGAACAATCTTTGTGATCAATGACAAAACTGGAGACATT
Source organism: Nothocercus julius (assembly GCA_013398735.1). Classification (NCBI taxonomy): domain Eukaryota; kingdom Metazoa; phylum Chordata; class Aves; order Tinamiformes; family Tinamidae; genus Nothocercus; species Nothocercus julius. The sequence goes on along the minus strand of VZSV01000008.1, from coordinate 5,453,461 downwards.
CATGCAATGAAAAGGCTTGACCGTGAGGAAAAAGCAGAGTACACTTTAACTGCTCAAGCAGTCGACAGAGACACAAATAAACCTCTGGAGCCTCCTTCAGAATTCATTATTAAGGTTCAAGACATCAATGACAATGCCCCGGAGTTTGTTGATGGTCCGTATCATGCCACAGTTCCAGAAATGTCTGTTGTAGGTATGTATGTCTAAGCATCCAGCAACCTTGATTGCTCACCCTTTAAATTAGGTCAGTGTGCCACTGAGTTGTTGATAAATAACTGGGTATTTATTATGTTGTTAATGCAAATTTACATATTTTCAAATCTTTTCTTGGCCAAAACTTTCATATGTAGCATAGTAATACAGTCCCTTAGTAGTAAGAAGATGACTAACAGGTATTTTAATGTGTCTTTCTCTGTCCAGCAATGCTTTAACAGGCTAAATTTATATTCCCCTTATGATGTTGTAGTTAGAGAATTGCTATTCAAAAGGACTTATCAAGATTTGTTCCAACATGACACTCTAATCCTATAGATATTTTGTTGATGTTTAATTATATGTGTATTTTTATACACAGATGTAGCACTTGCAGCATGTTGGTACATACTTATTTCTTTCTTGTTGCAACTGTAATGAGGAAAAAACATGGAAATGAAAAATACTGTGTCTGGGAATTGATGGCTGTACTCTGGATTGGTCTTAACCAATTACCAGTGTGATTTGCAGAGAAGATGGAAAATGAGAAGAGAGGAAACTATGAAAAAAGATGATATTAAAAAAAAAAAAAAAAGAAATTAAGTATGTGATAGGGGAAGAGAGACAGTCAATATTAGGAAATAGTCTTTTTAATAAATATTACTTATATTTATTCATTTTGTTGATGAATCCATTTCCTGATGAATATTTTGTTTTCGCATGTGCAGACCTGGTCCCTTGCTCTGTGTTTGCAAATGTACAAGTGTAACTACAGAGGTACGTGCTTTTGTACCGAGCCCCTTGTCCCCTACAAATACATATGTATTCAGTGCAGATCTTTAGTGAAGCCATCAAACCACTAGAGTCAATATCTTGCATTCATTCAATATAAACAAAAATATCAAAATCTGACCGTAAAATGTAGAATGAATTCTAGTGCTTTCTAGTATTAAGTTGAAGATAGTGTATTTTTCAGCAATTTGTCTATATCTGTCAAATCAAGGTAATTGAAGGAGTGTCAATTCCACATAGCCAAGCAGAGAAGCAACCTATCAAAAAATTTCAAAAATGGTATGGTCTTATTGTAGCTAAAAGAAGAGGAACATGAGGAGCAAAACCATCCTATTATTGATACTCAGCACACAGAACTGTGCCAGGTTCTTTTCAGCTGCAAGCATGGTGTGTTGACTAGACTGTGATAGTTGACGTTGCATTTTTTATCAACTCTTCCGTTCCAGATTTTCATATCTTGGTTGCATTGAATTGCTTGTGCTGAACTGATATGTGAATTTTCCAGCCTGTGTATCTGTTCTTTTACTAAAACACATGATTTAATATGTTAAGTTGCTTTTAATTATACAGCAGAACAAATGTAATGTGGACCTGTTTTTAGATGATATTTTTGCCAAGCTCTAGGCAAGAAAATGACTTAATTCATTTAGAAGGAAGGAGCGTGTAGGAGAAGAAAGGAGGGAAATCGAAGACAGTTGTTATATAAATGGGACTTGTTCGGTATTCCAGGGAAAAGAAAGAAAACAGGTATACTCAGGCAAGGAAAGACATTTTTCAAATCACAAAGTGCTATAAAAATAATTTCTACTCATACATATGAGTAGGGTTTTTTTGTAGTCATTAATAAAAACGTGGCTGTTATCAAAGGAGCATTCACCCTAAGTAAGGCTAGGAAAAATATAGGCAGGTCAGAAGATCAAAAATATAGGAGTTGGTTAACATGTAGTTTAAAAGATGGTGCATTGAGAGTAAGAAAAGGCTAAAAGGTTAGCATTAATGTAAAAAATAAAGTGAAACAATCCGGAAAATTATTAGGGTGAAAGACAAAAGGGAAGCATGTAAAGGAATGTGGTGAGAGATGAGTAAGAAGAGAAGGATTCAGAGTGGGAAAACTTGATAGTAGAAGGTTTTGAAAGCTTACAGAATAGAAAAGGGGAAAGGATTTTGCAGGATACTAAAGGCAGAACCTAGTCCATCTGTTTTCCCTACGGTGGAAACCCGGAGGAGCACAGTTCTTCTTTGAACGGCCTGTGAAACTTTTCAGTTCTTTACTAATACATATTCCTATGCTGCCTGGAAAAAAAAATGATCCAAAATCAGTTTAACACCACGAATACGGGTAGAAATATATCATAAGTTACCCCAGAGACCTTCTATTTAGTACCGTTATTACCAAAACTGTACAAACTTTCTACCTCTGTGTCTTATGATCCCTGATCCTTGCTTGTTTTTTATATGACATTCTTGGAGACTTAAGTTTGCAAGCTATTTCTCTGAACAAATGCAAGCATATGCAACAAGAGAAAACCTAATTCTGAACTACCTCTTTAAAACTCAAAGCATACGTCCATTGCAATGTCTGTAAAAACAGTGCAGCAGGTACCATCAGGTCTCCCACTTAATCTCTGATGGAACCAAAATTCAAGGCTGACAAGCTGTAGATGAGAATGTTACCTCTTTATCAAGTTTTGTCTTGCTGTTTTCTTCTGCCTTCCTTCTTTAACCCCCTGGTAGCAACATCAAGAGCTGTCTGGATGATTTGATTTTTTTTTTTTTTTTTTTTTTTTTTAAGGTTTATAAGGAAGCTCTTCCTCCTTTCAGAGTTCAAGGAATTTCCTTGCCACATTATATGTACACTGTTTCCATTATCCACTTAATCCTCCTTAAAGAGATTTCCACCTACTGCTAATTTCAGCCTTGGCATTTCTGCTGCACAGTCATTACTAGGCAGTGTTCTTATTCAGAATAACAGAGAGTTCTGATAAGTCTCTTCTCAAATGCTGTAACAATTCTGAACGCCCTGAAACAGAAGAGGAACTTGTATCTATATATATAGTACTTATGTAATGAGGATGCAGTACAAGGCATTTTATTTTTGGACCTCTGTGGAAAGCAGTGCATAAAATACAGATGAACGCATTAACCTTTCAGAATCCTGTAACATAACTACTGAGGTTACACAATGCAATTTTTCTAATAGATAATATATTCTACATAATATAGCAGAATACTGGTCTTAACATTTTCTACTGGAAGTGATGTATTATATAAATATGTAGGTGGTGCTTTTGCATGTCTAGGACATGAAAGATACACTATGGAGATGTGAAAACTGGAGTGTACCTGCAAACCTTGTGTGCATTATGCGTATATAGGTGTATAAGGAGGTTATCATATACGTATATGGCCATAAGCCAGCCTGTTTGGAGTTTATGTTGTATTTCAGTGATATCTGGAAAATCTTATTTCCCTAGTGAGATAATAGAGAAGGCTGTGCAGGCTTTCCTCCCACTGCCTGGTGCAAAGACGATTAGTATTTCAGTGTGTTATCTCTGGCAGGAATGCTGTTCACTTCTCAGCTGTCTTCACAGAACACACACCCACACACGTACTGAGTGGTGTGTGCAGTCACTGTGTTCAGAGTTATTTTGAAATAATGTATTTTTCTCTTTGAGGAGAGAGGACCACATTGCAAAAAATGTTTCAAGTTTTAATGTGAGTTCCTCCTTATTTCATCTCTGGTTTTTCCTTTTTTTTTTTTATTGTGTTTTGTGTATAATCAATGTTAGTAAGCTTTGTCCCCCAGCTCCAAATGATGAATTTAGTTGTGAAAGCTGTTAATGCATATGGGAAATGTCCTCCTTGCTGAAATGGCATGTTTTAATTCTGCTACTAATTTTCTTAAGGAGTCAAAGATCAAAGCATGGAATTTCTAGAATCACTTTATTGTAATTATATTGCATTTCAAAAATGGGAAATAATTTAATTTGTTTGTAAGACCTTGGTTTAAGTTGCAAAGGAGCATTTTGGGGATGAAAATCAGTTAAAAACCTTCTTAGGAAGAGATTCAGCTAAGCTTCTAGGAAAAAGAACACAGTGACTTTTTTTTTTAGAATTTTTCAATGAGTTCTGTATATATGCTTGTAATGTTGAGAACATATCATATGGATGAAGGAGTAGTTTTGAAAGATAAGATCCACCAGGGTAAATTAAACTAGTCCTGAATCTATCTATCTATCTATCTATCTATCTATCTATCTATCTATCTATCTTTTCTTTCTTTAATGTTCAATTTCTGTGTTGCTTTCTCAGCTACTCACAGGTTCATGAATTCCCTGAATGCATGTTGTAGAGGTGGTAATGCAAGCAGAAGTGGGTATCATCTTCCAACTGTATATATTCAGGGCTTTTTTTTCAGGAGAGGAATGAGGAGCTGGATTTCTTCATTCTATTCTCCGTGAAGCCAGGAGTGTTTAGACAGCTAGCGTCATGTTGAAAGACAGAGGAAGACAGAAGTAGAGTGACAAACATGATGAAATAAGAAAGGGCACAGATGGAAAAAGAACAAAAGCGATAAGGGAAGAGAATTCTCTCAGAGTTGGCCTGGATTTAGATAAGCAGTCAAACTCTCTAAATATTAAAATTTCCCCACTGCCTAGTGATAACCACAGTTTTCCTGCCCTCTTCCCTCAATAAAATGTGTGGAGTGGAATTCAGTGGACCATTGCCCCAGAAGTGCTTCACCTTTAATATGTCATAATATTAGTAAAGTTGAAAAGTTCAGGATAATGCTTTTTAAAAATTCAAAATTTTTAAATGAAAAACTTTATGGGGGAGGGGAAAAGGTCTGTGTTTAGAGGTTTAGGTTTAGGCTTTCAATTGAGACAGAATGTCAATCTTCAATTTTGGTACAAAAGCATTTTCAAAACCATGTCTGTCTTGGAGCAAAATTTGCTCTTGGTTGCACCACTGCAAATCAAAAGTCACTCAGTAGTTTGCTTTTTCCACAACCACAGAACAGACTTGAAAATATAGCCACATGCACTGAAGTGTGCCATACATAGCACAGTTTTTCTTTCCAGTGCTAACAGATATCTTAATTTTCCTCCAGTTACAAATTGTTTGCTAAAGGACTAAATCTGCTGGATATGAAATCAAAATGCAGTGTCTGATGAAAATAATGATAAAATAAGTTGATAAATTGGAATAGTTGGAATATTGTAATAAAAACTTGAGATGAAGCATTATCAAGATCCACCACACTCATGCTGCTCTCTTTTTTTTTTTTTTTTCTTTTTCTTTTTCTTTATATTCATTGATTTTTAAGGCATCATGCATGACTGTTAAATCAATGATAGTTTGTCACAAAATTGTAGACTGGAGGGACTGTGTTACTGGGGTCAAATACAAATTAGCCCAAAGGGTAAATGCAAAGGGAGTGCAAAAGCTAATGAAAGACATAGCAGATGTTAAAAAATATGGCAACTGTGTAGCAGCTGCTAGAAAATGTGTAGTATAATGTTGTCTTCTTGTTCTCTACTTGTTCATGTTGTGCATAATCAACTTGATGAACTGTGGTGCTGAAGAAGATTCTACATGAGAAATTAAATCTTCAAATCTCTTCTATACATTGAGTGACGGAGAGAAGATTCCAAAAGCAAAGTCAGAATTAACCTTTAGTAATTAGGATATATTCACTACCAAGACAGTATTCTTCCTAATTTGACTTATTATTAACACTTGGAACATTGCTCTTTGTTTTTATTTTTGCCCTTTCCATTTCTCATGAGGTCTTATTGAATATATCATTAGCCTTTTATTGCTTTTAAATTACCATTATGAGCTTGAGAACCATAGATGAAGTTAAGATATTGCTCTTTAGACATTTATAATCTGACCCTTTAGTTTTATCAGCCTTTAAGATCTGAGTGTACCAAGGTATTTTATTGACTTGATACAGAGCTGCTAAAATCAAAACTTTTTAGAAAATGGCAGCAAATTGGGCTGGATGGTCAGGTTTTGAAGTCATTTTTTCATTTTTAAAAATAAGCCCTAAGTTGTCAGTGCAAAGTATGAAACTATGGAAGTATGGAGCAAAGTATGTGATGGTTTTCTTGGATGATGAATGTGTGACGGTTTTCTTTTACAAATTTTGTGTGTGTTTGTTGTTTGTGGTTTTCTATCCTTTGCTTGTCTTGGAGGGTACATCTTGCAAACAATATGTAGTGAAGGTATTAAGTTAAAGTCTAAGTCCCTTCTGGAGTTGCCATACAGAGGGATACTTTTTTGTATGATGGTCTGTATCAGGCCCAGGATAAGAAAAGAAAGTCATAGCTCTATGTTGATTATCTAATGCCAGAGTAGAGAGAATTTTGGCACCTAGTTGCATGCTTCTCTAGTATAATCTCCTCTAGTATATGCTCTCCTGTATAATCTCCAAGGATCCTTCCCATAATCTTTCCCCTGCCCTAGATGATTCTTGTCTCCAGATAGTCACAATTTGTTCACGGTATTCTGGATCGGAAATTCTGGTTTCATGGTTGCTTTCTTATGTACATATCAGTCATATGATAGTATTTGTTTCATAACTATATGAAAATAAATCTTTGACTCAGGTTTTCTGCTATGGTTAGCTATAAGCCTGTGTCTTTTTTTAGTTATAATTGAAAAAGCCTTGTTAATAGTAATCTTAAACATTTTCCCTAAATTTCAAGTTACGGAGATAGAGGGGGAAAAAAAAAGGGGGGGCGGGGGGTTGAAATGGTGGTGGATTTTATTGTTTTGTATTCTTGAAAATGTGCCGTTTCATTTTCTAGCAGCTACACTGGTGCTGCTGTGAAGTAAATGCCCTGTTGTGGCCAGCGGATAGCGCCTTGCTGGAAAGCAGGCAGGGGCGCTGAACAGACCCGCGGAGATTCCTGCCAAACGGAGGCTCAGTGGAATGCGTCAGAGCTACGGGCTGGACTGTCTTCCAGTTGTGGAAAGTGTAGACAAGTTCTGATCATGAGATACGTTGTTCTAGGTCAGAAAATTAAATTGATTATGATCCTAAATCCTCATAGGAATTTAACTTATATCATTCTGTTAACACAAAAGATTGAGGCTTAGAATGCTGGAGATGTTCATGAGGGAGACACATTTGACATCTAGGAAAATGAGATTCAGATCCAATTCAGAATCCTTTTTTTAATCTGCAACTGGTCATTTCCCCCCCTTTTTTTCCTCCCTCCCCCCAGTTGTTACCTCTGTGTTTAGTTGCTGAATCTGCAGGACTTGATGTTTCTTTATGAACACAGACAAGCCACAGCCCGTGGAGCTGCTGTCAATACGGCTTTCTAGTGAATCAGCCTGTAGGATTCTGTCGGGCGTCTGATCCAACTGTGCCCTCTCCCCAGGGCCCAGGCAGTCTCTGCAGCCGTATGCTGGCTCCCCAGCAGCCTGCGGGGACAGTGTTTCCGAGTCTGCGCTCACAACCTGCGTTATAGCTCATGGCATTATTAGCTTCCCTCTGCTGAACAAAGCAAGATCGTCAAAGCTGCAAGATTATAGCAACCATCTTCCGTTTGCATAACGGAGAGTTATAAATGATCTTCTGTACACAGTGAAGGCTACTTTATCACTCACTTATATTTTATAATAGGCACCTGAGCATAACCTGAAACTTCCACTGAACTCAACAAATACTATGGTTTTTTTTTTTCCTTTTCCCCTCTGCTTGGTAATATATTGTAAAGTCATCATCCAATTTTACTGTCTTTGCCTGGGGACCTCACAGAATGAATGCTGATGAAATAGTCAATTGATTAGAGACAAGCAGTCTTTCAAAAAGTCCTGAACAAAAGAATAGCTCTTTCCCACATCCCTGACAAATATCAATTAATATTCCATACTGAAGATGATATCTAAAGGGAGAATAAAAAAAAAAAAAAACATAACTCTTTAAGGCAAACATAAAATATGTTTTACCCTTTCACTGTTGCCTGTGATGTTCCAGACTGTATTCCAATCCTAACAAACAGTTACCCAAGGGAATATATAAAGGAATACCTGCAGGCTTTCTAATGGCACCATTTTATAAGTGGTAGCAAGAACGAACTGCCAACTTAAAAACTGAAAAGACAGTGCCCTTAGTGCATTCACATGAACTAAATCTGAGCAATAAAGCCATACCTAACAATAGCAAGGACAATCGCTGGAGAGTTACCTGTATCACTAGGTCTACATATATATTTCTTGTAATGAAGATTTTTTGTTTGCAAGAGATCATAATAAAAAGGGAGTATCAGAGTTCTGGAACAATTGGTTTATGCACAAAAAAATTATAAAATATGCGGGTTATTATGTTTCACAGCCACACTTCCCACAGTCCTCATTATACAGTCATAAAATGCCCAAAGGCTGCCAGTTTGCTCTGCTGTCTGAATGCTGCACAGGCAGCAGTTTTCTCCTGTGCATAGCAAGCACCTCGCAAAGGTCTACAGTAACACACTCACATATGATATATTTTTTCCATTTGCCATTCACATACAATATATTTTTTCATTTGCCACACATGACAAAGTCCTCCGAGTGACACATGAATATTTTAAAAACATTTTTGTCTTACATGTTGTAGGATAGTCAATAGTTTGAAGACTTTGACTCATACACATGTTGCATGATATTAACATTTTTGAAACATTTCTTTCATTTTCTAAACTCCTCTAAAAATTGTATTAGACTTGGAAGAAGCTACTCAGATTCTTCTCCTGCTTGTATGGAGCTAAATCTGATGTGGCATCCTAGAGGTAAGTGCATGAAAACTTTTAAGCTTCCTGGTGAGAAACATTTCTTGCATTTTCTTGCATGGTAGTTTCATAGTTTTTTTAGTGGTAATTTAGCTAAACAGCTAAATTAGCTAAACAGCTGCTGTTTGATTGAGACCCCTTCCAAAAATCAGATTTTTCAAATCTTAAACCTTTTTTTAAGACTTACCAGTTCTTTTGCACAGTGCCTGTTAATTCCTGTAGGCCTGCAGAGTCAGAGGGTTCTCAAATCTCTGCTCTGTGGTACGTTTCAGTGATATGAAATAATATTGTTATACTATACTACTAGTATATAAAACAAATAAAAAGCACATAATGCTTTATAGCTCTAATTTTTAGATTAGTCTAAAATGAGTGGATAGGCAATATATTCATTGAAGAGTGATTGTATCAGAAAGTGTAGATGAATGCAAATGAAAACAGAATTCATGTAAGCTTTGCACTTGTCTGTAATGTTGGTGTGCCAGGCTTCTTGTTTGAAGTATTTGGTATTGCTGGTATATTGGTATGCTGGTATGGCATATTTAGAGGAGGTGCATGTAAGAAGGTAGTCATATGATTCAAATTTACGCATTTAAATTGAATGGGAAATCACTTGTTTTTTGGATTTCTCTCTAGTCAACTATGAGGTTGACCATGGGAAAGATCCCCTGAGGGAGCAATTCAAAGCAAAATCCTAGACTGCCATCTTCCACTGAATAGAGTGCAAGCCTACTGCAACTAGTTATCTAATTTAGCCAGCTGAGCCTAAAACTGAATTGTGTGAATAACCTTATTTTCCTCCTTCCTCACCTTAATCATCATAAACAAGATCATGACAGCATCACAGTATTTCACTACTTAGAGTCAGATAAATTATCGCTAGGAAAGACAGATTACCTTATTAGTTAATCTTCCTGTCTCCCTAGGTCTTTCCCTTAGAATACATTATCTAGCATCCTGTGCAGTAGAGAGAATTCGTCAGTGAGGAGGATTCTGATATTTCCCTTGGGGAGCGATTCCTCTCATGATTTCATTGTAAGGAAGCTTTTCTTGTTTATAACTGCTTGCAGAAGATTAATTGAAGCCTTATATGTATCAGTGTGTTTATGTGGTCCTCATCACTCATGTATTTGTGTCACATCTGTGAAGTACACAAGTTTTCCTTCTCATCTCTCTCTCTCTCTCTCTCTCTCTAGGAGGGGCTGTATACAGGATTCTGCTATAGGTATAGTAGAATATATCCTTCCTCCTTCTCCAGGAAATCAAGCATAGGTTGCTCATCCTTCCTTTTGTGGACCATGCAGACCTCTCTCTATCATAGAATCATAGAATCATAGAAGGCTAAGGTTGGAAGGGACCTCTAGAGATCATCTAGTCCAACCCCCCTGCACACGCAGGGTCACCTACAGCAGGTGGCTCAGGACTGTGTCCAAGTGGGTTTGGAAGATCTCCAGAGAAGGAGA
>VZSV01000008.1:5383241-5442947 GCA_013398735.1 Nothocercus julius | reverse complement strand
TGGACTCTCTCCAGCAGCTCCACATCCCCCTTGCACTGGGGAGCCCAGAACTGCACACAGTACTCCAGGTGTGGCCTCACCAGGGCTGAGTAGAGGGGCAGGATCACAGCCCCTCACCACCAGGATCACATCCCTCACCACCACTTAGGGTATCATCATCTACTGGCGCTAAGCTTCTGTCACTGTAAGGTGTCTGGTGACCAGTCAAAAAAACAAATACCTCCTTGTCTTCTCAATATGCTCTCCTTTCAGTGTGGGAAGATCTTCCAAGAAATCCACACAAGGCCTTAGTCATCTGTTCTGAAAGCAATTTCAAAGCAATCTTTAAAACTTTTCTTTCCCAGGGTACCTACAAAACCACTTGACAACAGCTAGGCCTGGCTGGGGCGGCAGTGCGTGCTGAGAGCATTGCTTCTCGTGATGATTAACACCCTCTCTCCATTTCCTTCTCTGTCCCCAGGTGTCTGACTGCACTCATCTTCTTTTCTGGTACTTGGCTCTCTTTGGGGAGAAGATTTTCACGCATTGTGAGATCTAATCCATGTCTTGGGCTTTTAGAGCTTTGCAAGTATAGTAACTATTAATGATAAGAAGAATATACTCAAGTACACAGGTACAAGGTAGGAGTGAAATAAGATATAATTTGCAAGATATTCTAAACAATTATGCAACATATACATGCGTATGTGAGTTTGCACAGTCTGTTTCAAATACTTGTACATCTAAATACATATACGTATGCAGCAAGCTATGCAATTTTAAATACCAGTATACTATCTGTATTTAATTTTTTTTTGCATTTATCGTGTTCTGTAGTATCACACAGATTTCTATTCCATATACCTACTGTGTATTTGACTACTGAGTTCTCTAATTGATACTTTTTGTGTTTAGAGATGGTCTCATGTACAATAATATAGGACAATGAGGCTTAAAATTCTTTTTTTACCTTTAAAAAATTCAGCAACAGCGAAAAACAAATAAGTTTCTTCAGCTTTAAGGCAGTGATAATTTACATGTCAAGAAGTTATACAGGTTTTTATGAGATTATTGCTGTTTTATTCAATAAAAAATAGTTACCATGACAACAACTGTCATGCTACCTGTGAGATTATAGCAAAGAAGGACAGTGAAGAAAAGACTTCATTTTGGAAAGAATGTTTATCTGACCTGCCTAATACAAACAATGCTTTACTTTGACCACTGCTGACTGCACAGCTACTATGAGCCGAACTCAACATCTAGCTAGAGATTTTGAAGTGTGGTGATCCTCTTAGAAAAACAAAACAGTTGGTAAATAATGGTAGGTCTTTTTAATGCAAATGCCCCCTTAATACTCTGTCAGATTGGTAATCAGATGTCCAAAATAAAATGGAGATTTCAGTCTGTCAAGATATGGCAGAGTTGGGGAGAAAGAATGGGTGAGACTTAAAAAGGGCATCAGAAAAGCAAAGAAAACAGAAGTCTCAGGGAAAATGAGAAAACACTAGGTTGCATTATGGTCACGTATTTTATTTTTAACAGCCGTTGCAATCTTTCAGAAAAATGGTTACTTCATTGAATATGGATTCATGCAAATTCCAGGCATTGACTATGTGTTCTGTCCTCTAGAACATGCAAGTTTTATTTTTTTTCAGTATGCATGTTTCACTGTCACACCAAAAAATCTTTGCTTTCCTACTCCCTGTGGCAGCATATGCATTTTTCTTTCTGACTAATATGCAGAATCTGTACCCTGACTTGCACATAAAAATACAGCCAAAACAACAGAAGAACACTAGCTGAGCGCACACATCTTATTTTTATGAAGGCTTTTAATCTTAGCTTGCCAGAAAACACAGGCTTTCTTACTTAGCCATATAAAAATAATTTTATTGTTAATTGTGTCTCTGATTGTTAGGCTGTTGCAATAAGGAACTATGAAATCTGACACTAACAGAGCAAAACAATCAGCAATGGTTAATAGCTAAATCACATTAGCAGTGTTCATTGATTAAAATCTGTTGAATCTCTTTGCAGTCTATATTTATCACAGGGTCATTAGCATCGCAGAAATGTACCTCAGAAAAAAAAATGCAGAAAATTTTTAAATGAACTTAAAATTTGCCTCATTTATCTTCAAATGGTTTTGTGTTACATAAGGCAATATTAGGTACATAAAGAAAAAAACAAAAACGGTGTTTAAGTTTTTGGGACAGATTGTATGAAACTGCTATATTATTGTAATTAGGACAACAGTGACTTGGACTATAATAGTGGTTTTCTTGTAAAAATGGCACAGTTTCAAAATTAAAGTCTCTGGCTAAATCTGTTTGTTGTAGCATTGTTAAAGAAACAAACACATGCCAAACGCAGTCAAAATTAAACACAAACAAAAACCTTGGCTTTTTATTTGCTGGATAGAACCCAGCACTCTTTTTCAAAGAGCACATACTTAAGAACTGCTCCTTCCTGGATTCAAACTGTTTTTTCCAGGCAAAGTTTTTATCTTTAAAACTTTAAGCACATTATGCATGTAAAAATATTTATATACATGTAGTTTATAACCGTAGTGTCTGTAGAGGAGTAAAATCCTACTTAAACATTGATAATGCAAAGTTCTGTTCCAGAGCATGGAGAGTTCTGCTGCATTTGGGGGACTGCCTAAATAATAGAGATTCTGCCTTGGCTGTGAGTTCCTTTTATCTGCAGGGCATTTCACAGGCAGGAATTTATCAGTTCTTAAAGCTTTTGTTCATGCTTAGCTGAAAAGAAACCCAAGATTTGAGTCCAGCATTGTTGGGGTGGGTTAGGTGGCCGGGATCTGGATTTTAATGCACCTTGCACTGGGATCAGGGCAACACTGAGGCAGCCATGTCTTCTGCAACATGGAAGAGGTTTTCTCCTTTTATTTCATATAATTGCCGTTAAAAGCATGTTACTATGGCATATTTAACATCTACAGAAGACTGAACGTGGGTTATAGCATAAAACTAAAAAGTCTAGTGACAAGTGGTAAAATTTAAACTTAACTATATAATTTCAACAGTGAAAATAATTTCATTAATCTCTGTTTCATGATTATTTACATCTGTTATAGATACTTTTCATCAATAAATTGATGAGAGTGCATTACTAAATCTGAGGACCATGCATGATGGTCTGAAATGAGTGGAGTGGCAGACTGGCAGCGTGAGAAATTGATTCTAGGAGATGGGAGAGTGTTTTATCCTTCCCTTCTCTGTATTAGTTTTATTAGGTGAGATTATAGTAACACTTCAAGTGATCTCTAAGGAGAAGAAAAAGAAGAATATGCTATTTTTTTACCTCCTTTTGTGTATACAAGCAGTGACTGGGAATGCTGAAAAACTTCTACTCGCCTGAGTGAGGTGTTATCCATCCTGCCAGCTCTGTATCCTTCTTGATGTTGGAAGTGGCAAGGTATGGAAGCTCTGTAGTGAGACGCAAATTATCTCTAAATATGCAAATATCTTCCAACTAATTTGCATATAATTCACAAAGCTGCCCAGAGCCGTGGCAGCAATGAGCCTCCCCTACACTCCCATATAGAGAAAGGATAAAAGAGACGGTGATGCAAGGAAAGGACAAGGGGTCTCCCCCACTTGCATTTGCTGTCCCCATCCAGAAGCGAGATGTAATTTGGGTTCAGCAGCACAAAGTGTGAGAAGGAAGAGGAGGTTATTTTTATTGGCACACCTATAAATGGGGAGTATTTTGGTGGGTGCTATAATTCTTTTCTAAAGATGTCCCTGCTCATGAAAAATGTAGTTCAGCACTTCTACTCTCTCGTTCTCTCCCTCTGTAGATGATCTTTACTGTTAATTAATGCAATCATTATATTCTGAAATCATCAAAAAAGTCTCTGCAGTTAACCTACTGAATTCTACTTTATTTCTGCTTGTTGCATAAACAGAATGTGCCAAGAAGTAAAATGGACACGCTTTTTCAATTTTTTCTTTTTCTTTGGACAGACTATAGAATGTGTAAGGGTGACTTGGCCATGGGACCCTCAGTGGCAGAGACTCATTTCAGAGACAATAGATGTTGCCCTGACTCTGTCACTCTGGCCACATCAAACCTTTATTATGACTGGAAGCCAAGGGAAGAAAAAAGAATCCTTTATATTATTTATTTTCTATGCAATTGCTGTAACTTGCAAGGTTCTTTCAAATGTGGTTTTGCAAGTCTTAAATGCAACATATTGTATTGTATTATTAACCTTGTATTTCATATCCCTTTGATAAGATTCCTTTGCAAATGCTTGAAGTCTGCATAGATCTATTAGGTAGCTTTAAAAGCATTCTACAAAGAAATGTTAAATAATACAGCTACCAAAAAAGGTTTTCTTTACCCAGAAATTTGGTCTGCTGGCATGTATCATCTTGAAGGAAAATGTTTTGTTTCATAAAAGTAATGTTTTAAGTTATTGCTACTGTTTTTTCCTCTATTATTATCGTATAAACCTCTCTTTTTTTTAGAGTTTCAAGGAAATATTTTTTTATTTCAAATTATTTGTAAGTAACAATTATGTAAATTTCTAGTATGAGTTTAAGTATTAATTATATATATTCTTTTTATTTAGGCACTTTTGTTACTAAGGTAACAGCTACAGATGCAGATGATCCAGTTTATGGAAACAGTGCTAAGCTAGTTTATAGCATTCTGGAAGGACAGCCTTACTTCTCTATTGAGCCACACACAGGTAGGTGACCCTGAATTCTCAATCTCTGGGTTATATTTACACAAATGACTGCACCTCTTACATTTTTCATATCATATACTTAAGCAGGGAGCATAAATTGATATCTTTCAGTATAACTGAGTTGTATTGCAGGTCTCATTTGTATCCCATCAGAATCTGTTCATGAAAAGATAAAGAAAAACCTGTATTACCAATAAGGCAGGTAATGGTGACACTAGCCTTACAGAAATTGCTCAAACAAAACTGAAGGTAGTAGAAGTGCTGTGTGATTTACAACTGATTAGGGATTGGAACACTGGGCTGGTTGAATTTAATGAATGTAATACAATTTTCAGTATGAAACTGTAGCATATTCAGTTAAAGAATGTACAGCTTAGCTTCGGAATTTTAGTGAATATATTTTGTGTTTTCATTAAAAATGTTTTTTCTTTCTTGATTGAAAAGATTTGGGTCAAGAAAGAAACTGATACTGAGAGGTAGCAGGAAGTTTTATTAGCACGCGTTTAACATGTCTTTATTTCTCTGTGGCTTCAATTCTTTGAGTGAATCATCTGAAAGCAGTGCCAGTAAATCCATTCCCTCCTTGTTTGTTATACATATGTTGTACTTGCAGCAAATTCATTTAGTTAAGTTTAAGAAGTGTTCTTTAAAATGATTTGCTGCTATTTTTATGTTATTTTACCTGTTGCTAGAAGGTGCTTTTAATCTATGAAAGTTAAACAGCTATGATCTCTCTAGTAGTATAACTCATTCTGAAATACACTAAAATCCCCTGAATTTATGCTGTCATAAAGGAAAAAAGTGCAAGTAAAGCATCTCAAACTCATGCAGATTAACAAAATTATGAAATACTAGGAGAAATTATTGAAGGATGTTTCTGACTACAGCAACCTTTCGTTACAAGAACTGAAAATCCTTGAAGTTAGATTGAGCAAACCACTAGAAAATATGCCATATAAAATACAGCATTAATCTGAGGATAAGTTAGAGCAGGAGCCAAGAAAACAGTGACAGAAAGAGCCTACAAGGGAAATTCATAAAGAACATATAGTCCTTTAGCTGTTATCACAAGCTTTTACATAGGGTCTTAGTGTATACTCCTAGAGAAATTTTTTGTTTCTTTCACACAAAATAGCCTTAAAGAAAATATTCTATACCTTAAGAAAAAAATGTTTAATTTGATTCAGGTTTATTATTTGTATTGTGTTTAAAATTGTATGCTTAATCCAATGAACCATCAACCATTAAGTAGGAAAGTGATTTCCTTTATCATAAAAGCCACAGAAAACGCCAAAGGTTTTTGGTAAACCTGAAAATCGTGATTTTTCTCCTGTTTCACTAGCACTACATTTCCCCTCCTACTTTCATTTCTAGTTATCATTTTTTCCTTTTGAGCAGCAGTTCAGTTAGCATGAAAACGGCATGTGAGTTTCTAAAAAGAATTTAATCATAAAGAGTTGAACTGTGGCTTTTCCACAGTTCTTGAGTTTATGATTTCATAATATGGAGCTGCTTCTGATTGAGTAAGTGGTTTCTGATTCCCCCTTTTTCTAAAACTATGTAGGGGAGAGATGACATTCTTCTGTAAAGCAATACAGCTGAATGAATTTGTTTACTGGGGCCATGCTCTGTCTGTGTCATCTATATGTAATGGCCCTCATTTGTAGTGTAAATAGAGTATTACTGGTATGGTTATTACAGAACAGCTTAAGCGTACTCTTAAGTTTAGAGTATGCAGTGATATCAGATGGTTCTATTATTTATAATCCGTGGTATTTTCAAATTTGTTGTATTTGTTCTTGTCTTTGTTCTTCATTCACTTAGAGAAGCTTACTAGCCATCTTAAATGTCAAATCATATAGAGTCTGTTGGCAGGAATATGTAACCTAGAAACTTAGATAAAATCTAATAATTAAGCAAACCAGATGCAAGTATTCCTGTAGAAAATGCAGTTATATATTATAAAAGGTGAAAAACATTGTAGATCTTCTGAAGAAAGGTATTGATTTCAGAAAAATGTAAAGAAGTATGCAGCAGATTTCCTTGGTAATACAAGAATTTTGGAACAAAGGTATGATAGCGTTTATTACATACCCCAGAGAGTCTTTTGGGTAGTTACCTGCAGCTTCAAAAAGTAATATATTAAAGATAGTTACAGCTTTATAAGTTGGTTAGTATGGTTGTTAACAGAAATGGATAGAGTGGAATATGCATTTTAACAAAACAAAAGTCCAAATCAAATAGAAACAATGCTGATGTTTGATTTTTTTTTTTTTTTTAACATATTTATCCAATCTTAGCAATGTGAGCTGGCATGCCTAATTTTTTCCCCGTACTATAAAAATGCATTATTTACACAGTGGTATATAGTACTTAGGAGCCTTGTTGAAACTTTTAATGTGTGAAAGATGTTCAAATACTATGGTGACGGTCTACAAGCCAAATCAGAAGAGCTATATAGAATAGTATCTTGTCAAAAGTAAAAGAAAAATGAAGGTCATCCCCCAAGTAGAGTTGCTGTATAGTTACCTTGTCATGTGTCATTTTTATGGGTTATGGATATGGAAAATCTTTGCAACATATTTGAAACTGAATTGGTGCTGAACACAAATATTACATCTAGAATTGTCTTTTTCTCCAAATGCTATCACTACTTTAAGGAGTAGAATATGGTAAAGCAACCCATTTAAAAATATTTAGATTTTCCTTTATTCATGGGAGAGTATTAAAGGTGTAAGTTCAAGCCCTCTAGGGCTAACTGACTGGCCTTTTATTAGCTTTGTTTTTAAAAATTAAGGACAAATTTAGATTGGTTGACTGATATCAGATTTGCTGAACAGCCATGTGTGTATTATTTATAATGGCATATAAGTTGTATGTATTCTCCCACAGTCCAAATACTGACAATCAAAATGCTGGGAGAAGGGATTTCTTAAAGCTGCTAAAAGTAGCTGCAGATCTCACTTTTAAGATTTTTCAAGGATATTAAATCATGACTGTCAGCTCTAAAATAAGATTATCATAATGAAACATAACATGAAGTGACACTGTGTTCTACAATATAGGAATGGCAGAGAAAATACATTTTGAGCTGTGTCTTATTTACATTTCATATGAACTTACTTAAATAATATCACTCCTACACATACACATGAATACAGTTACATGAGCAAGACAAATTGAGCCAAATATTCTGTTGGAAAATGCATTGTATTATTCAGTCATTAAGCCCTTACCATATGTGTATAAAAATCAATTTTTTTAAGCTGCTGTCTTGTGTAAGATCACTGAGTACAATGGTCAAAGTTTGACTCAATAAATCTGAGATGAAAATAGAAGAGTCAGAAGATACAGAAATCTTAGCAGTCTTCTAACAGAATATGAATATTTCCTGGGAGAGTGAATAATTGATTTTTTTCTGTACCTATGCAAAAATATCTCATCATTAATTTCCAGGTGATGTTACGTGTGCTTTATTCATCAAAGCTCTAAATGATTTGGTATTTGGCCCCCTCTGGACCGTCCTGTTGCATGTGAGATGCCTCGTGGTTCTGAAATCATGAAATGAGTAGTTAACTCTGAAATGAGGAGGCTTAGGAGGGATGAAAATGGCTCTCCACAGAAGGCAGTCCCAAATCTTCTCTTTTAATTTACAGTCTTTATTATCCTCAGTCATCTAGACCTTGAAATATAGCACAGCAGAAAGATACAAATATACAAAGATACAAGATAAATTACGGTAACCTTTCAGTTACAGACACCTTTGTGATGTTACAAACTATTTCTTTTATCTAGTTGTTAATTCCCGGTTTATTAGTAATCCTGTCCATCAATAATAACTCAGACTGCCCTCAGACTATTGTATATTGTACTGATGAGACCCATCATCATAACAGACTACTGAAATCCTGAAGAAAGTTCAAAGCAGGATAGCGAAGGTAAGAGAGACTAAAGAATATGACATATAATGGGAGATTGATTGAACTTAATATGTATAAACTAGGTAAGAGGTGATTAAAGGAGGAATGAAATCACTGTACAAATATTTGAGAGGTGCTGATAGAAGACAGACATGAGGATTGTTTCTGTAGTTAGTCCTGATAAAATGACAAAGTAGCATTTTCAAGCTAGAGAGAGAGATGGGGAAACAGAGTTTTAATACAAGAAGTGATGTGCAACTACAAGGGGAAAATAATGAACTTATGAAAAGAACTAAGTAATGTTCCTCAAAGTCCTTCTAAACAGCTCAATTTCTAAATAGTTTAGATTTAAACCCTAAAGGGATTAATGTGGAGAAAGAACATATTCTGCCTCAGTCAGGACCTATGTTGAACTACTGCCTTCTAGCTCATTCTGTCAACTACTGTTGCTGTGATAGCTCTGCCAATTACTGCAGATTTAGTTGCAGTTAGCTAATTTTTAACTGAAATAATTTTAGAAAGTATGAACTGGGATGAGTGGATGTGGTTGTATCGTAGCAAGTGATTAGTGTGAACGCTAGCTTTGCTTCCTACGCAAAAGTAGGTGCAAAAGCATAGGATAAATTCATATGGCATGGAGAACAGTATCATCGCTGCCAATGAGGTGGAATAGGCTCCAGCACGTGTAGGAACCTCTGGAGTTGGTGATGGAAAGAAAAACTGCTTAGGACAAGACCTATCAATTGGGTACCACATATCAATATAGATAACAAGTCGAGGGGTGTGTGTGTGTGATATATTGGAAGGGGTCCTAATAATTTGTGGTGGGCAGGTAATAAGTGGCATTTTCCTTATGTTGAGTAGGAAAACAGGCTACATATCGGTGTTAAATAATGTTGTCCTTCAATAGACTGAAGTAGAGAGAGGAATTTAAACTACAGAGCTAGATTTGGAAAACATTTCAAAAAGAATCCAGAGCTACTTCCCCATAGAGTCCAGGGTAATTATAGATATTAGAGGTTCATTAGAAATGCAGTTCTAAGTTAGCAGTTATAAATGCAGTGCATTATGTAAGTGCTTATTTACTGTATCCATTCTCAGTTAGTGTGAGGAGATCCTTACTCCTTACTGTGAAATCTTGTTCCCAGGGGAAAAAGGCATGGCTGGTAAGCATAGACGACAGCTTTTTCCCATATAATAAAACCCAGAGAGAAGTTCATCAGTATGAAAAGACAGCGTTGTAATAGATAAAATCTTATTAGATATTCTTCAAGAACAATATATGTAGTGAAATGTAGGTGGTCTTTATATATGTTCGGAAACTTGCAAAATCCACTTGAAAATGAAAGCCTGATCAGAAAACAAAAACAAATGGAAGTAATAAAGGATGAAAAATAACATACAATAGATTGTAGGTTTCACAAGAAACAAGAGATTTATTACAACAATATTTGACCTTCATCTCTTTGTTTGACAGGGGGGTAGGCACTGTCATCTTCCCTATAAACTT
The DNA here is from genome assembly GCA_013398735.1 of Nothocercus julius. NCBI lineage: Eukaryota > Metazoa > Chordata > Aves > Tinamiformes > Tinamidae > Nothocercus > Nothocercus julius. The sequence goes on along the minus strand of VZSV01000008.1, from coordinate 5,432,815 downwards.
CTAAAAATAAACCTGATGACAAAGCATGCACATTATTGGTCTGTTTTTCTTAAGAGCACAGAAATGGCAAAGAATCACTCCAAATACCCTTACGTAAGATAGTATTTAATTTGTCCCAGTAATTATTTTTACTGCAGCTAATGGCTTTTGTTTGAAATATATCTACATCTGAATGTAGTTCAGATGTTCCTGTCATTGATAACTTTTTTTTTTTAGAAAGTTAGCCAATCTAGATAGAGACTGCAGATCTTTCTCCTTTCTTGTTAAAATAAAAATTCAGGAGCATTAAAACTAAGTTAGAAGTGGGGATATATGATAGCTTTTATTAATATTATTATGAATTTTATGAAGGGTAAATTGAATTAAGAAATAGTGAATTAATGTGCTTGTTCCAGCTCTTCAGAGGATTAAACTTTCTTTAATTTTCAAGAAAGTTTGCGGCGATCTATTCCTTTTTTTTTTTTTTTTTAGGAATTATGGGGCAGGTTTTCCAGAGGTCTCCAAGTGAACATTTGTTGCTAAATGTGCTGCTAAAGCATCACTGAAATCAGTGCACTTCATGAGGATACAAAAAAATTCATCTTGTCGCTCTCTAAGGAAATTACAAGATTGACTTTACAGGAGAGTGGCCCCTAAATGACTGTTATATTTAATAAGAATCTCCACCAAGGTTTTAGCACTGAAGGTAGATCAAAGCAATTACTTAGCTCTTCCAGAATGAAGAAAGGTAAGTTCCAAAGCATGCAAGCTGAAATAGCAGAAAGTCTTCATCAAAATGTGTGAGTTGAATGAGATAGAAGATAGAAAGGCTCTTCGGGGTAAAATTCCAGTTTTGCATACTGCTTTCTTGGTTTTGTTCTATGTTCTCAATTATTATGTGTAGTTTTATAGTGTTATCATAAAGAGATCCTTAGAAAAAATAGAGCAGAAGATGAAAAGTGAAAAACAAATCTTCATTCCTGCTGTCCTGCTTCTCTTCTTCCTCTGCATTGGCTACAGCCTATGACACATTGCTCTTTTCCCCTGATGTCTTTCAGCATGAGACAGTGTATATTGTTCCAAATAGGTTTTTGAAAGTAGTCCAGAGGGGTGCATTTTAACTGATTCAAGTTGTGAGGCAGATTGTGTAAATTGCTCAGTGTGTGCATTTAGAACCACTGTAAAAGTAAATCCCATTTTGCAGCTGTTTTATTTGCTATTGAGCAGTGTGACACCAATAGCTGTTTAGGAAAAGCAACTCCGCTTTAAAAAAAAAAAAAAAAAAAAAAGAAGAAAGGAACATCCAGCATAGGAAATGATTTCATTCTTTGAAGAGGGATGTTTCCCGTTGATTTCTTCACTTTCCAAACCATTTCCTCATGTTTCCATCTTCAGTCAGAGCGCATTAGCTGAATTATGATGCAGGTGTCTGTTCACTGGTTCTACTACAAGTCCTTTGAGGGTTTTCACAGGGCTAAGGTTTGCTGAAATATTCTATCCTGACTTAAAATACATAGAGATGAGGCCTTTTGTTAATATGGATGGAAGGGACCTGAAGTGAGTATGTAGTAAGTATCCTTGCTCCAAAACAAGATTAGCTCTGTGTTCTTGACAGATATTTGCCTAACCTTTTCTTAAAATCTTCTGGTAATGGAAATACTATGAATCCTACAGGCAGCCTTCTCTTTCTGCACTTACTTTCCTCCTAAAAAGATATTCCCCTAATGTTTTACCTGAATGTCTCTTGCGGTTTAAACCTATTTTGTGATTCACATTTGAGGCCTAAATATTTCCTTATTGGCTTTCTGCTGCCGTGCTTGCTGCTTTGGACACGCTGATCAGTTCTGATATGAAAAACTGGACATACAGTTCCAGCTGCAGCTTTAAGATACTACCTTCCCAGATACTACATTCCCAGAAAATATTTGAGCATTGAGATTAAGATACTACATTCCCAGAAAATATTTGAGCATTTTTAACATGTCATTTTGATTCCACATTCCTTTAGGTTTTGTGAGTTATCTCTTCTCTTGTCATTGCAAAGTTAATTGTTTCACCCACACAAAATACTTCAATCCTTGCCAACTGAGTTGTGCCCTCCTTTTATAGACTGTCCGATTTGTAAGATTATTTTGAAGCATAATCCTGTTCTTCCACTGTTTGCAATTGTTTCCAACTTTGTGTCATCTCAGAGGTTTGATAAGTTCTTCCTGTCCTCCATCATTCTGAAAACACTGAATGATGCTAGAAGCAGAGAAAACCCTATGAACCATTTCATCCAGCTGTCATCTATCCATTTTGACACTGATAACTGTTCTGATTACAATTTTACAACAAGCATCTGCCTGTTCTACATTAGTTTCCGGTAATTCTCATCCTCAGCTTTTAAACTACTTTCCTGTTTGGCACATATCATTTTCATCCATCACAGCACTCTGAAAGGGATTATGTTTTTATTCTCAATTTTGTTTCTGGGTTGAGTTGAAGTATAGTAGGCTGAATGGTCAATATGTTAATGTTTTGTGTGCTGGATGTCTATTAGTATTTGATGAGCCTGAACTGACTTCTGAAAGTTGTTTGAAAGTTTCGTTTGAGTCCAGCCTGAGATTTGGTGAATAAATCCAAAGGGCAAATAAATATCCTTCAGCAAATGAAAGTTCTTTATACATGACAGTTTCTGTCTGTTTTTATCTTGATCACATTGCTTTTTTAAATGGGCGTGGAGGCTTTCTGTGTTTATTTGGTTTGTAAGAGATATTGTTGCATCTGTCCTCTTACTGTCTTCTCTTCTGAAGATACTGAATGTATGAAGTATGTATGCTGAAGTGCACATGGTAACAATAAACTTGCAATTTGGTTGTGTTGTATGTATAAAAACCTTCAGAACCTTTAACAGTAATTAATTTGGCTTGATGGCAAGAGACGTGAGGCAGAGCTTGCTTTTTTATCCGAATTTACATTCTGTAAAATTTTCAAATATGGAAGACAGTAACCTGTAATATTTTAGGGAAATGATATGCAAAATTACAGGATACAAGACTGCTATTACATTATATTTAGTGGTTTAAGTAGCAAGTATCTTATTTTTTTTTCCAAATGTCTTATACCACCTTGTTCTTAGCTTTGTTCTGTACTCAGAGAAGAATAGGATGTCTGGTCGGGTTCTCAATATTATAATCTTAAAGAAAAATGGATTCTAATTTCTACTTAAATTCATTTGTAATAATGAAAGAGAATAGTAACATTTCTTTATTCACCATGAATATATGAATTATATAAACTAGGTGATTTATCTGAAGAGCATCTTTTTAAAGAAGCTCGCTGCTATTTAATAGGAACCAAGCTATGTGAAAGAAAAAGAGCTATTTGAAGTCTCCATGACTGCACTGGTCCTAAAGGAGAGAAATAAAAATATGTAGATTTTATTTGAAAGAAAAATTGATTGGCATCTAACAAAATCCTCACAATTTAAAACAAGAAATATAGTGAGTGAGAGCGAATGAAATTATGATCCAACATATGAACAGGTATTTATCATCCAGGGTGTGAACTGGGCCATTCTACTGAACAAGCAAATCTTGCTGAATGTGTGGTATGGTATGAAGTTCTTACTTTTTTCTTAATGATTTCTAAAGAGAAAGAGGTAGTTACTGTCAATGCCTGCACAGTGTCCTTTAGCTCTGTATAAACAGACCCCTGCAAAGAGACATTTTTCTTTGTGCCTCAGAAGAAACCTCAAGCGCCACAGTTTAAAAAAAAAAAAAAAAAAAAAAAAAAAAAACAGTGCAATGGTGAATTTGATTTCACTTGGCACTCTTACACTTCACTTACCAGTAGGATAATTCAGTTACTTGAACTTTGTGCTCTCTTTTTATGGACAGATGATTTTGTTAAAAATATGGTTCAAAAACAGGATTAAAAGAAAAAAAAAAGGCAATAATTTAATGTTTAGGGATATTTTCCAGATGTAGAAGGTTTTATTGGAATGCTTTAGTTTCATTATTATTATTATGGTGGACATTACCATGCTATACTGTAATGAGCGTGAGCTAAATTTACCATTAAATGTTTGTATTGCACTTTCCATATTGAATGCTGTGAGTATAATAGCACATTAGGGATAGGCAAGTATTGGAAAGAGATTTTATTTATTCTGTTACATGCCCATGAAATTTATAGGAGCCTGCAATGGGTTTGGCCCCATATCTTTAACCGGACTATCCATTGCAGAAAGCTTCCTACTAGCCCACTGATATTTTAATTTTGATATACTATAAGTAATTTTACTGCTAGTTTTCCATAAAAGATTTCTAACCCAGGGAAATAGGTGATAGTAACTTACTGAGGTGGTTGTCCAACAAGGTTCCCTACTGGAGACAATGAAGTGACTGTAGGAATTTGCATTATTGGTCACTAAGATTCTCAAAGACAAGCTGTCATTCCCAAGTAGAAGCGTAGGCACTTGATTTAGGATTTTTGGAAACATCTGTAGCCTGTCTTCTCTGCAAGGTCAGATTAAATAATGATTTAGTTTTTTAAAATATTTCAAAAAAAAAGGTTAGTATGACAGATACAATCTGCAAGCACTGTTAAGTGTATCTACTATGAGATCATCTTCCATTTTTAATTCTGTGGGAAAAGCAATTGATTTTTGTGAAGGACAGGACAAAACCCAAAGTGTTTATCAAGGAAAAAAAAAATTGTTAAAATGTATCACAAGTTAGTTAATTCTTTTGTGAGTGCAATGTCATTGAACTTTTAATTATATCAAGGTAGATCTCTTGGATCTTTAATATACTTTTCTGAAAACTGCAATTTTTTCTTTTTCCTTTGTACTAAGAGGCAATTCAACTGGACATTTAGCAGTTCAGTTTTTATACCAGTGTTTAGCTGTATTCATAAGAATAGCTATACCTACAAAACTGATTTTGAAGCTGTACCTGATCACCCCTTTCTCTCTTTTTATTCCCCCCTCTCCCATCTTGTAGCTATAATTAAAACAGCTCTTCCCAACATGGACAGAGAAGCCAAAGAAGAATACTTTGTGGTCATCCAAGCCAAGGACATGGGAGGACATATGGGTGGACTCTCTGGGACTACAACAGTGACAATTACACTCACTGATGTGAATGACAATCCTCCTAAATTTGCACAGAGTAAGTGGTATTTTGTGTATGTATTCTCCCATCTAAGGAAGTGATATAGTTCTTTTCTTTTTTTTTCTTTTTTTTTTTTTTATCATTTTATTGCCTGCATTTATAATGTAATATAAAATACATAGCTGCTGTTAAAGAAAGATAACAGTCCTCTGCCTGATTAAGAGCTTTGGGAAAGAGGCTGTTATGTCCACACCAGTGTTCACACGTGTCTCTTCCCTGTGACCCGTCTTTTGTCTGCCCAAAATGGCTTGAGGATTTTTTTCATTCGTTTGGGTAATTTTGTGTTCATTTCCATTGTTTTTAAGTGTTAGTTTTAGCTGGTTTTGTATCCACTTCTTTAGATGCAGACAAGTCACACTACCACTCAGAGTTATATAATTGATAAAAGGAATCTGCATAATTAGGTATGAGTAAGGAAAATAAAGAAAATACATCTAAGTCTAATTAATTGTTGATCTTTAATTCAAAATCCGTATTTTCTGCAGTGTTTCCAATGGGTATCTTGCTGGACTAGGTTAAAATGATTTGGTATTCTGCTGAGCTACTCTACAAGCTTTGCACTCTGTTTCAAAGATGAAGACGAAAAGGAGATGGATGAAGGAAGAACATAATGACTGGATCAATTTTATTTGGAGCATTTGTTTTCTGATGCAGTATTAGAAACCTATCTTTTTATCCAGCATGTGCTGAAAAACTTAGGTTGTAAAATAATAAGAGTCTATTTGTAGGTTAGAGAGTGCTCACATCTAGACTTTGTATCATTATCACTCTTTGATAAACACGTTTTTTAACAAGTTTTACTTATGCACCTACGATAAAATTAGGGTTTTTTTTTTTGCACACGCACCACTTAAGTTTTACTTTTGCCCTGTTTTGAAGACACGAAGAGTGAAATGGTTTTGTACTACTACCCATCGTGTGGTAAATATTCCCCAGGAGTCTGGAAAAGGAACATATAAACACATATAGAGAAGAACTATAAAGTTTATAACCAGATGTAAGAGCTTATTTTCCAAAAAATACATCAGCTCATCCTAGTAAGGTTTTTAGCAGATAAGCATTCTATGCACAATGAAAGATTTTCTTTCATTATAAAATATGGTGAAATGCATAACTTCTTGACTTCATATCACACCGCGTTGCTTGCACTTGTGCAGTAATGTTTCTCAATGTACAATGACAATTCCCTTAACAATATGAACATCTATGGATGAGACATCTGGCTAAACCATATCACCCTAATGCAGAGACACATTTCCTTTATACATGCAATGTACAGTAGTTCTAAATCTGTGATTACACATCCACTTTTGCCAGCTTACCTGGCTTTTGTACTTGTATCAGCACTTTCTTTGTCAAAAAACCTTTGTCTGCCAGTAGGAAACAAGCGGATGGTGTCTGTCTGGGCCCTAGGAGACAGGTAAGCACATCAGAAAATCAGCAACACAACTGGTACTAATTGGTATGTTTGCTGGAGGTCTCAGGAGGAAGCCTAAGGAGTGAATACATATGAAGAAAAACTGCATTTTTACTGTGCTGATTACTCATGTCTCTTCCCCCCTAGATGGGATACAGTGAAATGTCGACTGGATAGCATGAGGAAGAGTGCATCACAAATCCCTGCAATATATTTGCTATGTGAAAAATTAAGTAGACTAATAAGACCAATTCTACTTCAACAGAGTGACTTATTGTCTTTGAGGCAACTTTGTTTATAGCCTTGTTATACCCAGTTCATTCTAGCAGAGTTCAAACAGCATCTGTCCTAACTATCCTGCTGTAACACTGTTGTGTAATTGCATTAGAAAAAAAGTGTGTAATATTTATATGTTCTCTATATTGCATTTAATGAGGTTGTGCCATATTAAGTATCATAAGTGGATACTGTTACAAATTCTGCTTTTTAAGAACACATATTCATGGCATTCTGCCTAACATTTCAGTTTAATCTTGCTTCAAAACTTACACAGTAGTTGCTCAACTCCTTAACATTTTTTTACACTGTTAAAGCACAGTTTGCTTGTTAAAGTAAGAAAGGATAAACTTACAATAGAACCTAACCAGCAGAAATAGAAATTTATAAGATGTAATACATGCTGCTTTCACAATAAATTGTAATGAACTCGGAAAGCAGTGTGTTTTATCGGTATATTGTTTCCAGGCAGGACAGAAATGTATATTTATGGTTAGATTTCAAAGAGCCTCCTGGGTTTTGGAAATGAAAAAGATGAACTTTCACTACTTCTGTGATCTTTCTGAAATCATTTTAGAAGCATTTTATAAGTCATTGAAATTTTTAACCCGATGGTTTATGATAGGATTATATTGAAAAGAACTGTGTGTCTGTGAAAACCAGGGCTTTTCAAAGATGTTTAATGTAGATTTTTGATCTGCTCTGACCTAAAACACCTCAGCAAGACAATTTATAATTCTTGCGAGTACTTTTATAAAGAGTCAGCCGCATCATAATAAAAACATTTTTTTCAAGTATTTTGTAAACTCTCTTAATAAATCTGAGAGAAAAACACCAATCTAAAAATGCAATCAACTGTCTGGAGAGTCAAACCACAAAGTGTGGACAGCAGTATAAGTTATGAACGCATAATTTATCCTCCCGAGGCATTTGATTGCTTTGGCTGCTCATTGTTTGTGAGCCATTATGAGTATCCTTGAGGAATCTTGATGATCTCCAAATTATCTCTAATAATAACTTAAAAGAGCAGTAAAGATCTGAAACTGTAAAAGGAATGTTTTTAGTATCTGATGGTTTGCTGCAGGTAAAAGCCAAAGTTTCATAACTGGATGTTATCAAAAATAGACTGCAAGTCTATAAATAAAAAGGTAAGTTCAACAGTGTCTTACAGTGGATTATACATTGCACATTTTCTGTGTTGAAAGTAGCTTAATATTTTATGTTTGGAAGGAGTGAGCCTCCCTGCAAGCAGGAGACAGGTTAATACTGTAGTGGACAAAAAACATTTGCATAAGGTATACCGAGTATTCCCATGTATGGAGCATATATCATTAGATATCTTATGTAAATGTGTTTTGTATCAGTTGTATATCTCACGAATATGCTTTGGAGAAGTACAAGCGAATGAAGAAACACAAGAGAAACTGGAATTGGATGTGGTGTTTAGTCTCTTCTTCTTATTTCTAAGGTCTGTATCACTTCTCAGTAATGGAAGATGTCGCTCTTGGTGAACCGATAGGAAGGGTGAAAGCAAACGACCTGGATATTGGAGAAAATGCTAAGTCATCCTATGATATTATTGAAGGAGATGGAATGGATATATTTGAAGTTACTACAGATGTCCAAACTCAGGACGGCATTATTAGAGTGAGAAAGGTAAATGAATGATACTGTTGGATACTCTATAAAAATTCTTTGTTTATTGGCCATGCAACTGCCCGAGCAGACTGTACTCTGCGAGAGCACACTGGATATTAAAAGATTCTCTTATCTGTGGATGTGGTGTCAAGTCAGTGAATTTCCAGAACTGGAGCCAGGCCTTTCAAATTCACCATTTTGGAGATTCCCCGTGCCTCTTCTGTGATGGGAATGCATTATTCCTCTTGTCTTTGCTTCCTGAGTCCCACCACATGCTTCACATGCTCAAATCATTCGGCTTTTGCCTGCTTGATTCAGAAGGGGAAAGAGTGGATTAGAAATTCCTAGGGTGGTGGTATAAACTTCCGTAAAAACTTGTCTGACCATGCATCAAATGCCTTTTCTCTGTCATTTGCTGCATAGCTGGTCAAATATTGTTCAGGGTAGGGATGAGTAGGGGAATAAAAGCTTTTTCAGAATTTATAATTTCAATTACCTGATGTGTAAGAGACTAAATTTTCCACCTTTTCGCATGTTGAGCAGTCCTTGCGCAGTGAATGGTGATTTCAGTGAACCTTGTCAAGGACATCCATACTATTTCAAATGACTAGAACTGGCAAATTTGGGCCCAAAGAGAGCTTGCTGTTTGTCCAGTGCAGTCTTGATGTATGCAAGATGAGGTATTTGCATGTATACAACGGAAGGGTCGTCAGGGTATATAGAGAAAAGTGGGGAGCCGACAGAGCTTCTAGACGAAAATGTGGATGGTAAAGTTGATGAAACATTAATTACAAGTTTAATTTTCCTTACATTCTGGGCTAGGAGATTATAGCCTTTCATGCTGCATTTCAAAAATGGACATGAATATAACTTACAACAATAAGTTGTGGAGGGTTTTAAATATGTAGGATAGAGCATCCTAAAAAATGCTTTAGAAATAAACGGCTATAAATATGGTAACAAGACATTCTAGTGAAAAAAGAACCCAATGATCACAGGTAGTTCATATGCAACTTATACCTGTGTTTAAAATCAGAAGTCTCTATTTTATGTTTCTCAGTGAGTAGATCAGCACTGTAGATGTAAAATAAAATGATGTATCTATAGATTTGTTTTTCCTATGGTAAACTATGATATAAAACTATGAAACTATGATATAAGCCCCTGATGTACTTTACTTTTTATTTATTGTATGCTGTGACCTCCTCTGTAAACTAAAGCATATAACCTTTTGCCCCAGTTCCTTTGTCCATATTTCATAACTCAGTCTCTGGCATAATGCTATTCAATATATTCATTTTGACAGCAATAATCATTCTGGTTCTCCTACAATAGGAGATAGGAGTAGATATATGTAGGGTACAGTTCACCAATATGTTTTCTTCAGGATAAATTCCTGGGTTTTAGACAATACAGAGTAAATTTTCAATATGTTATTTTGATTAAGCATGACTAGTTCTATTGGGGGTACTGCCATTTTTGTGATGCATTTGAAAAGCTCTTGAAAAATATTATATAGGAGGTATGATTAGCAAATTGTGAATATGCTGATATATAAATCACCATTCATAATTGCAAAAGCTCACTAATTTAAGAGCTACTAAAGAAGCAAGGTTTTCTCATATTTACTAAAATTTGTGAGAAAGAGAAAATACCATTACAGCTTGATTTGTACCTGAAAAAAATCAGCAAAATTTGGATGTATACATATAGAAATCTTTGACAGACTTCATGAAAGAGTTTTGTAATTCCTATTTGTGTTCTAGCTGGTATTTGCATTGCAGATTCAGTTTCTATGTCTTTTCTTTTTATCCCTGGGACATTGTAATGCAAATCTTAATATCTTTCCAAAGCTTGGCAATTTGCATCTTTGAAATGTGAATCATTGTGAGACACAAGAGAATTATATTGTGAATATACTCATGTGCTTCAAGTCACAAACTTGAGTCTCCTATAATGAAAAATTCTAATATTTGAGAGTGTTATGGATTTGGATTTTATTCTGTAGTTCATTCCTTTAAATCCACTGTGTTTTCATCTTTCATGTTTTAATATGAAGCTGTAGAATAGTAAAAACAATGGTGACATGGCAGGTGTATTGGTAGAAAAAAAGTAATTGGATTTGTGTTTCTCTCTTTGGAGGAAAAAAAATATAAAAACAGAAATTGCTGCAGTTGTAAGAAATTCCTCAGAGATATCTACCTCATTTACCCCTATAAACAGAAATGCAGAGTTATCTGAAGTGCAATAATATTGAAGTACTTTCTTATATGATTAGCTCTACATTTTTCCACGTAATGCCTCATATGTCCTACAAATAAAAATTGCTAGTTCTTTACATTTCTTGCATTGTTCTGGAAATCGTAAACTCTTTACTCCTTGTGGAGCTAGTATACGTGTGTGTGTGTGTGTGTGTGTGTGTGTGTGTGTATGTATATACGTATATGTATTTCTAATCTCCAGCTAACAGAGCAGTGATTAAGTGTGTGATTAGTATGCCAATCATGTCATCACCAATGAATTGGTACTATTTAACTGACAGGAAATTGTAAATGGTATAGTTTATGAGTGAATATTTTTGTAAAATTCTTTGAAAAGCAAGAAAACAAAACAAAGAGCTCTGATTTCTCTAAGGCTGGATGATGAACAGATATCAATATATACCTAGAAAATTTTTAGGTTGAATCTCTGAAAATGGGAAGTGATTGCATTAAAAGTCATTGAGTGTGCTTAAATGCATGTAGCTTTCATCCATCAGCATTATATTCATTTGTTCTTGCTCTGTGGCCATTAGTAAAAGGCATTTATCTTTGTCATTCTTAACAGCCACTGGACTTTGAGACCAAGAAATCCTATACTCTGAAGGTAGAAGCAGCCAACGTTCATATTGATCCTCGCTTCCTCAGTGGAGGACCATTCAAGGATACAGCAACAGTAAAAATTGTAGTAGAGGACGCTGATGAGCCACCAGTCTTTTCATCACCTACTTACCTCCTGGAAGTGCATGAAAATGCTGCTATTAACTCTGTGATTGGTCAGGTGACTGCTCATGACCCTGATGTGTCTTCCAGTCCTATAAGGTAGTGCTACTTTAAAGTTACCATTTAAAAAGCTGCCCACAGATTATTAAGCATATTTTCTATGCATTAAATGTATGAGTTTATTATCAGTCTGTGTTGCTTCTATAAAGATCCTTGTATAGGATTTCTTTGCTTTATGATTTTTCAGTTGAGATAATTTTCATATTCACAGAACTATTCCTTGCCACATCATTAATCTTATCAATCTGTAATAATTCAATAAAAATAAGAAATAGGACATAAGAAATCTGGGAAGGTTGGATCATCAATGTTTATTTCTGCATTTATTTTAAAGAATCTGCTAGCTTCAGTACTAACAATCTTGAGTTTGTTCCATGTAATTGTAAGAATGTAAAACCGTTATATTCCTTTGGCTAAACCCACCCTTGCTTTTATGCTAAGAAAACAGAGATTATTATGCCCATATGGATTTTGTATCTTTAGTTTACACTATTTTCATTTTTGATCTACCTTGAATTGAACCAAATCTGTTTCTTGAGGTTTAGCAGATGAGTGTCTTTTCCATCTCATTTTGAGTTGTTCCTCCACTTTGTTATCATATACTAATATGATATGATCTGACTGCCTGCAAAATATATTTTGTTATGCATAGTATTGCCAGCTAAAAGTGTTATGAAAATGAACATCAAAGAATCAACCTTTTAGTAAAGGTATATTTGGAGGGAATCTATTCGATAGTAATTGCCATTTTACATTAGCAGTCGTGTTAGTATAGTGTTTAAGCTCTTCAAGCACTGTAAGGATGATGCTGTCATCATATCACTGTAATGAAAATTATGTGTGTATGATTTAGAATGCACTTTAAAAAAGTTAAACTTGAAAGGCAAATTAGAACAATCTTTCTAAAAATAGAGGGTTTTTTTAACTGAATTTTACAAAGGAAAAAATAATTGCATTTCAAGAAAATTCTGTATTTCAATAGACATCTGTTCTCAATATTTTGCTTGACACAGATTTTGAGTACAGAAATCCTGACAACAAAAATCTAGATATGATTCACCTTACCTGCTACCAATACAGCGTATGCTGCATGCTATATTACACTCAGGATCAGTAAACTAATAACTTTTCTTAAAGAAAAAAAAATCGTTTCTACCCAGTGCAGCAAGAATCTCTGTCTTACACCTGCTTAGAATAGATGAAACACGTCATCTGATCTTTCCATCAGCTCATCTAAAATGCATAAGCCAATCTGAGATGTATGGGCAGGTGCATAGATGGGTTACCAGTCTGGTTGTGAGTATTCCCATCTTATGAAAATCCCTTAATAAGGATATTAAGCAATGCCTCATGTCAAGTGCATGATTTCTGGCACTTTTTTTTCCCTGAAATTTCCATATCAGCCAAGATCTTTAAGACTTAGAAAATTTTAATTAGATGAGGCTAAAGGGGCCATAATTTGAATCATGTTTTTCTTATTGTTGATATTTATCCATAATTTTGGAAGAACCAAGGGACTGGTGTCTTTGGGTGATACGTGAAGTTCAGCTGAATTATGTCTTTATTATCCTTTTTTTCCAATGAATGTGAACTGTCTCTTCATGTCAGTTCTTAAATGAATACAAATATGTCTTCATAATTCACTGTTTTTTTAAGATATGCAGCAAAAATTCTTTTTTTCCCTTTATTTACTGCTGCGCATATTATTTAAGTAGCTGCCTCACTTTTAATTCTGATGTCAAAAAAGTATATTAATTCCAGTAGTACTTATTTCATATTTCTGTTGTTATTTTATAACCGTTGGCTGTTTATTTGCAGTAAATTATCTGGGATAAAGCTTGATCCCAATGCATGGCAAAAACATGAGTAATAAACTTCCTATACTGTCTGTGCTCTTTGATAAAATCACTGCCCTTCAGTGCAGTATATAAGCTTCACTGTGGCAAATTTCCTCCATTCAAACCTAGGGAGATTTCAACTTGGGCAGCAGTGGATCATTTTCTTAGCTTCTTTCTAATCTTTAATGGGAACCAAGGAAACATTAAAATAAGGTTAAGATACATTTTCCAGTGTGATTGCCTAAAGTTAGGTACAGCTGTAGGTACACCTACAGCTTTATTTTTCCATACAAGTGACCTAATTTTCAGAAATGCTGTGTGCAGTATAGTCCCTATTAAACCATTGAGAACTGAGTATGTTGAGCTTACTAGAAAATCAGTTTACTTAAATGTCCAAATATAGAAGTATGTGCCTAGCTTTAGGCATAAATATTTAAAATTTAACTTCATATTTTTATGGTCCTCTTTTTAACCAAACTACTGATTTTTAGGTGAGCAAAACTATCTCCACTCAAAGTTTAAAAGAAGAAAATTCAGATATCTAGAAATCAAAAGGTGTTTTCACTCTTAAGTTCATTAGTTGCTAAGTATCTTAGCAATGTGACCCTGCTAATCTTTATTTTTAACAGTATAGTCTTTAACTTTTTAACTCATGAGATTTTTATAATTTATCTAATACACATTTTCTTTGAACTGTTTTAGAAAGAGTTGTGTCTTAGTGCAATTAGATCACTTGTAAAATCACAGAATTACACAAATAATCTAATTACAGCATATCTCTTAGTACGTATAAAAATATATAAAAATAACTGACACTGAAATGAAAACAGATGAATAGTATAACATTAACCTTTGAAATCAGATCCTAATAGGGCATCTATTGAAACAGTGTTATGCTGGAGTGACTTTGAGTTAATCAGGATGTATTTACTCTGTTTTTTTATAGAGTCACTGTGACATATAAAGGAGCTTCAGAATCTGACCTTTTTTGGAAATGTCTCATGATAAAGCATGAAGTAGAATGAAATAACTGATTTTCAAATAATGGTTCTATTGTGATTGTAGCAAAATGTGTTTGTACTCTTTTATCACTGAATTTAGCAGCCAATTTGCAAAACCTATGTTTTGCAATGTATTATGAGAAACTGATGCTTTGAGTCATTTTTCTGACCACAATGTAACATAATCAAGGCTGTCAGTGTATAGCTGTCCCTGTTATGCCTAGATATACTGCAGAAGAGACGAAAAAAATTGTCGGTCCGTGTTATTAGAGTCTGTAATGCACAGATACAAAGGCCTTAAGAGGCTCTTATATAAATCCACAATGAGGAATCAGTAGGACTCCTTGAAGCCAATTTTCACTGAACCTAATAAATAGTTTAGTGATAAATTTTGTAGCCTTTCCTTTCAAAAAAACAGAAAGGCCTCATTTTGCAATTTATTTTCTTCTACAAATAATACGTTAATAAAGTAACGTATTTTCTCAGGGAATGGACAAAAATAAAGGCTTTCCTGGAGATCCTGTGCCGAGCTTTAAATCATCATCCTGCTTAATGCATCATTGGAGCAATCTGGCACAACTCTTTTGTGTAGTCAAGCTAGCTCTGTTTAGGCTGCATAATTTACCTGGATATTCTCATTTGCAAACTCTAACTGTCTGTCAGATGAAAGTTGTTTTGTTCGAAATCAGTGATGTCAATTCATAAAACAGTCAATCCTTCTGTGTTTCAAGTGCTTTACAGGTAAATAGTGATTCATTAACTGCCTTCTGCCCATGGAGCTGCATGAAATATAACTAAATAATGTGTTTGTTTAAAAGTCTATGCTTCATTAATCTAAAATTTGTTAGTAAAATAATGTTATTTAGTCCTTTTTATAATAATCATCAAGCCCACCATTTTTGTGTGTTTAATGTGTTACTGTTGAAATTATCAGCAGTTACTGAGAAATACCATAAAAACTGTCTAATAAATTTGATGGATTGTGTAATTAACTCTTGATCAGCAGCATTTTTCAATGATGTTACCCACTGAACCTGGGGGCAGTCTATGACCTTCATACTGGTTATACAGTTAATTACTCCTTGGGCAATAATAATTAAGTTTTTTTTTGTCTCAGTTTGTCATTTTGCCTTATAAATTACCATGCTTTTGCGCTCCTCAATCCATTTATATTTAAAACTGTAGTTCTTGAAGGGTTGCATAAATTGTCTTGTGATTGTGTGGATCCCACCAACTACTTAAAGTAGATAACAGGGATATCTATTTTGTAGGTTTTCCATTGATCGGCATACTGATCTTGAGAGACAGTTCAACATTAATGCAGAAGATGGGAAAATAACTTTGGCAACACCTCTTGACAGAGAAACAAGTATGTGGCACAACATAACTATTGTAGCTACTGAAACTAGTAAGTATTTGTGTATACTCACTTCTATTTCTGTTAGTTTTATAACTATTTCTTTCCTGTGTGTGCTGTGGAAACTGCATTCTACTCAGTTGAAAGTAAAACATTGGATTTTCTAATCAGTGTACATAAAATACCTCAAAGGAGGAAGTGAGGAGGGTGGGACCGGCATCTTTTCAGTGGTGGCTACCCATAGGACTAAGGAAACAGCCACAAACTAAAGCATCAAAAGTTGCACAGGAACTTAAGGAAAAATTTCTTAACAGTGAGGCTGACAGAGCCCTGGAACAGGTTGCTGAGGGAGGTTATGGAGTCTCCTTCTCTGGAGATCTTCCAAACCTGCTTGGACGCAGTCCTGAGCCACCTGCTGTAGGTGACCCTGCGTGTGCAGGGGGGTTGGACTAGATGATCTCTAGAGGTCCCTTCCAACCTTAAGCATTCTATGATTCTATGATTTTTAAATTACGAATCTTTTGAAAGAAAAGCATTACTTCTGCTGAAGTTCTTTCTATATTTCTTCTTGAAAACCACATTTTTTTCAGTGAACAAACTAGTGCAGAATTTGAAGAGATGCAAGAGTACGTTTGTACAGGAAACGCAGGGTAAATGGAAAAGAAATAACAGAGTTATAATAGGAAAGGGGTAAAACTTTGCTATTGTGGAAATTAATAGTAGGCCAAATGCAGAAGTTTTTAATACTGAATGTTCTTTTGTTTCATCCCCATAAATGATTATATCCGTGGGTAATGTTGCATGAAAGGGTCTCATCTGATACATGTGAAGAAATATACACATTTACAGCTGTAAACAAGAACAGGGATTTTAGGGATCTACAGAACTATTTAGATATGTGACTGATCTGTACGATGAAGTTACTTGAGCAAGGAGAGTCACCCTGTCTGGGGATAGGAATCTTAGCTTTTAACCAACTAAAAGTAGTTCATAATTGAGCCTGAGTACAGTAGTGGCAGCCTCTCAAGAGAGAATATAATTTATTTTTAATATTAGCACTATATTTTAGACTAAAAAATTGACATAAACATATTGCAGAAAAAAAAATAAACAGAAGTAGGACTGTAACCTCCTAATGAAAGATTGTTCTTCCATGTTCTTTAACTGATACATAAACTAAGAAAAAGGACACTTCTGTGGGCCACAGCACAATCAAGTCTGCCTTTTCCTTCCTGAGACTTCTAAAACAACAATGCACCAGAATTAAATTTAAAACAATCAGCCTTGTCTTCATTGGACTTCATGGGATCCTCAATATCTATCACTGTTGTAAAACTGCCTGTTATTAGACTGGCTATGAAAATAAGAATGCCAGTCTTTTCTAAGCATTTGATTTCCTGTTGGTATTTTTATTTATTTACTTATTTATTAGCATTCCCAATATAATTATTTGACATTTACATAAAATAAAAGCTGCATTTCATAAAGTACTATGCTTGTTTATTTGAGAGAAAATTATCTTTAAAATCTTGTAATGAAGAAACTAAATGTGTTCAGAGAATTGTCAAGTAGAGTATTTTTAGATTTTGTTCCAACATAGTAATAAGCAATATCTCTGTTATAACAGAAATCTCCTGGAGGTAGCGAACTACTTCAGATGCAAGCAGCATATGAAAACACAAACTGTGTCATCATTATGCATTTTTGAGATAATATTAATGGCCTGCTGATTTCTCACATAAAAATAAATATGTTAGCATCTTTCACACAAGCAGAATGTAAGATTGAGATGAGCAGTAACGGGGCATTTTCTCTTTCTCGCCTAGTTCTGTTCCAGGCTCAGCTGAGGGCTCACCTCTGTTCATGTGGAGGATGATCAGCCCATTTCATTGCCATTAGACTTACTAATAAGAGGCCATGATATTGCCTTTTTTTCTTGATTCCCAGCATGGTAGATCTTGAATGTACCCTAAGTTATCAACATTTTCATAAATGGATAAAAAAAAAAAAGTTTTGCCAAACATTAACAGTTTCCAAATGTTCTGTACTGGTAAGTTACCTGAACCTGAAATTATACATTAAGCACAAATGATTTGGGGCAGTTTTCCACTGGCACAATGTCAAAGCTTTTCTGACCTCAGCTTCTGCCTTCGGTGGTTACTTTTTAGGACTAGATTGGTCAGTGTGAACTAAGCATAACTTTTCACTGTTTGTGACAAATAGTATTGACATCATATTTTGGGACGTGTACAAAGTGAGGCTGGCATTTCACTCCTTTCACTTTCCCATCACCAGCAGTTTCTCCCTGTTGCATTTCACTTTGTGAGTCATAACAGATCTGCATCGCCTTCCTGGGTGGCTGAACTAGCCAGGTGGACTTAGGAAATGTCACCTTGACTGTCTGCCCTTTAGAGTTGCCTAGTTTGTTGTATTCTTTTCTTGCTCTTGTTCTGAAAGTATGTAGGAAGGTCATATAGATTTGTATACCTCTTGTTTGCAATCACACTAACTATGCTGCATACTGTTTGCATACCCTGTACAGATGGTTCACCAAGTATTTCATCAATTCAGATCTCTTTTTGGCTACTGAAGATAAAGCAGTGCAAGAGCTATTGGTGAAAAAAAACTGGACTGAAAGTGATTAATGTGTTATAGGTGATATTTGTGAGAATTTTTCAGTATTTCAGATTTAGCTATATGTTTTCCAGTAATATAGTGAAAAATGATAAATTTCTTACCTTGAGCCTCCCAAATTTGATCCTCGCAACTCCTACTCTTGAATCTGATGGCCTTCCATTCCTATTGCAACTCAGATGACGAGGAATATTGAAAGTTATTATCCCTATGGGTTGATTCTTCAATTTTCTCTCCATGTTCCCATGTATCCAAGTTTACTCTGAGTGACTCAGGAGCAGACACTGACTCTGGACTTCAAGTACTGGACTAATAAGATTTCTCATTGTTTTAATGCATTAAAACCTATGTGACAGAGGTCTAAAAAGCTTAAAATTGTATGTGAGGCTTGGGCGGTTTATTTTAACTACATGCTTCAGAGAATGGGAGTGGGTATCACCTTCCTGTGAAAATCAAGGTTGATTAGGCTGTTCATGTGTTCGGGCTCTCCTCAGCCAAGTCCTGAAGAGTAAGAGAATTTGAGGGCATATGCATATTCTCCAGGAGGCTGAATTGTAGCGTAATAAGAATGAATGATTAACTTGCAGACATTTCTTCTGGTGCATCTTTTTTTTGTTAGTGCACAAAAGCTCATCATATCTTTGGTTCTTGCTACCTTTTTAAATGGAATTTTCTGACATTCTGTAAAATCTAGTAATGTCAGAAACCTTATAGTCATGTGTAAGCCTATTAATCTGAACACACAAATGCATTTTTATTTTGTATAAGGTGCAATTATAGCTGTAACTACTATTCACATTGACATGCTTGTGTTGCTTGTGTTAACTGGTTAGCAATTTTGCTGGGCAGTGAAGCAGAGCAGAGTTCAGCCTGGTCTAACCTCCTCAGTATTCTCTCTGTTCCTTGGACAGGTTTTGCAGTACTTAGGAGTTGTGTTGTCAGTGCTGCTCAGTCTCTAAAAGAATATCAGATAGCCACAGTTTGTTTATCAGAACATTTTAGCTGCAATTTTCACAGATTCTGAACATAATTCAGTCCGATTATTCAAGCTATCAGAATGTCATACCTCTATAAACCATATAACAATTAAACTTAGACAATAACTAGACAATAGTCTTTCTGCTTCCAGCTCCATGATTTTCTATTTCTTTCTTTTATGGGAATACCAGCTACAGTGGAGATATTTTCTCAGCGTCCTCGTAATGTGTCTCATTAATACTAAGGAAATGCCCTATGTTTCAGTCTTTGCTGGTTAATTGATGTAATAAGAGTAATAATAAATGGAGGACTAATGTAGTTTGAAACCATAAAGACTTATGTCTGAGAAGCAGTTATAACTTATGCAAAAAAGAACTGTATTTGTCACATTATTCAACTGCACATAATTCCTCTAATATAATATGAATATGCTGGCATTTGCCTGTTCATCTCTTATAAGCTGTAGCTGAGGTCTGCTTGAAATGTAAAATTCTAGTGAATTCTTTAAAAAAAAAAAAAAAAGTACGTTATAATGCATCCATTCATTATTAACAATGCCTATCTGGGATTCTCTTAACAAAAGTGAGGTAATCCTTTTCTCAAGAAAACATGTTATGTTATAAAAATTCATAAATTATATCATACATTTCAAGAAGAAATGCTTCTAAAAATACTCTAGTTTGCAGGAGATTTTTGAAGAATACCACCAACAAATGCTGGAAACAATGATTCGTGAACTTTGAAGTCAATTATATGATGATCCCAAGCTTTCTTACACCTAACATAGCACTGAGTGGCTACTCAAGTGGTTATTCAAGATTTCCTGCCCTTCGTATGAGCAGGTACTGCACTAGATTCTGGAGAGAGCAGCTTTCAAATCAAAGCCCAGTTATGGCATGTAACCTACACTACCATTGACATTCAAATATAGATTTTTTTTTTTTTTAATTAGTATAGACTTGAAGCCGTTTGGTCTTACGGGGATATGTAGAGTTATGAATCCATTCTGCTGTTGGAACAGGTTACAGGAAGGATTGTCCAGAACTCCTTGTCCCTCCTTGGACCCCTCGTGCATCACAGACATGAGAGTCTCCATCCCTCCAGGCAACAGACCAGTCACCAGAGGAACTCCAAAGTTGTTGCTTGGATTGTATGTGAAAGGCTATTTCTGTTAGCCTGGAGCAATGTTTTTAGCCAAGGGTTAGATCTCTGAATGAAATTCAGACTTTTTAATGGAATTTCTGTTACCTTATTCTCTGAGAAGTATAGTCACGGAGCTATTATTTTGATTGACTATTTTATCAATTGATTCCTGAAATTCGGCTTCGCTTGCCAAACAGAAGTTATGTCAGTGCCTTGTTAAATCAAAGAAAGAAAGAAGGAAAAAAAAAAAATCCAAAACAACAACAAAAAAACTTCGCAAACTACCAGAACTAACACAGCTAGTAGAAATCCTAGTGAATCCTTAGTCAAAGCAGTAGATGAAAATATGGACGAATTTCTATTCTTGAAATAGAAATGATGATTTGACCACAGTAAATATTTTCCAGACACAGAACGTAGGAATCTCAAGGACAAAGCTACAAGCTATGTCTGACAAAGGTAATTACCCATACCAACTGCATTCTTCAGAAATGAAGAAGTATGAGGCAATTTTATCACCTAATGGGAAAGGGCATAAAGCCAGAAACACTCTTTATGGTTTACCAAGGATCTAAATAAAAAAATTGAATCATCACCTAGCACATGCTTTACTAAAATTATCTATATTGTATTTTATTTTTAAAAAAATACAGGGACATTAATTAAAATGGGAGAGAGACTACATTACTCTTCAGGATAAGCATTCAGATACAATGTACCTTTTAGTGTCGTGAATACCTCTGCTCATGATTTTCATTTATTTAATTTTATTTAGTCTTCTGTTGTAAGAATGACTATAGGTATTATAGCAATAATTCTAACAGTTTAGACCTACTTTGGTGCATGACATAATTACCTTTAATTTAAGGCTGAGAGAAATTATGTAAAGTTTAGAAAGAGAAGAAGAAAAACCTTTATGGAGATGCAAACAAGAGAAGTCGAGGAATATTAACCTTTTTCCCTTGACCTTTTTTTCTTTGGCTTAGTGGAAATCAAACTGGATAATCCATCATTTTTGCATTAAAGGAATTTAGAAAGTTAATTTTTATTCATTTTCACATAAATGCAGGGCTATACAGAAAGAACTCCATAGGTTCTAATGGAGCATGTGCCACTGGTGCATGGAGAGCTGGGGTATCATACACAGCTACTTTGCAGCTCTCAGATGTTAAGGTGCATTCAGACATAGGACAGATTTTCCCATTACTGCTTTTCACAGCTCATGAATGGCAAGAGATGTCATCCACAGGGATAAGAGTGTGGGAGGGACTATATTTTGAAAAAATATGAATGGGAAGTGAGTGTACTTAGGAAATGATCTCTCTATAAAGTGACCTCAGTAATTTAGGAGCTAACCTAAAGAATCAGGTATGAGAAGCTGAACAGAAGCTGGTAACCTCTGGCTTCAGAGGAAAATCTGGAACAGAACCATGATTATGAAAAGGATATGACTAATTAATTGAAAACAAGTACAGAAAAATCTGTTGTAGGAACTAGAGTTCAAATCCAGCATATCTAGAAATTTTTCTTAGACATGAAGGAAATCTAAGATCTATTCAACACGCTATTAAGGAAATCAGACTCAGAAAGAAATATGAGCTCTAAAAATAAAGAAATTTAAGTAATCTCTGGTAATAAATGCTGATTTAGTAAAGAAGCTTTATTAAAGCTCTCCGATATTTTGTCTAGCAGTGACAAAAAAAATGGAGGTTTCTTATGAGCAATTAATTATTTTACTTCAATATGAAATAATTTAGAATAAAAAATACCAAATATTCCAGACGTCTTGTCCTCAATCAATCTGCTTATTGTTATTTTTAATGCTGCTAGTCATTATAAAATTTCAAAGCTAATAAGATGTTGTGATCTGAGTCAATATTTTATAATGTTTTAATATGCATGATATATTAGCATATTTACAATATAATTGCTGTAGAGTGTGGGCCTGATTCCTGGCTTCGATGCTTAAGTTTTACACTAGTGCAACTCCCCTGATTTAAGACACAACAGTCTTCTATTCAGTTTTATTCCTGACGGTTCAATGGCTCCTTTTTTGAGACAGATACTTTTCAGCCATATAATGGCACCACATTTTTTCCTGTAAATTTTTCTCAACGCCATATTTAGAAATAAAAACCTTTTACTTTCTTGCAGTGATTAATGCATTACCCTGCACCTCGCTAGGTTTGTGGTGCTGTAATCTACAAGAGGTAATAATCCAATAGCATTTATATGCCAGTGTTATTAATGTTAATCCAGATAATAAAGGTAGCAGAAATATGGTGTTTTTCTGTGGTCTCCCATTTTTCATTTTTTCCTTTTTAGCAGTAGCTGCCATAAGGAAGTAGAAAAACTTTTTAAACAGCTTTTAGTAGGCTCTGTCTTTTGCTAGCTTGATGAGTACACAGAAGAGCTCTTCCTGCAGATGCTTCCAGAGATTACAGTTGCTGTTAGATTTGCTTTTGCTTATTCTTTAAATTAGATTTTTTTCATGTTAAATGAACGCAGTTTTTGCACTGATTTTGGAAAAACACAACTGTATAACTTCAAACATTTCTATCTTGCTTTTCTTTATAGTATATAAGTCTACAAATAGTTGTTGGTATTTAATCCATGTTTGTGATTTTTACACAAATAACCATGCAATGATGCTGTTTACTGAGGGCCATAACTATGTACTCCAGCCTGGCATGTCATCATTAGACAAAATTAAGTCTCAATAACACAATACCATAAAATGCAGGTTGTTTTCTGTCAGAATTTGTTTCAGCTTGGTCTCTGGGTAGATGTGTGGGTGGCAGGATGTTAGCAGCACACTTTATTTTATTTTTTTTTTCTCTAAAGAATTTATTTTAGGATCTGTGATGAAAACAGCATCATTTTCATTGTCATAAAGCTGGCACAACTATAGCAAGTTGCAACGCAACATGCTCAAGCAGCTATACTAATAATTTATTCTGAATTATGTATTTGTTTACTCATATTAATGTGTCACATATATCTTGATTATGTGTCACTATGAATATAAAACTCACGGTGGTCAAAATTAGATATGCAGAAGAACAGTCTCTAAGGACATACTGTTTGCATCCAGCGCGTCTGACAAGAGACAAGTACCTGTAATTGCTACTTAAATATTGAAAAGCTGCTGCAGTTTCTGATTAGGATGCCCCTTTTAAGTCTCTTTTTAAGCCTCACCCCATCCCTTTGCTGCCTCTTCTTTAATACACTCCCTTCTCCTCCCACGTGTGCATATCCCATGCAGTCCAACCTCTCTCTTAGGCAGAGTGAGTGAGCGCTTCATGTTTTACCTAGTACACCTAGTGTGTCTTCCTGCATTTTCTTTTTGCATGAACACAAAGTGGTGACTCTGAAGCAAGTTTTTTTCAAAAAAGAAAATAACTTATTTTCATTAAATAGTGATTGATCAGCATGCAGAGCATTTTAAAATAAATGGCAATCGCAATAAGTGTGGAATTTCTCTTTCTTTTAATGGCCTAGGCTTGGCTATTCCCTCCAGATTTAATTTGGGCATGAATTAGTTTCAGTATCCTCAGCTCCCGTAAGGACAGAATTAGAGCTCCCTTACCTGGTTCTCAGGAGATAACTTTTCCTCTCTTATCCTGCATGGCCAAATTTAACAGCTCTCTTCTAACCAGGGCTATGGTAGAAGACATCCTGTTCACCCTTGTAAACTATGTTGGAGGGATGCTTTGCTTTTCCGATTTAGCTTTGTCTTCCCCAGCCCTTTTGAGCTATCTCTGTGCATTCAGACAAGATAATATCAGGCGTATACACCAAGGAGGGTATGAGGCTTCTGAAAAAAATAACAAACATTTCCCAGTTTTGTAAAGGGATTTTTCAATTCACAGAGGATCAGAGGTAATTACAGAGTAACTGTTAGGCTGCTGAGTAACTGCACAGCTTAATGGTATGAAAAATGACAAAAAGGTTGCATTTGAATGTCATATAATGCTCTGCCCTCAGATGCATAAAAAGGAAGCTAGTTCCATCCATGTGCATTATGTCTCTATGAAAAGAATACTCTGATTTAATTTTTAGAAAATATATGTCTATTATTTGATTATCAAGCTTTACAAATCTCTATTGATCCATTGAATTTAACAAGTTCTGTTTTTTATAATTTAAAATACATTTAATTTTTAAATTTGTGTTTATTTAAAAAGGTAAGAAATAGATAATGTGATATTAAGGGCAAGAACTACTTAAAACTTACAGAGCAGGAGAGATCTCATTAACTTCCCACGGATCCAAATCAGGCCTTGAAGGGTAAGAACCTACAAGCATAGTCTGTTTGCATTACTTTGCTACTACTACGGCAGCAAGAAGAAATCAGTGCAGTGTTTGGTAGAATGTCACTGATGAAAAAATATGTTAAAAAAGAAGTTTGGTCTTTTTATGCTTGTTTAATTTTTCTACAAAATTTAGCAATGAATTCCAATTTCATACTAGCTCTGGGCTGTATTCAACAACCTTTGTCTGATATGCACTAAGCAAAAATAAATGATAAATGAAAATGATAATGGGTGAAGACTTTTTCTGAGTGAGGCCTAAAGAATATGGTTTTAAGTAATTAACATTTTCTGGCATACATTGTGTGTCTATCACAGAAATTTTACCTTTTTCTTTTCTGTATACTAGCAGCAAAATTAAAGTATAACCTGTCCTTTTATGCTAAGCCATAGATCTTATATATTCATCAAAAGAAGGTAGGTGGCCTTAGTCACAGACAGATGGAGGAGCTGAAGTTAAGAAACATTTTAATTACGAATTCATCTTTGAAGTCAGTTACTTTAGAATAGAGTCTGTCCTCAGTTTCCCCTGGCTAGCCAGAATATATGAAACCTCCTTATTTATCCAGATCTGTAGAAGTGAGCGTTTTGTGAAAGTGTGGCATTTTTTTCATGGTGATGAGATGTAGAAATATGAGCAAAAATGAAAGTAGTGGGTAATTCTGAGCAAGTCTTTGGTTAAACTTTTGGCAATGTATCAATAAGAAAATAAATATAGAATGTAACATAACTTTGTTCTTGATCTGTTCATCTTACATCTGGAGACCCTAATAAAATAAACTGAGGGATCTCTGAAGAGCAGATAATACCTTTTATCTCCCTTACTATTTTTTCCCTAAAGAATGACTTAAGTGACAAACTTGAGAAATATGTTTCACATCTTTTTTTTTTTTTTCCCCTTTCCTCCCACACACGTACACACACATACACTTTCTGCAAAATGTATTCCTCTAATATATTCCAGTTTACTGGAATAAATATAAATGCAACATTAATTACAAGTTTGTTTCTCATCTTAGCAACCTGTATAGAAGTTTTTCTGCTCTGCACTGGTATGTCTATGTTATTTTGTAATGATTCTCCAACTCTGTATTTTCTCATCCTTTAAACAAGTTTTTTTTGTTTTCTTGTGTTTGTTTTTGTCTAAATATTCACACTTTAATAATTTTTAACCTAACTCAGAAATACCTTATGGTCCGTTATTTTTAACAGAAATGTTGTCATTTAGTGATGAAAGTGTCTTTCCCTTACAATTTCAATGTCATTTTCAGGTACTCAGACTTTCTTGAATCAGATCATTATGCAACACTGTAGATAAATGAACACAGCATTTGTTGCAGCATGTGATTTCTATAGTTAAACTTCAGAAAGAACAGTTCAGCTTCACAATAACATTTCTGTCTATCAAAGACTCAAATATAGATTTGTTGTTTTTCCATGGTAAAAGAATTGTTACATGCTGTAGTGTTATATATGTAAAGGAAAATGCGAGTGTAAAGCTCAGTAGGAGAAATAAGTGAGATTAATAAGACTATGGGCTATCTTACTAAAATCATCAACTAAAAGCATGATAAAAGCATGAAAAAATAGTTCTGTTAAAATAGAACTTAATAAATTTGAAATATGAAAGTTGTGAAATAAATGCTGTTGTTTTTATTAAGTCAGTGACTCAGGTTTTGTTTTGATTTCTCTATTAGAACTAGGACTTCTATTTCTAATTTAAAATATTATTATATTAGAAATTTCATTGAATCAGAGAAGCATGAAATAGCCATTTCCCAGCCATATGATGATGATAATAAAAGACGTGTTACTTTTCAGGATTCTACACTTTATTCAGGTATTTTTAGTTAACATGCAGGACAGGTTGCGACTTTTTAGAGAGAACCTTGATGAGATTTTCAGGTGATTCAGTTAACTAAACGAACTGAACAGGATTTCTTTGTGTTAAAAAAAAATGCTGCAATTACATTTTTTTGTGGCCAATAATTCCCTCTCTTAAATATCTTAGCCTCTTAAGATCATGGTATGTGTTTGTGTCAAGGGAAAAGAGCAGGCAAGTGTTTTAAATCTTTATGGGACCTGAATAACTGCCTTCTGCCAAAAAGGCATGAGACCAAAAATTTGATTTATATGTGCAATTTACTCTGAGTATTGCCTGTTGCATCCAGTAATGGTGTAAACACTGCTTAGTGCTTTGCCTTAGAAATTTCTAATGATAAATATGCACTCACATTTGTCTCAAATAGGCAATTATTTTTTTAGGAAGGAAGGAGGATGTTGGTCACAGTAAGAAGGTCAGGTTTGGAAATACTTGTGTGTGTGATTTTGTTTGTTTGTTTGTTTTTGCTTTCTTTAGGTTATTTTATTTGACTGGACCTTTTGTATTAAAACTCCACAAACTTTTTTTAATCTGGAGCAAGTGTCAATGGGTATGTTGCCCTGGGACGAATACCAGCAAAGCTGTATTTTAAACATTTAAAAGTGAAATAACATCTTGAAAATTGGAGAATATACCAGAAAATAAGAAAAATAAGAACTTTCCACATGCTTATAAATCTTGTAAAATTTCAATCTGCATTTCTAAACTCAGCTGTACTTTCCATTATTTTCAGATTTTCTTGTTGCTGATTAATTCCACTAGTTGTTTTTCCATGGAGTTTTCCTTTCCTGATATCTTTCTAGGTTTTTCCTAGAGAGTTTAAGCCTAGCCCTCTACTGAAATCTACTGGGTCTTAAAAAGAATTGTTTTAGAATTTCTCTCAGAATTTCTTTTAGAATGAATTCACTCTCCATTCATACAAAAGAAGGAAAAGTTCTGACCACTGAATACCAATCAGTAAGAAGGTCAAGTAATATGATGGCAAGGAGTTAGCCTTCCCCTTCCTCATTCATCCCTGGGGGCTTCTGGTGCAAGTCTGAGAGGGAAGAACCATCTGCATGTGTGAGTAGGGAGAGCAGATCTCCTAGCAGGGTGATATTAGCAGAAGTCAGGGACTAACAGGCAGTTCAGAAACTGGATGTGCTTTCAACAGCTCGTTTAGTTGAATGAAACTAAAATTTCGTGCACAGTTGCTCATACAAAAGTAACATTTTGTGCAGTCAAAGAGTGGATCCGTTTCATGTACTTTTTACTTTGTTCTGGGAAGGGAAATGCTCAAGGATATTCAGCACTGCTGCCAGAGACAGCTATAAATTTGAGAGGGTCTTGCTCCATGTACAAGTTATAACTTGAGCAGATAGCAGACATTAAAAATGGGAAGACAGAATTATTTTATATCTTCAGTGTCTTCATCCCCCAAGTGAATCTGTATTTCCTTAATGCGAATTCATTAGTTTTAGTAGAGATGCTTACAGTGATTTTTATTTATGGGCAAAACACTTAGCATAAGTAAAAATTCATTGGAAAGTCCAAGTGACAAAATAATAATGGAGTGCGTTCTGTGTGGTCGGCAATAGAAGCCGTAGATAAAATTCCCTCTTCATCTCTTTCTTTCTCAACAATATGTTTCATTGTAGTCACAAGAACCCAATCTGCCAAATAGGATATCCCCTTGTTTGGAGATTTCCAAATCAGTCGGTTCTCTCTTGTGTTTAGTAAATTAATTTTTTAAATGAATTCTCATCAAGTTTCTAATTATAATACCTTTAAATTTAATGTTTGTATTTCTGATGAAAGACAAACATTTTGGGGGCAGTCACAAGGGATATGAATAATTTCTTTAGAAGCTTATCTAATTAATTACATTCCTCTGTAATGTCTTTAAAATTTGAACTGCCATCATTTCATTAATTTAGATAAAAGTAAATCTTTAGTGTTTAAATGTGACACTTGTGCTGAGAATTCTGATAAGCTGAAGCACTCATTGTCTATATTTTTATCAAGTTAAGATTAAAAATAAGTTTTAAATCTTTGGGATTTATGCTTTGTATATCAACTTTTATTTGATTTCAAATATGTTAATAATTCATGATATAACTGTTCACCTTAGCTGTTAAGTAGGGTCATAAGATATGTTACAGAATTGACATAAATAGTCATCTTACAGTATTTTGGTAGGGACTTCTTTCTATTCTGTAATGCACTTCTTTCTAAACTAAACCTTTTGACAGCCTCAAGTGGGGAGCATTTAGGATCTGATGTCTTATAATCTTCCATATCCTATACAAGTAGAATTTGAGTATTTTGCGCTATCCAGCTGCCACAAAGCCTTTGTTTATAGCGCTAGTACTTTAAAGTAATATAATTTAGGTAAAAGCAGGCAGTTCACATAGTGTGCAATTCCTCAAATTGTTCATGACATAAATGATATAATATGGTTCTAAAATATTATTAATAGATAGATTTTGAAACAAGCATTGAGTTACTTGCAGAGGTATGCATGAGCTATAGAACATTTTTTTTTTTAAACTGGTCAGTCAGCTGATCACCTCACTTTAACTAGAGTTCATGTCTTTTCTGATTGGGAAAAGAATCAAAAAATCTAAAATGCTTATGAATGGTCTCTTAAAATAAATTAAATATACTGAATTAAGGAAAATACTAGAAGCAGACTGTGAAATTTATACATAGAAGAATGCAAATTTGTTGCTTTAGTTTTTCTTTCCTACAGCTTAACAAGGTTATTCTACTCTCTACAGTGATAAACTCCTTTATGCAAAATAGCTCTTTATTATAAATGGTATGGCTTTATTTCAATGAACGAAGAATTTCGTAGGAAATTTTTCTGTTCAGATAAAAAAAAAAAAAAAGGCTGCTTTAATAACCCAACATAATGCCTAATTTTACCTAGGTCAGTGTGCTGACTGTCTTTATAACAATTTGGGTCTCAACATTAATCATATTTGCAATGAAGAAATAATAGATGTGCAGTCAGAACAGCTACTAGAGTAAAATGCTCTGTGCTCTGCCAAAGATAAACAAAGAAATAAATCTATGTTGTTTACTGCCTTCCTTTTTCTGTGTATAATGGACTTTATCAATAAAGCAATACAAACTTCATCAAAGAAAAATCTTACCAATTTAGTCCAAGAAAGGTCTTCATTGAGCTAATCTCCAACAAATGCTCTTTGCAGTAGGGATTTATTTATTCTTTTCAACCATAAAATACTGGCCATCCTTCTTTATCTCATGCTCCAACTCTACTATTCATTACAGATAAGGCAACCCAATTAAGCCAAGACAGAGGATAGGAAGAATGTGTGTTCTATTGAAGCATGTATGTATCAATCTCAAATTAAATACGCTTACCTTTTATGCTATGATATTTTTCTATTAGGGAACCACAGTCAAGTGTCCCGGGTGCCTGTTGCTATCAAAGTTCTTGATGTAAATGACAACGCTCCTGAGTTTGCATCAGAGCATGAAGCTTTTTTATGTGAAAATGGGAAACCTGGACAAGTAAGTAGCTCCATGTTTTCAATGTTATGTGTAATTTGGTGTGTGGGAATGGGTTGCAATTGATTCCTGTCATTTCATCTTACTTGTATTTCCAAAATATGTGCCTGTGAACAACTTTAAGACATGATTCATTTGAGATAAATCTGTGATCATATTCTCTGGTATGCCTCTCTCTACACACATATGTATTTCTTTAAAGTATGCATTTGAAAGCAAAGGTAGGTATCTTGGGACCAAACCCAGAAAAAGTGCTGGGTATCTGTAAACTCTGATTGCTTTTACTCTTTTTGATAAAGCCTATCACTTCATAGTACTTTAGCTCCTTAGTACTACATAGTACTTTAGCTCATGTACGTTGATAAAATAAGCTATAATCCAACCTGAATCTCCGTCCACTGGAACCTGGACTAACTGGCCCAACTGGCCAAGGCATAATTTAGGAGAAACACTTCATAGTTTAAATTCCCCTCCCCATGTCTCAGTTATATTTTCTAGCTATCTTATTCTTACTTATAATTGTGAAAAAAAAAAATAAGTAAGAAAAATTGAAATACATGGTTGAGGTTGAAAGTGTCTGGAGAGTGCTGGAGAATTTAGGTTCCAAGTTTTTATTATGTCTGAGAGAAAGACTAACTTAACAGGTTATTTCTGCCTTTATTTGATGAAAAAAAAGAAGGTTGGAAAAGGATGTTCCACATAGCTTCATAAGGTCAAATAAATATAGCTATATTTCAGAAGCAAGATGTAACTTGTATAGCCTTTTCCAAGGAAAAGAAACAAATCAACCTTTTACAAAGTATATGTAATAAGGGACAAATGTACAGCATTAAGTAGAGTACTTCATATGCCGTTTTTTTTACAAGAAAAAGATTCAACGACATTCACAGACTACTAGAAAGCAATGCAGTGTCACTGAGATTTGTATTTTGTCCAGCTGAAGAAATGTAGTATGTTAAAACAATTCAGTGTTTTTCAACTTTCTAATTTATTTCTAGATTGTGACATTTTATTTAAATAAAGAGCAGCTGACAGCTTGACACTAGACTTGATAATCGAATTTTTCCCGTGTCTCATGTGGGTGTTTGGCATTAAATTCAGTTCTTGCCAAAGTAGGTTACCTGACAATAGAGTCAGAAATTATTTCTTTTAGTAGTATTAAATGACAACCTATGTAGTTGTGTATGACACCCTATCTCTGCCAAAATCAGATTGTTAGGGAAGATTTATGATTTGACTTTATAGCATCTTTTTTGTTTATTTAAAGGTGTCAAAAATGTGTCATTTAAGAAATGAAAATTCTCTGTAACTACTGAAGAGAAGATTATTGAAATGTGCCATTATGGGCAGACTTTTCCCAGCAGAGTTATGTTATTTATTACTATTTAAGTTCTTTTTAGCTCTGAGTGGATTTCTGTTTATCTCGGGATGGATTTCAGGTGCTTAGTAGTTGTTTGGTATGAAATATCCTATTGGAATGAGTACACCTTTATCCTGGGCTCAGTAAGCTTCCCTGAAATGAGAAAGATATATTGAATACTGTTTTCAGAATGTATCTATTCTCGCTATTCTTATCAAAATTCTTGTGGTTGAGAAATAGTGAAAAATGTTCACACCATTAGCATTTTGGAATGAAGCAATAAATGAGATTTTTGATAGCTGCTAGAAAATGCTTTTATTTAAGCACTTACGGAAATTTTTTGATAAGCTGTATGCAATTATTCATGTTACTGTCACCTCCTATGCTCTGGATCTGTTGCTAGATGTCACTCACCAGTATGATCCTTGTACAAAGGATCTTGGCTAGAGGTGGCATTTATCCTGCATTTTTTTCTATGTTTTAGACAAATAATTTTATTGGGATAATAAGGACTCATCTGTCCAGAGCAAACACGAAGATCAGATTCAAATCTCTTGTACTGTATACTACTGAGTGTGTTGTTATGCTCATTACGTTAAAATTTTGGAAGTAATCATATTAGTCAAGATGTAGACTTCAAAAAATGATTGAAACCTGTCAGCTATGAAATAACTAATATGAGAAAGACACTATAGTTTTACATAGTAAACAAACCTCTAATTTGGCTAGTTCTGCAAAGTTTAAACATGAATATTACATTTGCAGAAAAGCTATGATTGTTTTATGATACTTTGCTATATCTACATTTACAGTTCAACTTATATATAACTTCAAATTGAATTTGAATTAGCAAAGGGATGATGATTGCATTTGAACCTTTTACAAAGCCTTATTTGCAGTCCCTAAATATATTGACTGAACTATCTATTGCAGTTCAGTTTTCCTAGTGGTCTGTTTTGAGTTCTGATATAATTGTGAGTGGCAAGTGCAGCTGCTGGTGATATGACAAAATGTATTAAAAACTGTTGATGTATAGCATTGCCAGATGTATCTTTTTTGCTTTAACCTACCTCTAAAAGTAGACTTACCATTACTTTACTGCTAGTAGGAAAGGAAAGGGAAAAAGAAGGAAATGTGTATGTGTGTGCATGTGTTTATGTACTCCTTGCACATTTTTACACACAGCAGAAAGCTGCCAGAAATGTTAGTCTGTTTTAGGAAGAAAATAGAGTTGATTGTGCTATTATAGTTCTTCTAAATGAAACATAAACCGTACTATGTCTTTCTGTATTATTCTTTATCTTGCCAATTTGTTATTAAAGCCAGAACATTCATGGCCTCTCTCTTTGTAGCTGTACAGCCATTCTCCAAATCATGTAAATTCTTTCCCCCTACTCGCAGGACAGAACATCTGTATTGCTCAGTAAGGGAAGTTCCTTGCCTGCTGGTTTCCAACCCATACCAAGGCTTTTCTGGGGGAGTGCTGTTTGCTCAGGCCAAGCTAATTGAATCGTGTACATGGTCATGTACCATTGCTCAAGCCCATGCTTAAAGTACAGCACTGTAAACCTGGATATAGCGTTCCATGAATCCCTTGCAATTTGTCTCTATCTTGTTTGGGTCTACTAATAGAATAGATTGGCTCTTTCCGAAGGAACAAATCTCCAGGTAGATCTTTGTCATGCTGTATGGAAACTCATGCAAATGGCAAAGTGCAGGTTCTGGCAATAAAAGGTCTAGCTGAAAAGGCAAAGGAAAAATTGTACAGTTGTGAGTCCACTGCTCATGGCATTATGAATCTGCAAAGTATTTTAAAAATAGATGTGAACACCAGTAGAATTGCAAAAGGTTTTTTTTAAGGTGGAAGGTTTTTTTTAATAAAAGTAGCAAAGAGTTTGCTTATTATAAGGAGCCAAGTCAGACTAATAAGATGTATTGTGAGCAGAGACTTAAACAGTACTGTATATTAAAATTATACAAAGATAGTTATGATATATCGTAGAAATTTTGTTCTACTATTTTTCCTACTTTATTAATTGTGATTATACTGGTAATCTTTTAGAGTTATAATTATGAGACATGTGGCTTTGTAGAAATGCAGTATAAACCTGCAAAATATAATGCCTAATTGTCCTCTGGGATTGTTTAACTATGAAGTTAAAGCTGGAGATACCTGCTAAGCACAACATGCTGATTTACTGTTGTGAGCTCTTCTGGTAGGGAAGGTAAGTCATATCTGGGAGTTTCTCTAACATGTTATGAACCACAAATTAAGATTTAGAAATTACTTCCATAGTCTTCCACTATATGATCACCTAAAGTGAGCAATATGGCATGCTCATTAGCATAGTAATAAAAGTACAGTAATGAAAATGATTGGACTTTTCCCACTCCTATGGAGTAAAAGATGCAGAACTTTGTGGTTATTTTCTTTTTTAAAAAAAGCCTATTTTAATGCAAACACACAAAGAAACAGGGTACCGTTGCTATGGGAACACTAACTCTTAATTCGTTGATGTGTGTGTGCATAGAACAACTGTAGTATTTCACTAAGCCTGTCTTTTGCATATAATTTTCTGTGCATTTTTAATGAGTAATTTAGTAAACAATGAGGGGAATGGATGGAAATATAAGAAAGACTTCTATAGGACTTTAAGACTAGCTATCTGCAGTTCCCAAACAACGACAACAACAACAAAAGACTTAAAATATGCCCAGTTTCTATTTCTTAAAAATTTCCATTCCAGGTAGCCTACTAAACTTATTTTTCATAATTTCTGTGAGCTGAAAACCCCTAGCACTGATGCTTTTGACTACTGCAGCATAAGTAGTCTTGAAAACCTGCAGTGAGGCCAGTTTTGAGAGTCCACTGTCCCATGTAATGCTGGAAAGAACTAACAGGTATATAGCAGTTCAGATTAAATTCCATAACCATCTGATAACCTGCATTTATTATGGGCAATTGACCTTGCAGACTTCACCGTGCTCATTATCCTTTTTCCCTATTGCTTCAGCCTTCTGCATTCTAACAGTGTTTGAGAAAGGGAACAATCATAAAATACATGTGCCTAAAAATACTTGCTTCTAATTCCATTCCAAATTGCACTTACCTAAGATCCAGAATTAATAATAGCTAGTCCAGCCCTGCGCCAGATGCAAATGGATAGGTCAGTGTCTTCGGTCTCTGCAAAGAGAAAGCTTGGAATGTTCCATGTCCTTAAGTGGGTCTGTCTCTGCAATGGAAAAGACAACATCCATTTATACATTTTTCAGCTGTATGCATTTTTTTTCAAAACGTTCAGGAGGTTCCATTATGCTCTGGGTTCCATTATGAAGCTATTAAATTGGAAGTCTAATTCTTTAAGTAAATTTTTAAAGCAAAAGCTATGTTAGGCTTTTTTTTTTTTTTTTCTCCTCATATCTTGGTCATTTCTTGACTTGAAATGATGGCAATCAAGATTTCCACTTTGGCAGATGCAGTAATCCAGAAATTGATCTAATTTATGTAATTCTTAGACTATCTAAAACATTTTCCAATGGATGTTTGGTAGTAAATCTGACCTATCCAGAATATATAAATATATTAGGCAAGGAATTATCTCAAACTCCTCATAAGTCATTCTTACAAATTGCTTATGCCTATATCAAAAGCTCTTTAAAACATCTTTCTAGTTTAAAAAAAATTCAAATATTTATATATCGATGCTGTTCCCTGTAGTTAGCTGGTGCCTATTCTTTTATTCTTTCTTTGAATCTCCAAGAACATAGAAGAAAGAATGTGATAAAGAATATTATCATGTATTTAACACTTATGTATTTTTAGTTTTCCCTCCGTTGCAGTAAAACCAGTATAAAATATTAGTTATTTGCATTGTGTTAGGAAAGCACTGAAACTTTAAGGTAATGAATTTGTACAAGATCAGGCACTGTCTCTCTCTTTTTTTTTTAATCCTACTCTTTAAAAATGAAATTTATAATGATTCCTAATTGGAATTTAATTGTCCGAGAAATTATTGGTCAGTTGCTTTAGGGATTACAAAAATAAATATATAAGACAAAAATGTTATTGACTTCGTTGGACACAGGAAAGTTCAATAATTCTCATTAAATACCTAATAAACCTTAGCTAGTATGAGTTAACTACTGCTGAAATTCAGCTCTGAGTGCTGGATCTCTATCCACTGTTCTCTTAGTTTCTGCTTCTATGGAAAATGCTTGGAATCGAGTGCAGTAAATCTTTCCTGCTTATTTTATTCCTGCCCAACCTTTCATATACCACTGCAGCTCAGTGTGTTTTCGAGATGATCAACTGTAGTGTCACACTGAGTAATCACTGAGTAGTTGGGGTTGGAAGAGACCTGCAACGATCATCTAATGCAACCTAATCTAATGCATCTAATGCAAGGGTCAGATAGAGAAGGTTGTCCAGGACTATGTCCAGATGGGTTTTGGATATCTCAAAGGATTTTTATAAACATCTGTTTGTCATAAATGAAATACTCTGCAAATCGTATAGATGATCATCCAAATCATATGAGGTGCTTCATACAACGCTACTTAGATAATCCTAACCTAGCTACCTAGCTGTGGCTCTAGGAATCAAAGACTGCTGTAGGCATCATGAGTATTCCTAAACCGTGGTTTTCCCCGCTTCTTTACTGCTGTATGTGAATATTTTGTTTGCCTAAACCATCAGCATTTCTTTTACCAGATGGTAAGAAGGATGATACTTTAGGCCAGCCAGAAAAAAAAAAACGCAAGGCAAGTAAAATATTCTATTGTTCTGGAGGAGGGTTAAATGGGATAGATCCTGTTCCTGTTCCCATAGCTTTCAATCTAGGGTCTATAAAGGCCTTGCAAGACTGTAAATTAATATCTTTAATCTGACACATGAAAAAGTGAGAATTTGTACGATAGATTGGAATTTTGTTTCAATAGTGTATGCCAGGAATGTGTGTATTTAACAAGAACTTCTCTGTTCTAGATAATTCAGATTGTCAGTGCCATTGACAAAGATGATCCTAAAAATGGCCATTATTTCCTGTATAGTCTTCTTCCTGAAATGGTCAACAATCCAAATTTCACCATCAAGAAAAATGAAGGTAAAGACAAAATGTATGTAATGTGTAGCTGAATAGCTTTGCTTTGTTCTGCCTTTTTGACTTCAGTTACTTTACCAGTTTATCCCTTGAACATTGTAATGTAGTTTCTTTCTTTAATGGTACCCTAATTACACTTGTTGAGCTAATTCCAATATATTTACAGTAGACAAGAAAAAACTAAAATGAATACTGTTCACTGACTTACATTAAAGTCACATCAATGAATTTAATGCTTATTATATTTCTGTTAATTTTGAATTTCCAATAAGATGCACTATAAAATGAAAATCTGAAATATTATCAAATGAAAAGCTGAAATCGCAGAATTACAAAGCGGTTGAAGTTGGAAGGGACCTCTGGAGATCATCTAGTCCAACCTCCCTCACTCAGATATTGATCCAACATTGACTGGATATAGATGAGAGCATCAAATTAAATGGCTACTAAATGCCCAAATGGAGACATTTTAAGCCTGTTTGTTGTGTGTATAAAGATCCCAACATACTTCAGTTAAGTATCTTTGCTAGAAAGACAAATCGGCTAGGTTAGGAAAGCCTGAAAAGGCACTTTGTACCGTTATGCTTAAGAGCATTTCTGGAAGGGCGTAGTATTGTTTGATATTACTGTAGAAGCAGAATTTCATTTAATATGAGGGGGGAAAAAAAAGACTCATTTTACTGTTGAGCTATAAATATAAACTGATCCTTTTTCTTGGCACACATATACTTGACGGTCATGTGAGAGAGAGTGGGAATAACCACAAAAATGCTATGAATTGTGCCTTACATATCACCAAATGACAGAATGATTAGGGTTGGAAGGGACCTTCGGAGACCATTTAGTCCAACTCTACTGCACAAGCAATCATCTAGACCATGTTGCACAGGATTGTGCTCAGGCAATATAAAAGTATTTATTTGTACTTGTATATTCAACCAAGTCTTTTTGTTTTCTGTTTTTTGTTTTGTGTATTTAATACAGCAGTACCCTATCAGGAATTTTAGCAAAGTTAATTTTCTTGTTTTCTATACTTGAAATGATAATAAAGGAAATCACTAGTTAGTGTATTAGTAATAGGAAGATACTTGTGTGAGCTGTGTGTGCATGAGTGTAAAAAATAATGTATGAATTGTCAAAACATAAACAGAAAATGCAATTTTTATATTTTATTATTCCAGCTTTTCCAATCAAGAATGATAACATCACTTTGTTAAATGATATAAAAAGCTAATTTCTTCTACCTGAATATATCATGGTTTTCCTCTTCAGCTAGACATTTTTGCTCTTATAGCATTCGCTCTAAGTATATGTCTATATCTATCCTTTCATGCAGGGAAATGAATCTTTGTATGTTTTCTGCACTTACAGTAGAACATTAACAAAAACCCCTCAAACTCTGTTTCATTATTGGCAGTACTGTTACACAAATGGAGTTAAACGTCCTAAATGTGAGACGGTTTCCTCTGAACAGCACGACAAAGTAAACAAAAGTCTTAACATTTCTCTTTGTGTTTAAATATTTTGCTCATATCACTAATTAGCCTTGTCTCTCCAGTCTGTTACCCATTTAAGACCCACTCTTACTCCCAATTACAGCCAATGGCAAAATACCTCCTGATCTGAGTGGGAGTAATGAACCTTCCCGTATAACATGTTTTGGAAAAATAAGTCCAATTTTATTACAAATCATTCTTACACAGATAAACTATAATGCATGGGAATCAGTTAAATGTGCGAATCCTTTTAAAGCATCCAGCTGAAATGTCTTTGGAAGTAAAAATCCACTTGCATAGACTCTTTAAGCTTTCAGTATCAAAAAGTAAATTCCAACTGCATATTCTATTTTTTTTTTAATCAAAACTGCTAGCCAAAGAATGTAGTTTATGGACTACAATATGATATGATCTCCAAAGTGATATGGGATCTCCAGTATGATCTCCCATGTGAAGCAAATATTTCTGTCAAAGCAAAAATCAGACTGTAATTTATTTGAGGTGAAGTTTTATGTCATAGAAGCAGCATAAATCTTTATTCAGTTACAACATTTAAACACTAAACTTGACCATGACTTTGTCTTTTATATCTGGAAGATAAGGATGAGTGATCATTTTTGCTGAACTCCAGTGTTCCTAAAATGAAGAAAAGCTTGGAAGTCAAACTCGTAGTCAAAGTACTAACGCATGTCTCTGTAGAACTAAAATCAGCGGTATGTGTTTCTGGGGCTCAGATCAGTTCTGAGGCACAAGACTCATGAACAATTTCCTCGTATTGGAGGGCAGAATCCTTGACAACTTTCTGACTTGACCATAGCCTCACCTTCCTCCCAAATCCTTGGCCATGCCCCTAAAAAATACAAATATTTGGCAACAAATTCCTCAAGGCAGGAGAGATGGCTGCTGAAGAAATGCTGCCACCTTACAGGTCTTAGAAATAGATTTCATTATCTCAGGAAAACATAATATAGAAGTTCAATCTTTTATTTGATAAAATTATCCTATTTTTTTCCTCTCTTAATGATTCTTCAACTATGGACTTTCTCCAAATTTCTATCAAATGGAGAGGGAGACAAAACAATCCCTTTTCTAGAGCTTTTCTGAAATGATCTTACCATTTTCGGGTCATCTTTGGTGCTTTAGATAGCATTGTGGCAATTGCTTTTCTACTTCAAGAAGTAATGACATTATTTGATCTCTTCTGTTGGTACTAGTGTTCAAAATTGGGCATCTGCTGTTGGAAGAAAGCTGTGAAGTTTTGTTTCAGTCCCTCATACTAAAGGATACATATGACACGTGTACCTTCTCCTACTATATGGAACATAAGCATAAGCATGAATTTGAGTTGGTTGCCTATGGGCTAATGCATTTAAAAAAAAAAAAAATCCAGTTTGCCCTATGGCAAGTTCGCATTATAGTTCAGTGATTAACTATTCTGCCCAAACATACTGTAAATCTTCTGATAGGGTACTTGCTATTGACAAGTATTTTTAATTGACTGACACAAGTTCATTAGAAACCAAAAAAAGCACTTCTAAGATTGTATAGCATTTTACAGAAATTGTCCTGTGATCCTTAACAGAACTTATTCCTTGGAATGATTTACAGGTACTCTAACAAGGCTTTTATCTGTTGGTCTGATAAATTTGCATATTTACAATTCCTTCTGCAGACAGGATGTCCTAAAATAACCCATAGAGACTCTACTGCCTTTCTGATGGCTCGACTAAAAATGTAATCTTAAATGTCATCATACATCTCACCAAATGTCTCTAGATCATCTCTCAGCAATCTTTATTTCTCATATCTCCTGATCTGTTCTTTCTGTTCTTTTCCCACATCAAATGTCTGCTACTGAGTCTTTTTTTTTTTTTTTAGACTTTGTATAGAACAATCTTGCTACCTTGAACTATAATGCAAGGAAGGCTGGTCATTTAGCTGGACAGATGCATAGACTTTTATCTCTTCACAACAGAAATAATAAAATTGCATAGCAAAAGCATAATAAGTTCATGCAACAGTAAAAAGCATATATTTTCTATATCACTCCAGGTGAATAAGCTTGTGAACCCATGACAGATCAAATCCTTGATTACATAAACTCAGATAGGCTGATCATTTTTCATCTGTCATTGTACTAAATTTCTGGATAGAAGTAGGAATGGGAAAAATTAAAGTAACTGCTTTGTGTAGTGTTTCTGACAAACTTCAAACCAAAAATAATCAAAGCAC
Organism: Nothocercus julius; assembly: GCA_013398735.1. Lineage (NCBI taxonomy): Eukaryota > Metazoa > Chordata > Aves > Tinamiformes > Tinamidae > Nothocercus > Nothocercus julius. The sequence goes on along the minus strand of VZSV01000008.1, from coordinate 5,392,456 downwards.
TCAGGTAGAAATGTTGTATATTTAGACAGAATTTGATACAGTTTCTTTTGAATCCTGTTTTGAATGTTTTAGAATCCTTAGCTGAATGAGGAGCTGAACCCTTCAAAAATCTGTAGGATTACAGCATAACAGAAAACTGACAGGAATTTAGAGGACTGGTAAGGATTTTGTACCTTCATGGCATCAGTAAATTGAAATGAGATCTCTGGAAATGGAATTATCATTTGTTTATAGTCTTTTCTCAAGTGAGTGGTCTTCACAAAATGCAATGTAATACGAGTAAATGTATTGCTAGATTTGAACTCTTAATTTGAGCCAAAATGAATTTGGAATAGTTAATAGGGATTTTATTTCATTTTAGATTGGAGCATTATATATACTTCAGTGATAAACTTCTATTGATTCTTTATAATAAACTTAATATATTTTCAGTCATACACAGTCTGTTTTGTCTCTGATACCTAGAATAGTTTCAAGAGTGTTTGTGTTTGAATATTAATTTGCTTTGGTCTTTGCATTTAGCGAATTTAATCTTTCACTTATGTCCTCCTTGTGATGCTTTGAAAGTAGTAGGCAATGTGCCATATGTTTAAACAGAAATAGCCTGGTATCATAATCACTCGAATCACTAACTGGATTCCATGCCTTTGTATATACTGTTGCACATCTTATTCAAAATTTGTTATATCTCATCACCTCCTTGCTGTCTCTAAACCAAAGTTTCTAAACTATTTAGAAACAGCTGGAGAAGAGAATTCCTGTAACCTGAATACTTCTTGATGTCCCAAATAAGAAAACTAAAAGTAAATGACCGGAATTGCTTAATTAAAGAGTTACTTCCGTATGAATCAGTGATTTCTAACTCAATAAAACCTATATTCACATTTTTTCCCTGAAAACGCTTTTTAGCAACATTTGTCAAATGCATAGGTTTGTTTGTTTGTTTGTTCTCACAACAGTAACTTTCACATGCTAAAATTAGTTTCTTCCCCTGAATTAGTTTAATTCTGCATTTTTCGTATGTGTCTCTGGCACTATCTTAGCTGCCACCTAAAGCTCCTCTATGTTTTTGGAAGTATTTTCTTTCCAAATATCTACCGTGGAGAGTTGAGAGGTGTTGCAGTTATTTCCATGTTCTCCTTCCACTTTGCCGAGTTTCAAAGCTAACCCACTGACCTCAGGTACAAACTGCCTTAGCAAGGATATCATTAAATTCATCGTTTTTTGATGCAGGTACAATAAACATTCACAACACCAGCACCCACATGGTTCCTTGGATATAAGCTGTAAATCCTCTTACTCTTTTGCAGCCTCATGCAGTTTTACAAGAGCCTCAGGAAACTTTGTGCCCCAGCTGCCATCCACGCCAGAGGGACTTTCACAATAGCAGTTCTGCAGAGAAGCACATGCTTATACACTCCTAATATGTTTAACTATCATCCTCATTTTTTATACATAGGTAATAATACATTTGCATGTTTTTTTCAAAGTATAGATATAAAATGTGTGAAGTCACATCCTTGTTAGTGATTTTTTTCAAAAAGGAAAATTAAGAAATATGATAACAGTTGTGTTCTACAACCTATAAGTAAATATTTTTCTATGACGTCTGCAATATTAGAGGTATAGAGGCATTTAGAAGACTGCATCTAAAATAGTAAAAGAATATGAGACATAATCTGGGAAACATTATTGATCAAAAAGCTCTTAACAGGCAAAGTATTGTGACCTGAAATCACAGGGAATATTACATAGCTAAGTACATTCAATGTGAAAGTAGCAGAGTTAAAAATAAATTATGCCTATGCATTAAAAACAACAAAGACAAATTAACCAAGAATCTGACACTCCTTTGCCAGAATCTGTCAGGCACAGACACACATCATGTGTCTCCAGGAGCATTCAAAGTGTGGAAAAAATGTATGTTTGTGTGTGTATGTATACTATCGGTCTTTTTCTCAGCTTGGAATTAAAACTGGAGCAGTTTAAACCAACATTTTTATAGAAATGGGATAATAGTGCTATCTAGGATTATTATTATTTTTTAAAAATGATATATTAATAATGAAATGGCTAATACAAAATTATTGAAAGATTTTTTTCAATAAGATTTTTACTTTTTATTGTAAATTAAGATTTATTATTAAATATTTGAAACAAAAAAACTTTAATAAGATATTTTGCCCAGACTGAGTACAAAGGTCTCGGTTTTATCAAAACAAATCATTTGGTAGTTAAGTATTTAGCCCCATGAAACATTTTAGTTCTGCAGTTTCAGACTACTTGCATATGAAATTCCATTTCAGAAACATCCTAATTATATTTCAGACACATGATTGCCTTTCTTACTTGAAAAACAATATGTGATTTATAGGCATGAACTACTGCATTCTATTTCTAATATACAAGTTAGACTGCACAGCAGCTTCGAAGCCCGTTCTAAGCGTATCTCAATCCACATGCTGGAAAACAAGGAAGAATTAGGATCCAACTAGGTGGTGATAAGACCACCCTATAGCATCTTTCCTCTGCCACGATTGGAGAAGGCAGACAGAGATACAGGCCTGAAAAGACAGATTGTAGCTTCCAATCCATTACTATGCAAAATGTGGTATTCAGCCAGTGCAAATGCTTTTCCTAGAGCAAGTATATGTGCCTTAGGTGATATCTGAGAGACCTTGAAATAATTCATTTTTATAGGAGCCAGAGGAAATCCAGTTCCTTCTTTATTATATTCAGGTTCCTTCATCCTTAGTCCTTAGACAATTGCCTTTATTGAAACTGCTTTGGGTCACAGACTGTTAGACCATTCTTTGTAAGAAAAATAATCAATTTTCTTATTTACATATCTGACAGAATTCTAAGATATAATGTCATCCTGTGAAGTAATAGCCTGTGTCTAAGGACTCAAAAAGAGAAGTCCTTTCTGCTAATGGTGCTAATACCAGGTGGGTATCAGTGTTGTAAATCTTTAGAATATTCTTAAAATCTAGAAGACTGGTAGAATTTCAAGTTAATGATACTATTACTAAAGGACCTCAATGCATTCAAATAAAACTCAAAGGTCTTTGAGCATTGAATCCTGTTCCAACTTCCACTGTTATGTTTCCTATTGTATTTGAAGGAATATGTTTAACTCTTCTACTGTATCAACTTACAGCCCTACTAAGCTGCTTCATGGTACCATAGTGTTATTCCCATCTACTCTGAGACCACCAGTGAAAATACTCTCTCTCCATATATCTTTCATCTCTGGTAGCTTTCTGCTGTTGTCTGTCTTCTGTTATTCCCTGTTCTGTTATTCCTTGATGTTGAGTATGAACTAAGTACTATTTGAAGACAAAGGACTTTATGTTATTCTCCGAAGTGAAGATGGCAGACTGGCATTTTTCCTCCCTCTATCCTTTGTATGACTCTTCCTTCACTGAAATCTGATTCTGCTGTCTTTCACATCTTTATTCGTGCACGTAGACCACTTCTTTTTCTGGATTCCCTTTTCATTAGAGCCACAGAACAGTTGAAGACTAAGTGCAATACTTCTACAAACATGCTTTTTAGCTCTATCTAGATGATTTACTCCTTAAAATCATTATGTGATTTCCACCACTTTTGTAGGCTGAAGAGATTAATTCTTCTTGGTGCACATAGCTGCTCTAGCTGAAACTGAATGTTAGAAAAATAGAATCAACTCTTCAAAGGGTAACTCAACTATCAACTTCCACCAAACTTTGACCATTCTGTCTGTTCAGTCCATCTGAAACCTTATTCACCCTTCTCCTGTACTCAGGATGCAGGGCTCCAGACAGACAGAATCTCTCTCTTCTCCGTCCTAAACCTGGTGTGATCCATCCAGTCTTCATTCAACTGGACAGGCCAACCTGATGAGCGAACCAGCAAGGAGGGGGCCATCTGGTAAGACAATTGTCCTCTTCTAGGCACCTTTTGGCTCTTCTGCTCTGCTGTGTTCCCCACCACGTCTATACTTTTTAGAGCTTTGTAGCTGGGAAAATGTTTCTCCTGAAGTGCTTCTGTTCCAAATACTATTTAACCTTTCAGTCTTGTTTTAATCTCTCTATCTCCATTATGATGACTTTTTTCCAACTCTCACAAATCTTACAAACATCTGCAGAACAGTTGGATATCCATATTGGAAAAGAAGACTCATTATTTCCACAGCATCCTATCCTTGTAGAGAAAGCCTTATTTTTATCATACAAATCAATCACAATTTCAGGAAATATATGTAAACATGACCCAAAGCAACACAGACGTGAGGGATGAAATACAGGATAATGCTATATATATGCAGCATGTCATTATGCCTATGTGGCCAAAGAGACTTTTACTTTATTTATTCATAATTTATTATTTGTGCTTCTAGCAACATAATGTTGACAAGGCATCAATTATGTTTCATCTTATAAATCAAGTTAATTAAGAACCAGATGCAATCTGAGTGAAAAAGATCTGAGGTCAGTATTGTGCACCATATGTATGACAGTGCTTATTCATGATGAGGAGATGGTTTGGACAGCTGTGAATTTTTGTGCTATAGGACTCTTATGATGCTCAGATAGTGTAACATGCTTATGTCTCTCTCTTTTTTTTTTTTTTTCCCCCTCTAGTTTATCTCATTAATTTCTCAATAAAAATTCAGAAAAGTGAGTAACACTGAAATTACTTTAATATATTAAGGATAAAAAGTCATGAAAACCAAACTGAAAAAGAAAAGAATTTGGTCAGTAAATTACCACGAAATGATAATAAGAAATGTGGATGAAAGAAGTGATAGAGATAAGAACAAATTAAATTTTCAATATGATTTATTTTCAGAAAAGTAATGGGGAAAAATAATAATTAAATGAGGGTCTCAAAATTGAATGGCTCAGGAGACAGAAGAGACTTTTTGGCCTTGTTCTTACTGAGTGCTGAACTTCTGTATTAAGTATTATTAGGACAATAGTAAGATCCACAGTATCTTCTCTCTGAAATTTCCTCCCCAGAAACATTATTCCAGTAGTCCTTTATTTTCCAAAGCCTCCTTAAGTGCTTTAAAAACATAAATAATTGAAACCTAATAGCAGCCATGGCAATTATGTGAGAGGATTTCACAAGTATTTAATAGTAGTATTTGCCTGTGTTTCTATCTTCGTCTACTTATCTTTTAAGGTAGCCAGTGCTGTAATCAAACATGATAGCAAAAACACTTATATTTTTCAAAACATTTTTGCTTATAAAAATTGAAGTTAAATTTCAATCTTTGAAAGAAATTAAATGATAGTAACCCCCATGGACAGTAGTAAGTTGCTGTTTCCACTTCACAAGTCATTTCAGTGTTTTAAAATGTTTTGATTATGTATGCAGATTAGTAAGATGGGTATTATTTGATCACATTAAAAATTGTTCTAATGTACATTTTGCTTTAATCTTAGCAGAATAAACCAAATTCTGATCATAGGCAGAGAGATCAGCTTTCATGAGTTCATAGGTCTTAAAGCAGCAGGAGCTGGAGAAGAATTCTGCATAATTTGCTCATCACTATCATTTGTCATGTTTGCTAGACTTCCTAGGCTCTCTGAATGATGTAGTATTTCTTCTGCCACCTGACAGTTTGCTTTGGAAGTGTAAGGTGATGATAAAACAGAAATATCTTTCCTACAAAAAAAAAAAAAAAAAAAAAAAAACACACACACAGGATCTGTTGAACAGTAGATTTAATTTTTTAAAAATATGTTGCATCATTTAGAACTGAGACTTTGGAAGTAAAAGAATAAAACTATTTCACTGCCACCTTTGCATGACATATGTTGTTAGGAATGTGTATATGAAAAAAAAATCTCTCTTGCTTTCTGGGTGAGGTTTTTTGTTTTGTTTGAAAAAAGAAAAAAAAAGTGCACATCAGAACATTTGGATAAACTCCCAGATTTTCAAGCAACTGTCTTCTGAATACATGTTGTTTGGAGACTACCACCAGAGTACAATTTCTGGTTTCATACTGGGAACTAATTTCTCAAGGTTTTTTTCAAAAAGTAGCTCCTGTGCTGGAAGTGTTCATGGACAACACAGTATGTTTGGTTTCTTGTAAATGGGATTAATTCACTGAGTAGATTCTGCTGGGGCTTCTGCCCATCCACCATCTGGTCACATTACCTGACAGAGATAAGTGGCACATTACTATGTTCTTCTCTGTTTTCACCTCACTTGTTAGATGTTGTTTTTGTTTTGAACATTACGATAGTCTCTCTAAGTAGCTAATCGGTAATGATGGCATAAGACCATTTTTCTTCTTTGTTTTGCATCTTGTAAATGTATTGGTTGTTCTGGTAATGAAATGTTTCTTTGTTTTATCGTGCTCTGAATGAAGGCAATTGGGGAAATTAACAATTAATTTATTATTCTCTCTAATTGTACCTCTTCTTTTTGTCAGTTAATGAGAAACTAGTTAGTATTCCCATAGTAAAATTACAGTTGTAGTAAAGATAAAAAACATACCTCACTCTTCCACTTGAGGAAGACTCTAAAAAGTGTTAAAAAAACACTTATTAGCTGTTAAAAATTCTTCTGTGTGGTAAAACTCCGCTTTTATCAGTCTGGGATATAATAAATCCACCATAGAACAGATCCAAAGTATACAGACTATGCACCTGATTCCTCCTTTAAGATAGAAGGCATTCATTTTTCATACTTAGCCTAAAAGCTTGTCTGTGTAAACTATTGCACAACTAACTTTATAGTGTGAATTAAAAAGACAGAGATCGTGTTCCAATCTGCACTCTGCTTTGAGCCAATTACACAAGTGGTGTGCAGGAAGGAAGCAGTTGCTATTAGAATCGCAGTCATTCTTCATGGCAGGTGACAATGACATTGAATATTATGTGAAGTCTTTATCTGTATATTCTCCTGAAACTATCCGGTGTTGTCAAATGTATGCCATGCCCTTTTGGTGCCTCCTTACTGTTTTAAGGAGGTGGGTTTTTTTGTCTTGTTTTGTTTTTTATCATTTTGGCCAGAGCTGCTTATAGCAAACTTTAAACACTAACATAGAAAAAGTCCCATGGCTTCTCTTTTCTTTTTGTACAATTTATGATGTTTCCTCATCAACCTATATTTTTGTAATTGGTATGGGTGGCTCTGTTGTAAAATGAGGCATATTGTTGCCTTCATTTAATTCTGTTTAATTAGGACTGTATTCTACATGGCAAAAATCCAGTAATTATTTACACATTTATATAACTATTAGTATTTAATATTAATATAATAAACGTGGCTAGAAGATGTTCGACTTGGGGCCGGAAATGAGGCAGAGTACATGATATTCCTTAATAGAAAAATCCTACAGAATAAGTCAAATGAAAAAAAAAAATTGACCTGTTTAGAGTCTGAGGAAGAAGGTTAGCTTAAATATTAGTATGTGGGTACTTGGTGATAAGTGCTGATTACAGAGGGAGTGAAAATGTGACCCTGTCTGCAGTGAGATCATATACCAGTTTGTAAATAGAGGAACCTGAAGAGAAGAACCATATGTCTCCTGGCAGTGTTAAAGATGGAGAGCGAGGGGAGACCCTTGGAAAGTAACACAGATGCTCACTCAGATCAGAACGATGAACCGAGTTGTGGCCCATGTTAAGGTAGCAAAGTCAGCTTATTCCAACTTGACCTGAACTTCTTTGTGGGCTCAAGTAAGTCCACTTCAGAGTGGCTATAGATTAAGGGCTACATACATTCCCACAGAGTTACTGTTACACTTCAGTAATTTTTCATACATTTCATTCTCCAAAAGAGGAATAACAAAGTCAGGAATAGTCTTAGGTGTGGAATTTTGAATGGAGTTCAGTGTTGCAGTCATAAAGATCAGGATCATCAGTAATCATTAAATGTCAAAAGATAGAGTATGGTATAGAATGTTGGACCATCTTGAACATGAACACTTGAAAACTTTTTTTTTTTTTTGAATGAATGTCTTAACAGTTTTGAATTTCTTTCATAAAAAAAAAACTTTTTGCCTTTGTGTTTTTCTTCAAAACTTTCATTTAGTCTAACATAAAATAAAAGCTAAAATCGAGGTTATAGAAGTCATAAGAAATAAAAATAAAATGTTTCATGTAGCCCTTTTGAACTCACTGTTCCTTAAACTCACTTAACTCTGTCATGTAGCTTTCTATAACATTGTAATCCATTATGTGTGACCCTTCCCTAAATTATACAGCACCCCAATAAAGATTTAGCCCTGTGATCTAAGAGCAGTCTACAGGAGGGATGGGTTTGTGGTTAAGGAACTGTACTGGAGTTCAGAATAGTTTTCTATAGCTTGGTTACAGGTTTCCTGTGTGATTTTGGACAAGTCATTTAATCACTATGCCTGTCACTGTGACATGCATACACTGCAGATACTCTTTTAAAATGTTCATCTGATTCTCACATATGACATTGATGGCACCTATTAGCAGCTCCCTATGGATCACTAAAGACTGTGATTTTTGAGAGTGCATTAGGGTGTCTCTTTGGGTTCTTTTGAAACTCCCAGTTAGAAAATATGCAGAAGTACTTCTGCAGCTCCATCAAGGAAATGTCAGAGCCCAGTCTAATGACAGCCCGTAGCTGAGGCATTGTTGTATCTTTGATACAAGCTCTGATGCTAAACCTAGAGAAAATGAGTTGGGACTGGATTCTGTACTTTTTCTGTATAGTATTTATCAGTTCTACAGCATTACTACATTTGTCTTTGTACTACCCTCTTCTACTTTTAAATGAAAAAAATATTTTTATAACAAATCAACTTTCTCATATTTTGTGCTTGTCTTCTGCTAACAGACAAGACCAAAAGAAGTATTTGCTTAAAAGGAAGACCAAAAGAAGTATTTGCTTAAAAGGAAGTCTGGAATTCTATAGCAGTCCATCTAGCAGGACAACTTGCTTCCAAACTTTTTAAGAAGAACTTAGCCTAAATGGGCTCTAGCTAACAAAAGGCCAATATGGCTGATATGTTTCATTCTACTCTTGTTTTTAAAGGGCTATAACATGTTCTACTTGTAAAACTGTTCTAAATTCTTATTGAGTGCTGGTGTGTGGTATCCATGCAATATTGGTACAGGGAAAAGTATTGATTGTGGCATTGAGAAGTCATAGAATCATGGAATGCTTAAGGTTGGAAGGGACCTCTAGAAATCACCTAGTCCAACCCCCCTACACACACAGGGTCACCTAGAGCCTGTGGC
>VZSV01000008.1:5352838-5382031 GCA_013398735.1 Nothocercus julius | reverse complement strand
GCCTGGAGACAACTGCCAGGAGGAGCTGTTCCATCACTTTTCCGGGGATGGAGGTGAGACTCACTGGCCTGTAGTTGCCTGGGTCCTCCCTCTTGCCTTTTTTGCAGACTGGTGTGACATTGGCTTTCTTCCAGTCCTCAGGCATCTCCCCTGTTCTCCAGGACCTTTCAAAGATGATGGAGAGCTATGACATCCGCCAGCTCCCGCAGCACTCTGGGGTGCCTCCCATCAGGGCCCATGGATTTGTGGGTATCGAGTTTCCTTAGGTGCTCTCTGACCCGGTCCTCCTCAACCCGGGGCAGGTCTTCCTCTCTCCAGGCTTCCTCTCTTGTCCCTAGGGCCTGGGACTCTACAGGGCTGCCCTTGGTAAACTCCGAAGCAAAGCAGGCGTTCAGCAACTCTGCTTTTTCTGTGTTTTTTTGTAACCGGGGCACCCACCCCATTCACCAGCGGACCCACATTTTCCCTGATCTTCCTTTTGCTGTTAATGTATTTGAAGAAGTTTTTCTTGTTATTTTTAACATCCCTTGCCAGATTGAGTTCCAACCGTGCCTTAGCTTTCCGTGTCGCTTCCCTGCATTCCCTGACAATGTTCCTGTATTTCTTCCAAATGTTAACTTGCTTTGTGTGAAACTTACTTAAATGCCAAAACGACATCACATTTTATAACCAGAAATGTTCATGCTTTGTTTTTCATTTTCCTTATCAAGGAGTTCACAGTTAAATATTAGAAAGCAAGATTCATTTCAAGCACCTGTGTTTGCCTTCATTTTCATGAAGGCCTTAAACTTCTCCAGAACCTAAAAGCAACCCACTAAGTGAGAAATGAAAGATACGAGTGAAGTGAGGAAGCTGAAGAACACTGAACTCTTCAATCACCTACCAAAACACATTATAAATTTCACTGAACCTGCCTAAGATTTAGCTTTGCGCATAACTGTAACCCAGATCAATGCAATATGTAGAAGTGTAAGTCTCGAGAAGTCTAAAGGCTTAGTTATTTATCTTTCACTAATTTTACCTCCTGGATTGGAACATGCAAGTATTCAGTGAGAGAAACAAAAAGAATCCATTAATGATAAAAAGGAATGCAGATGGAATAGTTTTGGCACATTTTGGCTTTTTTATTTAGCTTTAAAGCATCTTGCTAAAATTTGGTATCACAGTAATGGAAAGGTCTTGATGCAAATGCAAAGTGTGGCCACTATTTTAGCAAAGCATTATAAAACAAAAAAAGCATTATATTATTTTCTGAAACTTTTTGGTTAAATTAACAAGATAATAGAATTAACTAGAATATGTAGATTTCCAAAATCCCTCAGCCTATGCAATTGCTGTGTTAATAGTGTATTTTTAATGCTGAGCACATTTGACAGCCATTTCTGTTCTCTTTCTAAACTGGAACTTGGCAACCTGCATTAATTCTTATACTTTACAGATGTAACATTCGATGCACATGCCATGTAGTGATGTGATCCGAATAAAGCAAAGCATGTCAAAGCAATGTGATTATTAGTAAACAAGTTTCTGGCTGGCCTGTTGAGTATAGCAGAGAAAAATGAGAGGCAAAAGCCAGTGCTGATTTAACATATATTTCATTTTCACTGTCCTGATTTTTCTTTTTTCCAGATTATGGGGGTGTCAGTTATAACTGGTACCAGGGGACTCAGAGGAGATAAATGGCTGTAAAATCAGGGTGGGTGAGATTAAATTCTGGGATGTTGAGTACAGTTCAGTGAGAACTGTGGGAACTCTGTAGCTCCATGACTGGAGTTTCATTTTTGACCTGTCATTACTACCTATAAGTTAAAATGAGAGATTTTCCATCCTAATTATTTCTTTAACCTAATAACAATAAAAAATATTATTTCAGATTTAATTCATGCTTCTGCATAATAATTTTAATAACAGCAAATTTCTATCCTTCCTTCAGTGGGTTATAAGAAATATAGAAAATATAATAGTTGGTGCTGGAGTGGAAGTGACCATATAGATATGTTTGATTATAGCTCTGCTTGACTAAAGGTCAAAAGAAAGTTTGAGAATACTTAAGAGACAATTATCTAAAGTTCAGACTTTTCTAAAGGAGTAGAACTAGAAATTATACAGACAATTATCTAAAGTTCACATTTTTAAAGGAGAAAGGTAGGAGAAAATTTCTATTCCATTACGTTGCTGTTATTTGCCTGTATTTTTTTATTACTTCAAGAACTTATTTACTGCAAGCTCTGCCTTACAGTAATTTTATGTGATTATTTCTGTTTTTCAAGGATTTTTAGCATATGAAAGTGGTAAGAAGATGCTTAAAATATTATATTAATCATGATTTGAAATTCTTAGTAGCACTTTTTGTTTCTTTACCAGAAAACATGCCTGGGAAATGTGTTTAGTTCTTTTATCCAAAATTTTCAACAATTCAAATTCTGGCATATGCTAATAGTACTTAGATGAACTGGAAAAGAGAAAAAAATCAGAGAGATAGAATATGTGGAATTTTCCAATTTCCTTCCTCATTGCTTTATTTTCTCCTATGTAGTACTTTTTTTCCTGTGTACTTATGAGTGCTTTAAAGGTTTCCAGAAAGTCCAGGTCTCCAGAAAACATAAAAATCCTTTAGGAATTTGGTCATGATAAAAGGCTTTTTTTGTGAATTGCTTTGTAAAGGTAGCTATATTATATATAAGTATGATACATGATGCAACTGTGGCACAAATGAGTTTGATCAGCCAGGTGAGTTTTTATGGCACAAATTTTTTTCTTCTTTTGACCTGGGTGTCTACCATCAAATCGATCGCAATCATTCATTCTCTTTTTCTAAGACACAAATTTTCAGCATTAATGAATAGCATGTCAGTTTGAAATACCTGTTACTGCTTCAGGACCTATATGGACTGGTTATAAATCAGATAAAATATACTGTAAAAATGGCATCTTTTATTTTCAGATTATTGTATTATTTTATTATTATTTTAGCTATCTATTGGAATAGGGCATTTATGCCCTACCATAATGATTAGGCAAGGGATCATCTTCCTTGCACACTGTAGTTCACCAGGTATTTGCTTTCTTTACCCTATCTTCAAAAGAGATCCTTAAGTAAGTATGTATAACATATAATATGTGGCATAACAGTTGTATATATGTATAAGCATATGTCCATATGTTTGTATATGAGCAAAGTGTATATATACATATGCTTCTATATACATATATGAGCAAGGTGTTCTCATAAAAAATGTATGTGGTTTATCTATGTATCCATAATGAAAATACTGAGTTTAACCAGGAAACAAAACTGTTATATTAATAAACAAATAGCTCATCTTTTTACCTGCTAATGAGTGGCAAACGGGTAACACACAAACTCAAAATCATTTCCCTTCAAACAATTTTATGCTCTCTTTAAGAAGTGCTGCAGACTAATGCAAAAAAAGAAAAGCACCCTTTCAGAAAAACATGTATTTCAAATCATTTTAAATGGCATTCTTCTAGAGACATACAGATCAGCTCTGCAGTACAGGGCCAGTCCTAAAAGCTGCGTGTTCCTTTGCAAAGGCAAACACTGAGGAGAGTTTGCTTTGAGATGCCTCTGCTGCTCTTTACATTAGATGAGAAAGGAGGTTGTGAATATTCTATTCTGGTCTGTTTGTCAGAATAAGAATTTAAAAAATTCTGTCAATAGTCATGTTTATAGAGGAATCTCTCATGTGGGGCCAGTAGTAGGGAATGGTTGGAAGTGTTGCTGAAATATTCTCAGCTTTCTTCTAGAGCATTTGTAGTGGACTAAATATATAGCTGGCATTTCTTTGATTGCAATACACTCTGGTTCCTCTGCCTCTGCTGTCATAGTTTCCACTAAAACTTTTATGATAATAACGAATTACTTGATTATTTCAAGTTTCTTTCTGCAAATGTGTGCCACTTATGAACCCCAAAAGGAAATGAATGAAATGTCCTTGTCCTTTCAGCTATAAAAATATAAAGGCAGTATCTTAAGAAGTATGCTCTTGCTGCTCTTTCATTTATGCCAAAGGACTCTTAGTATTACAGAGAATCTGCTTTTTAGACTAAAAAATGTACACAAAGCCCCCTTTAGATAATGACTTCAGAAAATAGTTTCAAACATAGCTCTAATAAACATAAAGAAACATATATCTCTGTGGTTCCAGGGTTTCCAGCTGTAAAATTTCCAATTAAAATTCTTTCTTTCTTCACATAAGTAACACATCTGACATAGATAAAATTTCTACCAGAAAGTCCTTAATACCATTAATGATTTGATCTTACTGAGAATAGTATAAAAGGGATAGAAAAAGAAAGAAAAAAGAGCTATGTAGGTGTAAGGTTACGCAGCAGGGAAGTCCACTGATCTGAAAATATTAAAGAGATCGTCAGGGAATTAAAGAATTGCAGTTATGTGCACAGAGAAAATGACATTTGAGTGTAAACTGTCTGCTTCTGTTTTTATTTTGGTTCTGTCATCTTACTGTCAAACTTCAGACTGTAGCATACATATCTTGTGCAAAGGGAAAGATGACGCCGGCCTGTTATTTTCATGTCCAGAGGTTGATGTCAATGCCATTAAGGTTACTTATGTTCACCAAATACAGAAATTGCTTTGTATTTAAGGTTCTGCATTTACTTTCTCTTCAAATTGCTCATCCAGGAATCTGTTGAGATCAGGCACCTTGAGTGCAGTTGGGAATCTACAGGAAACCCTTGCCTCTGTGTTAAACACATCCTCAGTTGTGCTTATTCAGACCATTTTTGCCTGGGAATCACCTGGAGACCTTGTTAAGATCTGCTGCACTATCATTATTTGTTCCAGCTGTGAGGGAGATACTCCCCTCACAGCCTATCTGATGGTTATTTGACAAGTCTGCTTGGAGACAGAACAAGCAGAATCAGACTGAAGAGAAAAGAAAAAAGTATTCATTGGACTGGTTCTGATTCAAGATCTGGGGAAACAAGAAGTTTGCAGTTCGTTCTTCATCATGGTAGCGCCAATAAGAACTAGAATAAATAGGAGTGTTTCACAAATTTGTTCTCTGATTGCTCATAAGTTTTTAATTTCTGTCCTTTTGGCTGAAGTACTCCTTGATCAAGCACAGTTCCACCTTCTAAATGTAAGACATGAGTCTCCGTAGACTATGACAACCAATGTGAATTAGTAGAATTAAATGTTATGCTCTAATGTTTCCAGCAGAGCTAGTTCACAGTGTGATCCACAGGACTGTTGGGGTGTCCTGGTCATCTTTTCTGTGTAGCAACTGCAAACTTAAGAAATGGAGTCATCCACTTATCTAAATGATTGACTTGATTTTATATTTAAAAAATGGTTGAAAGGCACCCCCTAGAGCTGTCTTTACACTGATGTAAAACTTTGCCATGAGTTAAGGCAATGGTTAAGGTCACAGTTTTACACCATTTTTGCAGGACAGAATGCACCCCATGTATTTGGAACATCATCAGTGAAATGGCATTAATAGGCATTTCAATTAATTTCAATCCCTTCTCCTCAAAGAATAGTAAAGGATTGAGGGAGGTTCATTTTGATATTGTGACTACTCAGAATATCAGATGACTCTCTGAATACACCTGAGTGGCCCGAGGTAAAGACTAGTTAGTGTCTTTATTCTTTGCCTGGAGCTGTTTTCCATGAAACATTAGACACAGAGAGGGCTTCTTTCCTTCCACATGTTATTTTCTTGTTTTGCTAGAAGTAACATGAATAAATAAATAACCTGAACAGAGCAATAGAGAAAAAACAGCAGGTTAATTGGAAAGATGAGGGGAAAGTGATCGGCCCCTTTCCTGCCGAGCACCTGCTGCCAAGTTAATTCAGCAGGACTGGAGGTTGTTCCTGGAGGAGATTCCTGTTCTTTTGCCAGGTCCAAATGCTTTAGGGAGAGTGTCTGCAGAGAGGAAATTAGGTAAGTTTTTATTGCTAATCAGCTGCTATGATTTATTTTCAAGTTTAGGAGCCTACTAAATAGAGAATCATTTTTCTTCACTTGGGAGTCACACCTTCAGCAACACCAAGGGATGTTTTTTTAGGAGATGGCACAGAAAGTGGAAGGAATTTCAATCAATCCTGCCTTCCAGCTTGGACAAGGAAGGATTGTAGCAGGGTAATAGAAAGAACTGTCCCTTGAGAGATTCTGTGCCTCAAGAAGGCACTGAATGACACAACATTAAATAAATCTGGACCTCCAAGTAAGTGACTACAGATGTGACGCTATCCTGAATGAGACTTGTCTCAAAGACACAGAAAGCTGGAAATTGAACCCCACATAATTTATCCACTTTGAAAGCTAAAGCAAAGGATTTTAGATACAACTTATGCTTCGATATTTTTAGCCATCCTTATAAATGTATAATTTTGCATAAGGAACAGATTTTATGAGTGTGTTTGAATTTGAGGGGAGCAGGGCAGTGTTGAGAAGGAAAGGGCCAATCTCGGAAAAGAAGGTACCTTGTTCACTCACAATACACGTGGAAGCCTCTTGTAGTTTGGTAAAGCAGTACACGTTTAAGTTCAGGAAAACTTCGCAACAACATTATTTTAGTAAGAGAATATTTGCCCTTGTTCCTTCTAATTCAGCTAGAGAACAAGCATGACACTGGAAGTGAGTTTTTTCAAACTTCTGACACATTTAACCAGCAAGAAAGAGTGAAGTTTTTGCTTCACTCTATGGTTTTGCTAATTGGTGATTAAATACACACTTGTTTTTTGCACTGCATTGCAGTGGCACAGATACTACTGAGTATAACCCAGGAGTTTGATCCTATCTGATCTGTCAAAATTCTTAGGAGCTCATTCCTGAAATTTATCTTAATAAACACATATGCTTCCTTTGATTTTAAAAAGGGCATGAGAAAAGACTGGACTATTTATTTAAGCCCAGAGTGCCGTCAGTTTTGATGTGGCTGTTTCTAACTTGAATAGATAGAAACTGTGGACTCCTAGAAAAAAAGTCTTAAGAATCCTTTCTATTCTACAAGGGTATAATGAAGTAATCGTATTAGTATTGCTTTGTAAAGTTTTTAGGTGAAGAATGTCTTTACAGTATTAGCTTCCATATGTTTCCCCTCTTTCCTCTGCACCTCTCTCTGTTTTTGTAGATCACAGACTCTGAGCCGCCTGAAACATACATTGCCTTCCTTTATGCTGCACAAACACCATGAGCTGCCAGAAATGCTCCTGGCGATTAAAGACAGTTGATGCAAATTAAGCATCTCTTAAATTATTTCTTGTTTTCAAGGAAGTATCTGACCAGTACCAAGACATACTTATTTTCGTGATGTTTCAGGAATGTTTACTGTGGTAATATGGAAGAGAAGTTAAAAGAAAGGAGCTACAGTCTAACCTTCCTACTCCTAAATACGATGCACAACTTCATTTTCCAATTGTCATTATATTCTTCAGTAGCACATACACATTCCTGGTCTATGTGCCTGTGAGAATCATTTCATTTGTACTTTGTTATTTTTGATGAAAGATCACAAGAGAACAAATTAGTAGAAATCAGCATGCTCTCTTAGAATGTAACTCATAATAGTCATTGTGTTTTTAAATGAATTTTTATTCCAAGGAATAAACATTTAAAAGCTAAATATTTGTGTATACAAGTAAATTGACTTGTCTTTCATATTAGACAGCCCCCTTACCATGGTTTATATCTGAGTATTCTAGCACATACAAGATCACTGATATTTGAAAAGAATATATTGTTAAATGGCTAGAATCCATAATTACATGAAGTCACTAGAAAATCTCAGTCATTCAATCAGGAATTTGATTCAGGGATTATTTGTGCATTAAATGACTGGCTTAGTTCTTACAACTGTGTAGAATAGGATGTATACAATTACTCTAGATGAAATCAACCCTACTCTTACAGCAATCACTTACAATGGTCAATTTCAATTAACAGCATTTAAAATACCGCAGATACCACATTGTTCCTAAGTATTCAAGGAGTTATATTTTAGTCACTTTAATGGTGAATTGAGAACTTAGTGACTACGAAGGGTTTAACTGAGTATGAAAAAAGGAGAGAACAAAAAGGCTTGGTAGTCAGCATGCCTGGGTGCGTTTCTAAAATTAAGTACCTGGATAAGTCTGCAAAGGTGAGAATATCCCCTCTCCCTGTATCATAGGAAACGTTTTATTTTATTTTCATCAGTTTATTAAGACTTACTAAATATTTAGATCATTGATAAGTAGGCCTGCAACTCTTAATACGTCAGCCTTCATATTAACCATTAATAAAAAGAAGAATCTTTTATTGCAGAATGGAATATGGGCACAATTTGTGCTCATAATATATGGAACATTTGCTTTAATTGATGAACATGCTTTATTAAGTTTGGGTTACTCTAACAATTAATTTCTCTTATTGTATTGGCTGAATTTTTATGACTGTGACTTGAAAAATGATCATGAATCCTGATGCCAAGAGACTGACAACTATGGGGATGTATTCAGGGAAGAAAGTGTGTGTGGAGGCAGGAAATGCCTATGTCCCACTCATTCATTTGGGACATGGGCAGCCAGAGGAAAAGTGGAAGTATTTCTCCACCCTGTACTGCCAGTCTAAGGAGTATGCATGTGTTTGTTTGATTAGAGGTTTTCTGAACTCGCTAGGAAAAAGCAGTGTTTTAGCAGTTATTTTAGGTGATAAAATAATGCAAATTTTCTCTTTTCCAGATAATACTCTCAGCATTTTGGCAAAGCATAGTGGATTCAGCCGGCAGAAGCAAGAAGTGTATCTACTGCCAATCGTAATAAGTGATAGTGGAAACCCTCCCATGAGCAGCACTAGCACCCTCACTATCCGCGTGTGCGGCTGCAGCAGCGACGGCATCGTCCAGTCCTGCAACGCAGAAGCCTACGTGCTTCCCATTGGACTCAGCATGGGAGCCCTCATTGCAATCTTAGCATGCATCATTTTGCTGCTGGGTACGTAGTCATTTCACAGCCTGCAGTTGGCTACGGGTAAGCAAAGAAGTCAAAAAAAGAAGAAGAAAAAAAAAATCCCCCAAATTATTATCAGTTTGGACATATGTAATATGCATTGGTACTGAAGGACATCAGGACTGGGTCCTATTGTACTAAGAACAAAATAAAAACGTATAAAGAAAAGTTCCTGTCTGAAGGAGTCTTATATATAAGTTTCTTAATGAAAAGGTTGAATTATGAAACCGAAATCAAATCAGGTATGTTGCGTAGCAAGGTGAACAGAGAATGTACTGCAGATGATGGAAAATGAGTTACTTGTTACATGTTATTTGAGCTTTTCACTATGCTTTATTACTCTTATTTTAGCAAAAAAAAAAAAAAAGCAGCTACATCTTGGCTCCCATGAATGTGCTTAATAGCTTAATATGTAATGCTTTGATTAGGATTTTTTTCATTAATCAGCCTATGATTCTTTTTTTGCAGTCATTGTGGTGCTGTTTGTAACACTGCGAAGACATAAGAATGAGCCTCTAATTATCAAAGACGATGAAGATGTGAGGGAAAATATCATTCGCTATGACGATGAAGGAGGTGGTGAAGAAGATACAGAAGCCTTTGATATTGCAACTTTGCAAAATCCTGATGGAATTAATGGATTTTTGCCTCGTAAGGATATTAAGCCTGATCTCCAATTTATGCCCAGGCAGGGTCTTGCACCAGTTCCTAATGGCGTTGATGTTGATGAATTTATTAACGTAAGGCTTCACGAAGCTGATAACGATCCTACAGCTCCACCATATGACTCCATCCAGATTTATGGCTACGAAGGAAGAGGCTCGGTAGCTGGTTCCCTTAGTTCATTGGAGTCCTCTGCATCAGACTCAGATCAGAATTTTGACTACCTCAGCGACTGGGGTCCTCGCTTTAAAAGACTCGGAGAACTTTACTCAGTTGGAGAAAGTGACAAAGAAACTTGACAGTGGATTACAAACTTCTTCCCTGATGACTTAACAATCATGTAATATTCTAGGGCCACTGCTGTTAGTAAAACTAATGTGGCTTTTTGTTTTAGAGGCAAGTTTAGCGCCAGTCATCTATAAAATCAACTACATTGTAATGTTGAACCAAAAAAAAAGTATATGTTAGGAGGTTAAGTCTTGTGGAGTGTGAAGTAAAGTATGTGGAGTGTCTAGAAGTCTTTGGATATTTGATATTCACTTGGCCACTCTGAAGATGGAGATTTGGATCTTTGATTATCTTCAGTGAAAAGAAAAGAATGAAAAGAAAAATGGTGCTTTCTTAGCTAATGGACTTGCAGGGATCTTGCCATTGAACAGTATCTCCTGCCAGTACGTGTAAAGCTAATGGTTTGTTTCTGCATTGCCAACAAAGATCCCACCACAGAAATGTTATAAAAGCAATATCTTGGTCTTCTTAGCAATGCTGAATAGAAATAGCATTGTAAATCCCTACTGGCTTCTACTGTGCAGTGACCATACATTGTACATACAATAATTGTTGGCCACGTAACCACAGACTGATCATCATTAAATATTGTGTCAAGCCTTAAAATATTCACATGTTCTTAATCCATTCCAGTGATGGGTAATAAATCTTACTAATGTGCAGAGATTCAGAAGCAGGGGTACAAAACCTTGCTTTATTAAAGGATTTTTTTCTAGAAGAAGGATCAATCCTGTGCTTTGTCTTCTGAAAGGAAGGAAAAAAAAAAGAAAAAAAAAAACTCCTAAAGGGGATGGACTTACATATATGAAAGAAGTGCTGATTTTCTTGCTGAAGATTGAGTTTATTTGTTCAATCCTGAAATAAATATTTTATTGATGTCCATTACTGCTTTTATTTATTAAGACTGATAATCTGTAGAGTAAAATTATACAGAAAACTAAATTATATGTTAGAGTTTTTTTTTCTATATATAATGAATGTTTAATAAATGTACATTTTGAAAAGAAAAATGACAAATTGTTGCAGATTAAAGCAGTAGCATATCCATTTGCAGTAGTTGAATTTTAAGAGAATGCTGGCAGGAATAAAATTTTCCCAGAGAAAACTTTTGACAGTTTTGTATCTTCTTCATAAATCTAGTAACTGGTGTTTTTAATACAAGCACAAACAGCTGGAAGTAAACTGGTTCATGTGAATATTTAAACTATTGACTTTTAGAATTCCACACATAACACAGTACAGTAAAAAAACCCATGCTTATAGTTCTCCACTGTATTAGAGCAGGAACCAGTGTGTACATAATTTTACTGCTTATGTTATTAGCATTTCTTTTCTATAATATTCATGGTGATGCACCAGGGCTCTTGCACACAGAGAAAGAAATACACTAGAAGCTGCAGCATATTCAATTTGTAATGCAAACTTGCCATTTAGAAGTAGCAACTGTATAATAAAACTATGTATTACATGCAAATCATTTTAATTTTCTACTTTGTTTTGATGCTATATTATTGTTTGTTTATTTACTCCATGTATTGTATCAGAGAAACTCCTGTATTGTTTCCTACTTTGTGAAATATATTTTTATAAATACCTTTCTTGTTACTGCTCTTCTTTCAGTTTCACCTGTACGCAACAGAAAATAATCTCGCTGATTAACTTTATAACCTGTGGATGCATGCATTTCCTCCCAAATCCTTTATTTAGCAGTCGTAATAATGAATACAGTCAAAATTTTAAAAAAAGGATAGATGTTTGAAATGGTTTTGACAATGCACTGAGAAACAGAGAGGCAGCAGCCTGTGACCACAGGAGTTACGTGGGTGTCCAATTCTCAATGTACAAGGCTGAAAATTAACCTCATAAAATTTCTTTAAAGTATTGTTAATAAAACAACTTGCTGGTTTAGGATCCTCAATTATGTTTAGTCTGCAAACAAATGTCTTACCACATCACCCACAGCTTTGTATGCGTTTCAAAATGGAAACATTGACATTTGCTTTAGCTATGGCGCAGCTGGTTTCAATTATTGCAGTTTGCAAATAATTAATGCAAAAGCCACTTCTACATGTATTGCAATGGTTTTAATGAAATTAAGGAGGTCTCCAATTCATTTAAGTTAGACTGCATTCCAAATTGTGTCTCTGAATAACTTTATTTAGCAATTTTGGTAATAATATAAATAAACAGTGAAGTCATCAGAGAATAGAAAAGCAGGAGTCAGGCAGGTTTCAGTGAAATCAGATACATTTATCTAGCAGATAGTAACAGCCAAGCACATTCTTATTAATCACTTGCACCAAGTGCCAGGGTGTTCTGCATTGTTGTCATGCTAAATCTTACAGTAGCATAAATGCAAAAGCCTCATTTGAAATGCAGACTGAACCGCTTTCTAGTTTACCTCACAGTCCTGAGAGTAAAAGAAGGTGCTGTGAGATATGGATCACATTATTGTTTATAGTCACATAAGTGTTTAGGACAAGTAGCTCTGATCTTGAGCTGCGGTACACACTGCAGAGCTCCACAAAGCTCCTTAGTAGGAAAGCTCACAAATGGATAACCTTCTGATTGCCTTTTTGATTGAAAGTTCCATCTGAGACCACGACAGCACAGCCAGTAATAAGATTTCTAGAAAAAAAAATCCCATCAGTGGCACTGTAGGAGAGGCAAAGCATGACAGAAATCTCATCATTGTCAGTCAAAAAGATGTGGTAGCTACTACTGGTGGGTATAGCTTTAAATTGTGCATTTATATAGGCCTTAAACACAAATATCGACAATGCACAAAAATGCACAGGGGAGAAGACATAATGAATTAATGGGATCTGCCAACAGTGCCATGCCATTTTTTGAAGTCATTGCTACCCCATCAATGGTCATTCTGCGAACCAATTCAGTGTAATTTGAATAGAAAGTTTATAGCACTGCATGTGAGAGGGTTAAGTGTTGATCATTCAGTTTTGCAGTACTTGCTCCTTTTCTGACAATTAATTCTATGTAAAATTGTTTTGGATAATAGTGGTATTTAGAGGATTAGAATCATATTGTCTTATATTTCACATCTAGATTTAGACATATTAGCAACATTCTTTTTAAGCTTGTAAAATGGTAATTCATCTTTTTCAGCAACATTTAATTAGCAATTGACTCATTGTAAATGACAGGGAAAATGCATTAAGTTACAATTATTAATACTGATAAATTTGAGAAAGTAATTCTCAAAATCTTTAACAAGTGGCAGCTTTAGTCCCACTGATTCTGGCTTGCCTCCCCCTCACTACGTCTCACTTTCTTTTGTCAGAACTGCTAATGTCAGTTGCCCAGACAGACACTGCAGTCATTTCCCTGACGAAAAATTCAGCTCAGGCATTTTGATAAGGAAATACTGTGAAGTGAATGTTTATTCATTTACTAATTATAGCTGAGATTACCGAAGGTCTTAAACATCTTTTGTCCTTTACAGTGACTGGAAGTAGATGCTATTTTTGTGCTCTGACCCTGAAACCAATCACAGAAATACTGTTTTCACCTGGTATCATTTATAGCTTTTTGTCTACAATGTAGTTCTGTGAAATATATTAAAGAGATTTAAAAAAAGCGGCTGAAGATGTTCATTTAAATCAACAGCTGCTGATCACAGGAGAAATGTTTAAAATTATGACAACTACAAATACTATCAGCTATGTGGCAGCTCAGCACTAATAATTCTCCATCTTGAGAACAGACAAAATGCCTGCAAAATAGTATGTCCTAAGTATCTTTACTGGGACAGCTCTGCTAGAACTGGCACTACTGATTTTAAAATAGGGAGAAAAATAAATCAACTAGACCATATGCATTCAATTTTATGCATATATCTATGTGTCTTTATGCCAATTTCTAGCAGTCTGCATTGTCAGTAAGGTCTAGAAGGATAGACAGGTTTAGAGAGCTTCTCTGAGCTCTGTCTGGCCAAAGGAAACTCTGCCCGGTACTCTATTTCTGCATCTGATTTTCTTGGGATATAATTTCAGTTTTAGTCTGAGCTGCTTGTCTGCTTCCCTCCTT
Organism: Nothocercus julius; assembly: GCA_013398735.1. Classification (NCBI taxonomy): domain Eukaryota; kingdom Metazoa; phylum Chordata; class Aves; order Tinamiformes; family Tinamidae; genus Nothocercus; species Nothocercus julius. The sequence continues at coordinate 5,368,053 of VZSV01000008.1, read as the reverse complement.
TTCCTTGCCCCTCTCTGCCTCAGCTTGCTGATCCCAGGCCGTAATACTGTGAACACAGTATTAGGAAGAAGGCTCGGTGAGACAACACAGTTCTTTTGCAGCTCCTTTTAGCCCTGGAAGCAAGCTGGGAGCGCAGACAGTGAAGTTCAGAAAGCTCTCTTCCTCTTCCCTTAGTGTCCCGCTTGTGTTTTTAAAAAATCTGTATGCAAGTGGCTTGTTTTTTGGCTGTCATCACAGGACCGTAAAGTTAAACTTTAAGGAGATCAAATACTACATAAAAAAATAAAATGCATAATTGGAACGCAGCTCAAAAAAAATATTTAGCAAGATTTATAATGAACAGCCTGGGCTACTCATTTCAAAGGGCTGCTTATATATTTAAAATGATGCAGAAAAAGAATCTATCTCAATTAAACAATGGCACCATTCAATTAATAGAATGCACAGTAGCATCAGTGGTGTACAAAATCATTTTTAAACAAAAGAAATGCAGAAAGGTTTCAAAAAAAAATCAGATTTGGAGAGTTTTTAGCTGTGGCAAGATGATCTAGTAAATTAAAGCTTTGTAAAAGAAAAAAAAATGTGGGAGTATTCACCACTGTGGGAGTATTCACCGTTATTAGAGTTTGCTTTCAGAATGGAGTAGGTGTCATTAGCAGACAGGGTATTGATGAACAGTGGAAGTTTTCTGTAGTCTATCATTCAGATGGGTTGGACTCATATTATTTCTACATTTGTACACTATTTGTGCAAGATAATATTCTGGCTTTGCAGAAGGTAGAAACCAATTTAGCATGCTGTATAATTCACTATGATGGGTTTTGTAATCACACTGCAAAATGAGTCTAGCTGCTCTATTATACAATACTGATACAGACTTGTGTGCTGCAGAAGTAGTCCTGCTCCAAATAATGTCATAGTATTCTAAATGAGAAAATATAAAAGCACTGACAATGCTTTTTGTGCAACTGCAACTAAGACATCTTCCAAAATGGCTAATAGGGGCGAGCTGAAGGGCTACGTTTCTAGCAAAGCCTTGCAAATGTGCTCGTGGCATTTCAACACGAGGACTTCTTTTTTCTCCTCCTATCTGCTCCCTCCATTATCAAAATTAAACCAGTGAAATGAACTTGATGAAAACTTCAGTCTTCTCTTTATAGGGGAAATTTAATAATTCATAAAATTACATTTCCTCTCCTTCCACTATTTCAGATGCTTGCATGACTGAAGTCCATATGATGATGACATGAAGAGAGGGATGGAAAGTACCTGTTTCATTACAAAACTGAACAAAGCAGATATCCAGCGAGGGTAGTACCTTCTCCTCAAAGCCCTTCTGAAATAAAGAGTTCCAAAGGTTCCTCTAGGGAGTTCTTACACAACTATCCACATATATCCAAAGGTATCCTATGTTCTAGGCACTGTAACAACTACTGTTCCCTAAAACACCACCCCATGTCCAATTTTGACATCTCACCTTCCTATTCATCAAATTTGAACGTGTCAGCTCTTCTGAGGTGGATGCCCATATACAGATGCACTCCATAGCATTTACCAAATACATGGATATGCATTTTTGTTGAAAGGTTCTGATTTGGTAAGTCTGGAATAAACAGCAAAAGAGACAGAAGGTAGGTAGCATAGGGTTGGAAGTAGTTGATGGAAAACCTAATGTAAAGAAGAGTCAATTCTCTGCTCCTTTAACAGCTCTCTCTTATAAAATAGGTCTTTTGTTTTATTTCTCTTTTCTTCATTACTGGAACTTATACTGATGGCAACATTAACACAGCTCATGCTGCCAAATTTCACAATCTGGCAATTTTAACAATATGAAAACAAAAGATTTTTTTTTTTTTTACTAAAATATAAATTATGTAACTGGATGCAATGCAAAAGGATTTAGGATCCACCTTTAAAATAAATTACAGCAGTCCCACATTTTATGCACAGATGTGTTCACTTTTGGTCTAATTTCCAAGCAAACTGGTATAGCTCTATTCACACGCAGTTAGGAGTTTTGCACGCATGGGGATACCTCAGTTTCCTTAGACACTGCTGAAGCTTCCTTTATGTTATCAAAGAAGTATGTCATGACCCAAACCCATGGATAAGGGAAGAACTGGTTCTATCAAGAACTGAATTTTATATGGTATTGTATCCAAAATATTGTAATTGTAATATTGTATTCAAAATATTCAAAATAACATGCAAAAGCAGAACCCAGAGCTGCATCTCAAGCCCTGACCAAGCATCTCAGTGCCAAGCCATTTTTAAGGCACAGCCAAGTAGGCGAGTGATTGGAAGCGATACGGCTATTTGGGCAATGTGTGTGACCTCCTTTCTCCACCCAGCAGCCAACCTGGCTGCAGCTGTCAAGCACTCGCTTTTTATCTAGGCTACACCAGGCTCCTGCCAAGTAAATTCTATGGCAAAGTGCAGAAAGTGGCCAAGAGCCTGCCATCTACAGCGGGGGAGATGGAGCTTTATAGCCTTTTATTAACACAGTTTTTGCAGTCTTCCCTTCAGCATTGGCTTCCTTTCAGTTTTTGCACTTTCAGCTCTAACTGTTTCAAGCTGTAGCAACCCAGTATAACCTGTTATACCAACTAAAGGCAGGGTATTGTTAAGTAAAATGTCACTGCAACATAGAGCAGCAGATACAATTAATCCTTGCAGAAAAAGGTCAAGTATGATTCATCAGATGCTGTAGGTTTTTTACGGATACTTTCCAACCTCCTTATTCCACATGAAACAGCAGCCATCTATTTTATTGTATAAGATATTCCTTCCTTAAACAAAACATCACAGTTACTGAAAAGGAGGCTTTATTTACACTACGCTAATCACTGCTGGTTCTTTTTTACAGCTTACAAAGCCAAACAGGAAATTTTCAGTGCATCTTGCACAGAAGCAGTCCAATACCTGACCAGAGCAAGAGACCACGTTTAGTGCCTTCTTCTGTCCCAGCTTTCAGATTATTTAGCCACTCATTATGCTCAGCGTTGTCTGATCTTGTTCACATGAGAGCTCAGGTTTGACTCAAACACTATGAAGAACCTGTTCCAAGCAATGTGCTAGATAGGGACAAAAAGTAATACCTTAAGAACCAGAGACTGCCTTAACAACTGCTGTTCCAGTTTTCCTAGTTTCCTTTTCTCTGTATATTTTTCAGTTAAAGTCATAAGAAAGAAGTAGGTGATTGTTTTTTTTTGGCAACCCTACTGTCAGGCAAACAGTCTATTAATTGTTAGAATTTATTTCCACTGGTGTTATCATCATGGGCAGATGAACACATGCTAAGATTAAGAGTACTTGTCACAAATCTACCTTGTAGTAGAGAACGGAAAGAAAAAAAAAGGACATTTAAAATAAAAAGCAATGATAATGTATCTTTTCTTAAATCTTGAGAAAGATTCAGTTCAGGTTTTATCTTCATTTCCTACTTTGGGTTTCCAATAATTCTAACAGTTGCTTGCGCAGAAATCCATGACTGTTTTGCATGACAAAGGCCTGGATTTAGCCCCAAGAAATGCTAAACAAAATGTTCATATTGTGGAACAGAATGCCCATATGAAATCCTTTCTCTCCAATTGAGGAACAACATAATGAGAGTTCAGGTAAGCTGTTTGATAGAAAGTAGTATTTTCATGTCTCCATGGCTGAATATTCTTGTGTTTTTCCTACATCATTCAGCAGTGGTTACAGCATACAGGAGGTTTACAAAGCCTAGGAAAAGGCAAACAGGAACTGTTATGTCGTCTTTCCAGCAGGAGTGTTTTATATTCGTGGTTGCAGTTTTTGAGAGCCTGAGAACATTGTTTCTTAAACAGGTAGTGTGCCCCATTTTAGTGTTCTGCTCTTAAATGCCTCCTCAGCTTAATTTTGCTCCCTTTACTCTCTAAATTAGACTCTCCTGGAAGGAGTCTATAAAATAACTGGCTGAACTGGCATTTTGGGGCACGGCTCTAGGAATCTGCTGTTCTGACAGGAAAACAGGCTCTTTGTTATGTAAAATGGCAAGGAGAGGAGGAAGCGGAGGGCTTTATACAACATTACATGTTGCTGTAGAGATTTCTATGGTTAAGGAGTGACTGAGAACTGCACCGATGAGTAAAGGGGTAATGAGCTGTTTAGCAAGTGCCCCCTGTACCAGCTGCAAGTGCTTTGGCCTGAGAAGCACTAATTGCCTATTTGTGTCTTGGCATTTGTTTATGATTGCTTTTAAGTGGAAGGTGTAGCATGGTAAAAGGGATAAGGACAAAAACAGAGACCCTAAGACAGAAATAACACACTACATTCTGATCTAGCCTGATAGCTGACTAGGTAAGTGTGTAGCAATCTTTATTTATGTATATATTTGTCATAGCAGCTCAAGTAATTTTATTTGTATTTTTGAAAGCCAGAATTGAAATTATAAATGCATGGAAGTACCTACAGAATATGGGCTTTATTCGTAGTACTAGATGTTTCACATAAAAGATTCAAACAAGTTTCTAGAAGTTGTGAAGTAATGAAAAAAGGGGTACAGCTGAAAGAAAAAAATTACTGCTGTGAATAGTTTGCCTAGCTCAAAGGGTAAAAGTTTCCCCCGTGTAGGGAACTAGAGTAAGACCTATACACCACTTAATTAACACTTAAACCCACAAAATATGGCCCTCAGCACTGCAGTCATTTTCTCCGAGGACATGAACGTGGAGAATAAGCTTCAAACTTGCAGCTATTGCCATTATGTTGGCAGTCTCATACATCACTGTAACTCTCATGCCTGTACCCAATGGCTTTACAGCCCTGTAGTGCAGTGTAAGCTGAAAATGTTTGAAACTGTACCAGTCAGCTGGTGAAAATTCAAATAATATACAAGAGTTGAAAGTGAATGAGCAGCTAAAACATGAGATGTCTCTTATAATCAAATCACTGTGTTGCAACTGGAGTATGAATATAATTGTTTTTATTGTGTGTGCCATAAGCGCCCAATCTGATAGGGAATGTAGTGATTTCTGGGATGAGTAGCAGAGCAGAAGAGGACTATGAATGAGAATAATAGCCTTTTTTTCTTTTCTACCAAATAGTTTATAAATATAAGAGATAGTATGTATGTGGAGCGTGGGAGAGAGAAAAACAATGCACTTCCTGAAACCTCAGGAAAAAATCTGCAGAGATGGAGATTTAACATCTTAACATCCAGTTTTTATGAACAGGATTAGAGGGCCAGCTCTTACAGTTCTCAAACAGGTCTATTCCACTGTGGAACTATTAGGAAACTTATATACTGCTCAGGTTATATTTTTCCTGCTCTTATCTGCAATACAGGCAACTTTTTTCTTTTTCCTTGTTATAAAAGGAATCATCATTGGAGTCACATGATTTGAGTAATAAAAGATGTTGTCTGATCTTCTTGCAATGCCTTAAATAGAATTCTAGATTGCATCCCACCCAAAGGTGAGAGACAATCAAACATCTTACAACATCTTACAGTATTTCTTTCTGATGTTTCAGAATTTCATCTCTCTGATTTGATACTTATATAGCTCCTTTGCCTGTTGAAAACTGGAGGAAAGAAATGTATTTTTTTTTTTTTTTTTGTTTCCAAATCATCCTCACTGGCCAATTTCAGAAAAAAAATACATATATAAATGGGTGAAGAAATGGCTTTCTTCAACTTCAGCAGAACTTCACAGCAACAAAGGAACACTGTTTTTGTCTGCTGTTTTTTCCAAGGTTGTTTTCTGGAAGAGACAGATCTTTACCTCCCCTGCCCTGTGCACATATGTGCGCGCACACACACACACACACACACACACACACACACACACACATATCTGTTTTTAGGGAAAGGATTGCAATGATCCTGATATTATTAATGCTGAAGAAGCTAGGCAGTGCTGTGGGTTTGTTTGTTTGTTTTTGGTTTTGTTTTCTTAAAGCAACAGGCTTAAGAGTAATTGGCTGAGTGATTGGTTTGTGTGATACAACCCTTTTGTGTGATACAAAGACGTCGCTAGTGCTGTGAGCGAGTGAACAGCCGTCCCAGTTGCACAGCTGTGGGGCAGACACGAGTACCATGGGCACATGATGCCAGGGAGCTTGGCTGTATGCAAGGAATCACAGAAACATTTAGGTAGGAAGGGACCCCAAAAGGCCGTGCTTAAAGCAGGGCTAAATTCAGACCAGCAGGAGGTTGCTTAGAGCTTTCTATAGGTGAATTTTGGGGAGAAAAAAATAATAGACACACACACACAGAGGTTCCACAGCCTCTGGGCATCTGTCCCTTTGCTTTATGCGCTTACACACGAAGATTCTTTTCTTCTGTGCACTCAAAATATTTTGGAGCGGGAGTTGTCATTATAATAGAGGGATCCATAAAGAGGATTTATATAGTTCCCAAGCAGATGCTTTACAACAGTGGCCAATTTCTTATTACCCTTTACTCTATTCCTGTCTTATTTTATGTGCTGATCTCTCACAAAAGATTTCTAGTTTATGTCTGTGTGTTTTGCTGATGATGGTTCTGTGCAATGTGTGGCATAACAATTTTTTTTATTTATTTAATGGGGAGTGGCAAAAAAAAAAAAAATCATCCTCGCCCCTTTTCTCCTCTATTGCTTAAGTTTAGCAACTTTTATTTTCAATTAAAGAAGTTCTTCTAAATCCTTTTGGCATCCTGTTAGTCCCAGGAGGTGCCTAAATCATTACACTGGCTGTTTGCCTTCATCGTTTAAGAGCCACTGTTCAAGCCACTGTAAGAAGTTTTTCTTCAGAGCCTGATGCCACCAGGAGCTTAAGAAAATTGAAGAGGATGTATATACTCCTGTATCACTAATGTACATCACGCACTTTCCATGGATGTTGTAGCTGAGTGCCTCAGGTTTTAACGGCCACCCCAACACAACCTGTGTTGCACCAACATGCTGTAGCTGTAACATTGCATGCGTAGGGGAGCTAAATGGGCCTGCAGAAAATGCAGTGAAACAGGGGCCTGGAATCCTTGCATGTCCTCTGGGCGCAGGTTAGCGTTCTCTCCTACTGGTAGTTAAAGCAAAATATACAAAGGCTTATAATAGTAAATAGAAAATAAATAAATGAAAAGATCTTATTTCAGTTTGTATCCTTTAATATTCATTCTTTTAATATATTTGTGATGTTGTCCACTTCCTACTGAGGTGAAAAAGAACCCTTTATTGTGACCAACTGAAAAATAAATGTCTTCTTGCCATGCAGATGAGTTATCTGCCTCATCCCTTACTGATATTTTCAAGTGAACCAAACTAGAGTTTCTGTTCCAGTTCAACAGCCTAATCTTTTAATTAATAATTTGCATGTCTCTGCACTCCCACCGGATGTCTAGGAGTAGAATGGAAGTAGGAAATGGGAACGGCATTTCTGAGTAACCCAAATAGGGATGGTAGTCTCAGGAGATGAAAAATGACTCCTGACTGCTTTTTAAACCAAAAGGCTGCTTTGGATAATCATTCAAAAAGCTTTGAAATGAACCTTCAAACATTTGAGAATCATCCCTCCCTCATAAAAGGCCTTTTCCACATCACATCAGTGAGATGAAATGAAGATGAAGGTTGCTCTGTTTAAAATTATTTCTTTCTGACACTAGTTTGAATTTGGCTTTTATTCACGTTAAAGCAATCTCAATGGAGATTATGCGGCAAGGACTGCTGTTCCCATGCTCAGAAATCTTACATTTCAATTATATGTTTGTATTTCTAGATCTAAGCAGATAGAAATAAACGATTTGAGCATGCCATGAATCCAGAATGCACTGCCCACAAGCTACAGAATAAATATATTTATTATGGGTTAAGTAGTCATTTCTGGTGTTCCTGAGGGGTTTGGGATTTGAGGAGAGTCTTCTCGAAGCTGGCGGTGCTTAGATTAGTCCTGCCCTGCAAGCAGAGTGGATCTGAGGCACCAGGGTATTTCGGCCCTTCTGAGCATTTGCTCAGATGCTGAAAGGCACGAAGCTGCTCTTCAGTCTTTGGCATGTGGAGCTCTTGGACAAATGGCCAAGATTTGTGCTCATCCGGTTTGCAAGGTGATATAGGGGACCTTATCTGCTGTGTGGAGAGAAGAACTGGAAGAGTGGGTGCTGCTACAGGAAATAACTCACTCCCTGTAAAACTGGAAGAAACTTGTCAGATTTCTCATTTAAATCCATGACAATATGCCTGACAACCTTGTTACTCTTCCTTTTTATTACAACATAATGACTGTGTCAGGCTGTCAGCTAAATAAACAGAGTGGCTGCAACAACCTCTTTCTAGACAATGAGCTTTCTTATTTTTTTTTCTAACAGTCATGATCCAGAAGGCTTTAAGTAATAACATTCCATAAACTATCAGTCCAGATTCTTGACTTTTTTTTTTTGTCAATGCCATTGTGAATCTGCAGTGATTTCAGTGAAGTTGTCATGCAGAGCAAGCTAAAGACAGTGAAAAGAACGTTGGGTTTACCTGCAACTCTGCCTCTAGATTTGTACTAGTGTAACCTTGCTCACAGTGAGCATTGATCCCTGATGACATCTCAGTAATGATCCCTGTTAATGTATTATTTTTGCTTTCATCATGTCTCCTATATATTCTTTGGCCCATATGATTAAAGGTCCTAGGCAATTTTTCTCTCGGTGGTTTCCTCAAACAATAGCTCTAGAGAGAATGTCAACAAATGACTTTTATTTTGCTTAATATGTTTTGTGATGACTATGGATAAAAGGATGAGATAATGTACACTGATAAGTAAGGCAGTTCTTTGCAAGAGCAGTGTTCTTTAAAGGTATGACAACAATTCTCCCTGCATTTATATTTAGGTAAAAGAACAATGCATTTTTTTTCTTTCTCTGTTTTGGAAATAACAGACATTATCAGTCTCCTGGAACTGAGTTGATGCTTCCATGGCAGTTCAGTGATTAGGTCTGTTCACCAGGGACTGAGGTTAGTCCAATAAATTCCTTTGTGCAATTCTTTCAGTTAGAATATTACTCTGTGTTACTAGCTTATGAATAAAGTACAACTCTTCAAAGCCACTTTCTCATTGATAACAATACTTATGAGTCTCTATAACTCTCTATTGTCTTCTGTGATAGCAATACTTAAGTCTTAATTGCCTTTATAATGTTCTTTTAGGTTTCTCAGCATTAAGTTCTGACCTAGAAATCTAAGTGATGACCCAACAGTCAACTTCAGCAGGGAGCAAGCAGTCTGTAACTGCTCCTACTCTAAGAAGTGCTAGCAACAGGGGAGTTGCTTGCTCCCAAATGACCAAGGCCGGGATGACTTAACTCTTAGACACTTTTTCTTCAGAAGAAGCAGCAGAACAGCTCTCTGAACAGTTCACACTATTTCCACAGCTATTTCACTTCAGCATCTACAAATGGCTCTTCTGCTGAGTTCTTATAACCCAAGTATTATCCCCAAAAGATGGGAGCTCATCTTAGTCACCCCACTGGTATCTGTCCATGCATGGCCTGGCACCTGCTGCATGGGTCTCCTACCTCAACTTAATGCAAGGCTGAGATACGACCCTCATCTTGGTCTGACTTGCATGTAATGAAATCATATTGATACAGTTGCTATATATGCATATACACGAGTGAAACCTCTACTTTATTTCTATAGAAATACATACTCCCATTTGCAAGTACTGCCATATGCAATGCCACAGGTGCAACATTTGCTAGGAAGTAACTTGTATGATTAAGATATAGGAGTAGCTTCAGATATACGTGGTATAGAGAGCATTACGTGACAGTCTTTATTTAGAATGCTGGAGGGAAACTGGTGTCATGAAATTTCATGTTGTATTTTTGGCACTGCCAAGTGCCATACCAAACCATTGTCCATTCCTCCTCACTGAACCTTGTCTTTTCTTATATTTAGTAAGTAATTATACAAGTAGAAGTACTTCTACTTATACTTTCTGAAGTAAAAAGGAAGTTGAACCTATCTGAATACTTGATTCATTTGCATTAGAAACTCAGAAGCATAACCAAATCTTTTTTGAAGACTGTTGTTACCCCCACCCTTTCTTCTAGCAAGCAAGCAATCTTTGCTTTTAATTCCTGCAAATAAACGCCTTTCCTCTTCTAATATACATAGAAAGAAGTGAAAATAGGATGGTATACGAAGACTTCAAATAGAAAGCTGATCTCTGCGTGCCCATAGTGACTAAAGATAACCAATGCCAAGTAGGATAAAAATATGGCCATCACTTTTTTTATTCAAAATAAATACATGCTCATCCCCCATCATTGCCATGGAGACCTTGAATTTCTGAATACCCTGTTACTGAACCTTTAGAGATGTAAATGGGACATGCAGAGCACATAACTCGTATTAAGTTTTGAATATGCGTAAGTATAGAAATGAAAAATCATCTGTCTACGTATAGTCTGTAATTTCCTTGAGACTGATTTATGAGTACTAGTGGTAATTTTAGTCTTTTTGTTATGTTTGCTATGAACTAAATGGCAGGGACTACCCTTTTATAATACATTGAGTTTTCAAGCGACTGCTTGTAAGTTGGAAGAATGCACAAAGCCACCCTGATTTAAAAAAAAAAAAAAAAAAAAAAAGCACTATATTTTTTCCAAGTGCTCTATTATTTTGTGCTTTTTTTATAACAGATGTTGTGATAAGATCAATATATGAATACTAACATTATTTTGTGTGAAGACACTTTCCTCATTGGACGCAAGACATAGCTGTCAATACATTTCATGTATCTGAGGTATTATTGTAGCTCTGTTTTATGTAACAGCCTGGTTGAGACATATAATCACCAGGATTATTCCAAATAATGATATGAAAATGGTCAAAAGTATTGCACACTTTATGTTATTTAGTATTACTGAATTAAGTCAAATGACTGATTCATACTTCCGTTTCTATTAAATAGTTCACTTTTAGATATACTATTAGACATTAACCTAGTAATTCATGATTTGAGATGCAAATTCACACAAAAGCCTAAAATATTCCATATGCATAAATGCCAACTACAGTGTGTAAGCACTAATGATGGGTCTGAGCGATTAAGCTCAACACCAGAATTTTCCAAGTAGTTATTGGCTTAAATTAGCAAGACTTACTTCAATGAGAAGTAAGTCTTGCTAATTTAAGCCAAAGAGATCTTGATTTTATCCCAAGAAATAGCTTTGTTAGTATACTTATGTGATTCTTCAGAACGCCAGTTTCATGTATGTGAAAGCAGCGACACAATTCTGAGAATGATTTAAGGCTACAAGCTAAAGTAACTTAAAATAATTTGGAGCTCTTTTACATGAATTTTACTCAGGCTTATAGCGCAGAAGAATGAGTTCTTCTGTGGCAGAAATTCAGGAAGTGTAAGTTAATGTAGCATCTGACTATCTTAATTCTCCCTCCCCCATCACACACTTTTTTTTTTTTTTTTTTTTCCCCCCCTCAGACTAGTGGGTACCTGGAGTGGTAGAATGGACTAACCTACTCTAAAAGATTTCTACTTTTTAAACTGTTTTCAAGCTACTCTCCCTCTGGTGCACCAAACTTAAATTTTGACTAAGCTTGTTCTGGCCCATTCATCATTTAAAAATTCAGGTGGCAGCAACAAAACTTTCATACAAAACAGAATCTTAATACTTTTTCCATTGGATTTGAACTTAGCTTAATGAAAATAAAACTCAGCGTGCTCACTTTTGATATTCTGTTTTAATGGCCATTAAAACACACTCTGTTTTTAATATCCATTTTCAGTCAGATGAAATGAAAATTATATCCTTAAGTGAACAATGGTGGATTCTGTCAGTATGAACTTTAGGGTCAGGCATCTCATTAGGAATCAGCTCTTACAACTGTGTGTTGTTTATAGGAGAGGGCCTTACAAACCATTGAACTAAACAATAAATTAAATTGTCCATGAGTCATTGTCATGTGATACAGAAAGACCCCCTTGGGTAACAAGCTGTTGCTTTTTCAATTGAGAGGTTTGGAAAAATGTAGTACTTTCTATTTGTTGCCAGCATAACCTTTATAGGGAGTCCCTTTTTTATTACGATGGAAAACTTGTCATCAGTGTAAACTGTTCCAGATGCACAGTGAAAATTCAGCAGTCACAATCCACAGGCCTCATTTTAATGAATGCTCACAGGCATCTCTCTTCTGCTAATTGTTTTCAATCAAATTTAAAATACCACAAATAGAGAGTAGCTCAGCAGTGCATTAACAGTCTACATTAAGTAAGAGTTTATACTAAATATATTTTGAAAATAATAATCTGAGAGGTTGGCTAAGTTTTAGGAAGGGTTTCCATTGCTGCATTTGTGAGTATCAGCATTGCTTTAAATAATCTTTCAGCCTGAGCATGATATGATTAATAAATACATTTTGACATTATATGTCCAATATTCTCTAGGTAGACCAGATCTCTAGCATGCCTAAAAGATGCAGTCAAGCTCAGGTCCTGATTCACCAAAGTGCTTAAGCACTGGCTAACGGAGGTGTACAAGCAAGTCACTACTACTGATCCTGTTCATTCTGTGCATTATAATGTTTCTGCCTTAATCTTTCCAGGCACTTCAGTCTCAAGTATTATTCTTTTCATTAAAATTCTATTTCTTTATTCAAATTCTTTGTAATTTTCATAGCTCTAAGTCATTGCTCAACTCTGTGTTCCAGCTTATGTCACTTTGCTGCATTCCTGTTTTACCTAATGAAAGAAATACAGCTCTGTTCTAGTTTTCCATTTTTCCTGTTCAAGCACCTCATCTTTTCTTTTTTTTTAATGAAAAAAATCTTTATCGTAATTCCAAAGAAAATCTGTTACTCTGTGCTTTGTGCTTGTTCTGACCTATTGCTCCGCACACTGTGTATGGGTCAGCAGAGAAATTGAACATTGCTTTCAAGACTGCTGACTGTGTCATGGTCTCTTTTTTTTTTTTCTTTCTTTTTTTTTTTTTTTTTTCTGGAAAAGATATCCAGAATCAGGTGCTTTCTTGAAAGGCAAAAAGAAAAATCCCACACCTAAAGTTAAGCTTCTCTGTGGATTTTCTTTTATCAACTTGCTTATTAGGAGTGACATTATGTCTGTGCCTAAAAAGAACCTGATCAGTGCTGCACAAGATGGGAAGCACAACAGGAACTATTGCCAATCTTTCGATTAAAAAATTAAAGTGATTGTTTCTGTAATTTACCTTAAGGGCAAATAGTTTTAATGACAGGAGAGGTCTTACTACACAACAACAAAACACAGTTAAGTGAGGATGGGATATGATGTCATTTTAAGCATAGAATTTGCACGAAGACGAAAGATGGAAGCACCACAGTTAGGTGAGAAGTCAGTGGCTAAGGCAGTGGGGAGGTTATTTCTGGTCTTCCACAAGAGCTGAATCCAAGCTCAGACCAGCACAATCATGGAGGACATGCAGCTTTCCCAGGAAGAAAGGCCCAGCTGACACCAAGCAGGGGCAGACAAGACATGGGGCAGCTCTCATGGAGCAAACATGCAAGTTGCTGGGTTCTCAGCAGTGTGTTCATGCACAGGGGTCAGGGATGGCAGGTTTAGTTCTCTAACACATTGACATGTGAAGAATAATGGAGAAGCAAAGAGAAAATACCCTTTTCCATCCGCTAGCTGTGGATGGCTGCTAGCAACTTTCACCTTGGCAGAAAGATTATGCAGGGACCTGTGCCTGTACGGGGGCTTTTAATTCTGGACAGCTCTCAGATGAGCTGGCTAAAAGGCAGTAAATTAGTCAGTTAGACTCTCATTTTTTTCTCCACAAGTCAGAAGAATATACTTCATATCCTACAGCAAGAGTCCATGTTCAAGAAGGCACTACATTTCCCTTCTGTTTAGAACTGCTAGAAAACAATATAAAAGAACAAAATGTGAACTGCTACTCTATGAAAATGTTGTTCTCCTCAATTTGGAATGAGAATATTATATACACAATATTAAGTTCCAGAAATCAAATCTTCCAAGGGAAAGACTTCTGTAAGGTGCTGGGCATAAACAAGTGACAATTCCAGTCACTCACAACCACCTGAGTGACATCCAGACTCCACTTCTGTTGTGACTGTTAAGCTGCTGGTCCTGGGGGCTGGTGTATATATATTTTGTTGCACGCGTCATCGGCAAAATTGCAGCTGGGTCTCACTGTAGCACTTTTATTAGAAAGATGATGTATGAAGCTGCACAGTTTTGCTTTCAGATCCCAAGCAGAGTTTGCTGCTCTAGCAGTTGGAGAAGTGGGACAAAGGCTCTTGACATGCAAATTGTGTATCATTTTGGTACAAAGGCAAATGATGGATAATAAATACCATATTCCATTATATACACTTTACATTTGCAGACAGAACCGCACTTTGATACGCACAAGCAGGAAAAGGAGTCAAAGGGGGACTATGATAGGGACATAACTGTCTACAAATAATTGAGCAGCAAGAATCCCTGTTGTGTTATTGACAGTGGCTGAGAATGGCATAATAAGGAGCAATAGCGTGAAATTACTGCATAAAAGGAAACATTTAAATCAGACATTAGGGAAAAAGTCCTTAACAATGAGGAAAATTAGGGAACAGAAGTACATATCTGCAAAGATATTTAAAACATCGCTATGTGGTGTTCCAAAGTGTGATTCTACCTGATAAAATAGTTATACTAATGGCAGTTTCTTTACCCATTTGATCTCTTTCTGTTTATTCAGTCACATTTACTGATCTTCACTGACAACAATTTGTTTTTGTACCATGCTGTTCTCCTATGGGCACTGACAAGCAATGAGGTGAGAGGAGAATTAGGTGAAATTTACTAAGGTTCAGTTATAATCAACAGAATTAGTGAACTTTAGACTAACTTGACAGTGTTTTTGAGTTTCTTAAAAATGATCTTGATATTTTGACTTCAAAATTAGATTTGGAGTGGTAGAAGTGAACATGTCACTTTAATTGAAAGGCAAAGTTCAGCAACTTTTGTATGGTTATTCTATGCAGAAGATTCCCTTTTTAAAAGTGTGCAACACTCATATTGAGATATGGTCTAAGAAAATAAATATTTTAATTTGTAAATAAACTAATTCAATCAAGGTCTATAGAATTCAATCAAGGTCTATGGAAATAATATCTTTAATTAAAGTTCTGTTATTGCTGCTGTGTCTACTTTTATAATTCAGCATGGCAGTACCTCTTAAGTCTCAGCCTCATATTTTGACATCATATTTGCAAGTCATAATA
>VZSV01000008.1:5331638-5343077 GCA_013398735.1 Nothocercus julius | reverse complement strand
CATTTTATTCTTCAAATTTTAAAGCTTGATATTAGCAAATGTAGAGGTAAATTACTGCAGTATTTAGGAATTGCAAATATTAAGTGTCATCAGTAGTCAGGAGAATAGAGCTGGTGATTGCAGTATGAATCCCTTTCAACAGAGTTATGGGAAACAGCGTAAAAAGAGAGATAAAATATGCAGTAAAGGATTCTTTGCTGTATTGCTACCCCAGAAAGAGCATGTGGCGTATTTCTCAGCTATTACTTCAGATGAGTATTTCATTTGTAAATAGGAAGAAGATGGCCAAATAATCACAAATTTGAACAGTATTATTGAGAAAATTTCTCTGTATTGAATAAAGAACAGTGCATAATAACTTGCCTTCCACTTTTTGGGAATGATCTGATAAGTGAAATTTAAAGTCAATGCTTTCCGTGAATGAATGTTTTAAAATAGTTTGTATGTTTGGTTTACAGTTGTTGCTTTACTCTTTACATGATGGCCTAAGGATGTAGCCAAGACCAAGACTTTTGATAACTTCTACTGGACCAGATGCTAGTTTGAAAAGCTAGAGGAGTTTTAATGCACATAAGTCCTTTTTCAAATGTGAAAGTGGAACAGCAGAATTGAAAGCTAAGTACACATAGATAGATATTGCTGAGTTTGCCTTTGCTTTGCAGAAAAAAAAAAAGCTCCATACACCTATTATGTAGTAGACTTGATGTCTAAATACATAGTAAGAAACTTGAGTTCAGTGCTTATATAGGCTTTACATATTAACCAAAAGAAACTTAAAAGAAAGGTTTAATTTGTTTTGATGTTCATCAAGCAGGGAAGGAGAAGGTGTTTTTTCAAATTGTTCTGGTTGATAGTCATAAATAGAAATTCTCAGGAGGACTAATAGCCTAGCTAAAGCTAACATTATGGGAGCTGAATGGTGCTCTATATGGATTGTTTAATGTTTAGAAATTCATCTTACAGTTTTGTTACTGTCGAAAAATATCAAGCTAGTTTTCCTTTTTGAGGCCAGAATGTGAGTACATTTCTAGTTTGGACAGATTAAAAAACAAAATGTGGGGTGAAATACCTTTAGAACCAGTGTTACTCGTAAGTTCAGGGTACTTTATCAATTTTGTGCTCTGTAAGAAATGCTGGAGTTTGAAAATAAATTACTGTTTTCTTTGTAATTACTTGTAAAATCAAGCACTCTTGTTTAGTCGTAGGATATTTCTGCTGAAATGCCACAGAGACTTTATAAGAATAGGGATCAAAGGCAAAATAAAGAAGTGATAGTCATTTGCTTTCTAGTGACATGACAAACAATATTCTGTGACCCTTCTATGTGTCACATTTGCATTGTTTTGAATGTACAGTACTGTGAGGTCAGACCCATCCTTCATGACTGCTTAAATAATGATTTAAGAGAACACTAAGATGACTTTCTTTGGCACTGATCCTTTGAATATTTTATTTGAGCAAGGACAAAATTGTAATATTTCTTTTTCCTGCACTATGATTCACTCTTACTAATTACACCCTTGGTTCCTGCATAGAATTTATGTTGATGCTGGTGGGTTTTCTGTGCTAAGAATTGGCAATGTAGATTTTTGAGATTGGTTTAAAGGTCCAGAGGCTAACAGCCTAACTTGGACCTAAATCCTCCTGTTCTTATGCTTTAGAAATAACGAGTTGATTGTAATGGTAGCCTAACTTTTACATTGCCATTTCTGTATTTTGTGTCTACCAGATAAAGAAATACAGACTTTGGGTGAATGTTGTGCAGTGTAATCCTGTGGCTTCTGATGAATCTGCTTGTCTGTGTCACTTGAGGTTTTTATTTTCTTTGTTACTGAAGAGAGTTTGACTAAATTTTCAAAAATACTTAGTATAGTGTTTGAAGCCTTGATTCTGAGATATTATTAATTTAAGGCTGATACCTTGTCCCATTGAGAGCTCTGTGTGAAGTTTTGTGTAGAGGGTCTTGCTAGTAAAATCTGGTATAGCTGATCTTGTATAGCTGTAGTATCTATTTTTAGTGTTCAAGAGCCAGATTGAAACCTACTTGTTTAAAAAGTGGTCTTCCCTTCAGATGCCAGCAATATTTTCTAAGCGATTGTAGTAGTTAAACTGCAAGTACAATGTAATTATGTAGAAATGTCATCTCATAGCACAGAATCCATCACATAGGTAAGGCTATATCTGAGAGAGGAGGAGATGCAGCATGAAATTCTGAGCTATTTAATTAAGTAGGAAAGGCTTACAACCCTCCCATTTTCAAAAACAGAATGGTATGGTATTGTTGAGACTTTAATACCCAATGCTTCTTAAAGCCAGAGGTGACTAACCTTCTTCAAATCTTCTTCAGAAGCAATCAGATAGAGAATGCACTTTTTCACGAGAGCAGTTTCTTCCACAAAGCAAGCAAGCTTTATAAATCTGCTAAGCCTTATAAAACCTGTTATTACTTGTGTCCTTTATACTGTAGGTGTTTTAGCTTTTTAAGTGATATTATCACTTTAATTAAAAACTTATCAAAGTCTGCCTCTTAAACTGAACCAATTCAGAAATTTAAAACAGGAACATCATACAGTAAAAGCTAGTTGTTGAAAATTGTATCAAATTTCAGGTATGTTGATTATTTAAAAAAAAAATGCAATTCCCTTATGCATTTAATGAATGGAATATCAGACTTCATTGCAAAGCTCAAAGTTTCTTTGACCTCTGTGGGAGTGAAAGCAAGAAATCCCTTTGAAGCAAGTGAGTTTTAGCTTCTATACTTACATTTCACGTCTGGTAACCTTAACCTTTTCCACAGAAGGTGGTAATAATTACAGGCTCACATGAGTCCTACAGAAGCATTTTTTCAGCAGTTCAGAGGACACTGGGTCAAGCTCGCTGAGGCCTGTGGTCCTGTAACACCTAATCTTGTGCAGGAGTATCCTCCATCTGTGAGTATTAGCCCTCCTGTAGGTTTAGAGAAAGCACAAGGAATAACGGCTGTTTGCTCCGAAGCAGATAGTGGGTGGAAAACTAAGAGCTTCTTCTATCAGAGTAATTCCTCTATTCCTTTAATAAGGTAATTAGGTTTGAGTTTTAAAAAACAACAGTTCATACTGTGGTTTTCATCTCTTCGAAGAACTGCCATCTGTTGATGAGAGGCTCCAGTGTTGGCTTGGCCTTGATGCTGGAAGAGCTTTCCTGAGGTCATAGGCTTCCTACAGCAGGGCAGAGTGGGGTAGCATTTTTATTAATGGAGGAGCAATACATTTGTTGTTTTCTAGAACTGTTCATTTAGAATAAGATTGTCCCTGTGTTTGTGTTGTCAAGTCTTGGTGGAGGTTAGGGCGAAGAGCACCCGCATTGTGAATTTTAGCATTCCAGAGAGGATGGCTCTGGATAAATGGATTTGCAAGCACAGTTCACAAAGTTTGATTCAGCAACCAAATACACTGTTGTAGCCTGGGCTGTTGATGTAATCTTTCTGGGTCTTAGATTCCAAGGAAAGCTGGGGATAAGCTGTCGCTCACAGTTAACTTTTTAATTTCCAATTCTTCACCTGAAACAAGACTCTCAGCCTGATCTGGTCTGAAATTAAATTTACTGAGGTTAAATTTACTGTAGAGACAACCGTCTATGTGGTTGTTTATAGCTGTTTATATCTGAAATCACAATTTTTGAGAACGGGAATATTCCATCTTGTAGTGTCTCAGGCTTCTTATAGTGCTGAGTTGCTAACAGTGGATTCATTATTGTGTTGCCACACTGTATCACTGCAGAGATTGCACTGAATCCTCAGTCTGGAAAGAGGAGGAAAGGAAGAGGGATTGTATGTGGGGCAAGAATAGTAGAGAAATAGAGTATTAATTTTAAAAAAGTTAACTTGATATCTTACGTTTTCTAAAAATAAATCCCATCACTAGGAAGATACAAGTGAAGTTATAAAAGAAACAGTTACAGAAGAACTCAAACACTGTTCAAAATACACTTCTGACTGCTTTGTATCTATTGATGTGACTGTTCTGAACTGCATTTTAGGAGATTTTTGATTTTCTTGGTTTCAATGGCAGTTGTTAAAACACCATATAGATAATGTGTACATCTTAGTAGAAATGTAGTTGTATAGAGGCAAATCCTATATTGGCGAGGATGACTGTTTTTGCTTTTTGCTTTTCCTTTTCACTTAGGAAGTGTGTAGTCAAAAATGTAACAGGCTTTCCTGGTTGGATTTAAAGCTGGAGTGCTTAGAAGTCTGTACTTAGAATGTATAGTATCACAGATCTATTTTAAGAATTTCTGTGAAAGATGATACTTTTTTCTTGACATTTTAAAAAAAATATTGATTTCTCAGAACCTTTATTATCACCAATTGTAATAGTAGGTGGAAACAATGTAATGGCTTCATGTAGTATTAATGCAGTAATGGATACTGTATGCTCTATTCATGTTTGCTTTCAAGATTCTTATTTAATGGACTAAAGTGTATAATATCTCAGAGTAGCTTAAATGTTTACTGCTACAATTCTGAGACATGATGTTAAACTAGGCTGTTCTTTTCCTATAGTGAGAGAAAGTTATGGCAGATTTAAAATTCTTTGCCTTTGAAGAATATGGACTCACTGATGGGCTTTGGAAAATATCTTCTACGTTTGGGCAAATCCTGTATAACTTCTTGTTCAGTAAATATTTATCGATGACAACATTTGATCAGTGATTTGGACTGTGTATGTTAAATCTTCTTGAGTGTGTACTTGTTGCTGGTAATATATTCAGGTTCAGAAAATCTGCTCTTTCATAACTATAATTTTTTGGTTTCAGATGAATATATAAACAAACTGATGGCATGGAGCTGAATCTTTTGTAGATTCTTATTTAGGTAAGTGCATGCACAGGCTTCAGTAACAATGTGAGGAGACAACATTTAACATCACTTTCCACGTAGAATTGGTAAGCAGGGCACAAAATTCTGTTTTGTAAGATTGCAATGCTGAATGCTCCCAAATCATTTCCAGCCTAACTTGCTCCCGATTGTGTCTTGAAATCTGAGGTAGATCTGATTTTCTTTGACGATTCCCAGGAAATTCTAAGAATTCAAGGGATAAATCTTTACACAAGAGATTGCTTTTTTTTTTTTTCTTTAAAACCACCTGCATTTTCACCTATTTCCCTTGCCAGCCGAACTTCACGCTTTCACTAGATACGTTATTTTGATGTTATTGATGAAGACTCCAGTGTTTTCAGATTTGTAGCAGAGTGTTGTCTGCAGCTGGTATCCTCATATTGAACTTTCATTGTTGTCTGTTGTTCTGAAGATGTCCTTTCTTTTGCTATGTGTTGTTTTAAAATAAGCACGTAGCGTTCTCTGAGTGAATGGATGGCAAAGGGAGAAGAAAGGATTTCCCTAATGGTTCAACAAGAGCACTTAGTAAATAATTTATCATCATCAAGTGCCAGCATTATCTGAAACTTGACAGGTCTTTCTTTTATGATTCAGTAGTGTCTGTGATGACCTGCTGCACACGCTGGCCATCCTTCAGTGTTGTAAATTCATTCTGGTGTCATCCAGCCACTCTTTCTTTGTAAAGCGTAAGAAGTAACGGAATAATTTGTCTGCTAATATTCATGAAGCGTATGTTAGTAAATGTGTTTGTGTTCAAAAAAAATTAAGCCCTAAAATACTTGTTTTTCCTTATTCATATATTTTTTGTGTTTGAATTTGTAACAAGACAACTTATTTTATGCTAGCCATAAAGTGATTTACTTATTGATTGACATTATCAAGCAGTCAGGCAAACACTGTAGCAGGTAGAATTACCTTCTTGTGTTGATGTCTGCCAGAAGTTAACAGAAAAAGTGATGTCCTTTCTCCTGCTGAGAGCTAATATGCAGGAAGGTAATGGGTTTTAAAAATGCTGCAAGCTAATGGTGTGAGATCAATATCACTGCTACCACAGGTGAAATGCGTCTGCATATATTATTAAGACCGTCTTCAAAATTAAATTACTTGAAGAACTTTAGAATCTTAGAGGATTCAGTGTATATCTTTACAGTAAGATACTAATAGACATGAATTTGGTGCAATAATATGAGTATTTTTCTTCTGACTTAAGAATGTAAAAACTTTTTTTTTTTTTAATAGTTGATAATAGTTGATAGCGAACTTTGCCAGGATTACGTGTTTGCCTATATGTGTTTTTGTCTGATGGTAGGAGCACGAGGAAGATAATCCTGTTTTGATGTATTAGCAGTAAAGTCATAATGCTGTTACTAAGGGTATATGTTTCTGGTTAGGCCTCATTTTGAAAGATCCATTATTTTAATATTAATGTAATCATGTGATTCTTGGGTTACACATGTTAAGTACAAAGCATACAATAGGATTACTTACATGTACCATGAATCTTTTTGTTCCATATCTCAGGAGTGTTGTCATGTGCTGTGAAACTTGTCAAGTTTTAGTCTAGTTCATAGTATCTCATTCTGGTTCATAATTCATTGTTCCATCATTTGTTTAGAAATGGGGTTCAGACTGGTCATGGGAGCACAATTTTGACTTCTCAGTGTTTTTTCAGGGCAAACAGGGAGAGATTCCTAAGCTAAGGTAATTAATGTAAAGATAGAATCTGCTGACTTGTTAGATGTTTATTGGTGGAGCAGGCTGCATAAAAGAAGTTTGAGGTTGCCTGAAATCTAATGGAACATAAACAATATATGTAAACCCTGTCCCTTTCAGGATATATAAGTGGAGGTGAGCTCTAACTGAATTGTAATACAAATCCCTAAGTATTAATTGCGATAAGAAGCTACTTCTAAATATAATATTCAAAACAGTAAAACAGTTGTTTTCAAATTTATTATTTGGTATTCAGGTTGAATCTTTTCACTTTTGCATTATGTTGAACAATGGTGGAAATAGAGTTGTATTGTCATTGCAGCTATAATATGTCTGTTTTCTTTATTGTAACTTTGAGATTCTCTGAACATCCATATATTTTTCTGTGGCATGTGATAGGTATTCAGTTTTAGAATGCTCAGACTAACACATGGAAAATGAAATGCTGTGGCATAAGTACACAGTCTATTTTCTAGTCCTGGACAGATGGGAGAAATCATCATTCCCTAGAGATGCAGCTTGGTGACTAGATCACTTGTCACAGTAAATATATTCAGTGTTCTATAACATTGGCACAGTCTAACATGAACAAATATCAATGCAGAAAAGTAATCCTACTTAGGATTTTTCAAACACTTCCTTGATTGCTGTGGTATGTTCAAACATATGTACAAATGTGAATTCTACATGGAATAGCAGGGACAAAAATAATTCTCATGAAAAAATAATGTGTAAATATTGTCATAAGATGGGGAGCACATGGAGTTCATCCTGCTCAAACCCCTGTTTGTCATAGCCTTACAAGATTGTCTGCCAGTGATTTTTTTTTCTGTGCTGCTCTGTTCGTTGCCAGTTGCAAAACAAAAACTTTTCTGTTTCTCTTGAAAATCAGTAATCATTTTTTGCCACATTTGTGTATATGCAGATGCCCAAATACATATATATGTGTGTGTATATATATACATATGAACTATAAAATATATGTGTAAAACCTTCCCTTTATATATCTATGTGTATATTAAAAATACTTTCCACTTACTGATTGCAGCAACCTGAAGACTAAAAGGAGGAGCAGGGGGTGTAATGTAAAATATAAACTTTTTACTTTCATGCAAATGTTTATGTGCACAGATTTAAGTGTCTTGTGTCACGCTTTAAAACGGTATTTATACCATCATTCACAAGTACTTATTTCCTGAAATTTTTAGGCAAGAGAAGAAATCAGGTATTTTGTGTGTCTGCACTAATTAGAGCATTGTTACCATTCTTTTTTCTTTTTTTTTAAGATTTTTACCTTTAATCCAATACCAATGTTTCTGTCTTATCTTTAAATGTATGTTTATAAATGCATAAATTGTAACAGATATTGACGGATACTGATGTACGCAAAATTTATGTCATGCTTGTGAGATACTGTAGCTCAATGTGAAAACATCCTAAAACACGAAGGAACACAGACCATGGAAAGTCAACAAAATACTTGTAGTATTTCAAGCATTACTACTATTCACTTGAAGACCACAGAAAATAACTATTGATTTTGAAAGTGATTTTAAAATTTTTAATGGACATGTTTTTTTCCTAATAATACCATAAGAATAATTTATGCATGTATGATTAACCTTATGTGGAGTCTTAATATTATTGAATTACATTAAGATTTATTCTGGGTGGATGCAACAGTCAAGTTCTTTGTTTAAAGGAATAAATATTTTTGGAAATCCCAGAGAATACTTTTTTTTTTTTTAAAGAAAAGTTGCATTCTAACTTAGGAATTATAGGCCTTCTCATACCATCTTTTTATTACTATTGTTTAGGACAATCGTTGTAGTTACGCATTCTGTAAATCTTCTTGGACTCATTGGTGACTGGTCCCTGATGTACTTGCATAGGAATCCTACCTCAGTCAAGACTAGATACTAATAATACCCTGCAGCTGCTTCTGGTGACGTGCTGCTTTTACTGCAGCTGGGGACATCTGAATTTCGCAGCAAGCAATGATTAGCATTTTGATCTTGACAGGCACTTTACTGTCTTGAATACCAATGTCTGAGTGTCTGAAGTTTTTGCCATGCAAGGCATAAACATCTATTGCATATATATTTGTAGTTAGCTTCTGCTTACTAAAAACACTTGATCAAATGTTGCACTTTTTTTTTTTTTTTAATTATTAGAAGTAATTTCCTCTGATTTATAGATCTACAAAAGCCTAATTTTATGTGTCTCAGTATGCTCAGTCGACTAATTTGAGTATGAAATGCTGGAAGTCTGGAAGAGCATTTAGTGTCAGGAGTCATGATCTAATACGTTAGTGGTTCACGCCAGTGCTCCTAGCTACATGCAAATTGGCAGTATTCAAGTGTAACCAGACAGCATTTGTAGTCTACAGATTAGCATAGCCTGAGAAAAATCCAATTATCCTTTCTGTGGTTGTTTGCCTTCATTATATTTTTGTTTCAGGGTAACTTTTTGTTAAATGTTTAGAATTATTTATAGAAATAATATCAGTTTTATAAATAGTGATTGATAATGATTTAAGTCGCCAGACAGACACACTTTGTCCATCCTTTCAATAAAGGAAATGTCAAACAAATGAAGCCCAAGTACCAAGGACTAGAAGAACAGAAGTTAAGCATGCTATGCATGTATATTTTCCTGCAAAATAAGTTTAAACCAAGGCCATCTTAGGCACCTGGCACTATTGGAGCTGTCAGAGAAAAGCCTCCTTTCCTCCACTCAGGAACAGAACAACTGGAGAAGACTCTTGGGCAGAGCTGCAGGTTCATCTACTCAGGCCCTAATGATCTCCCTGCATGTTCAGGGATGCTGCTGAAATGAATATGCTGTTTTATGTGATTACAACTCCTTGCGAAAACATACATTATATTCAATTGTGTGGTTGAGAATTGTTCACAGGAAACGAGCAAGCAGTATTTTTTTTATTTACTTTATTTAAAGCCGAGCCAAGGTTACACAGTTGTGCTTCACAGAGTTAGGATAGGTGTGAGAGACGATTGATACTCATGACACTGCAGCTCGGATTACAGTTCATCTACCTGCAAACATACATGATCGTCTCTTTTTTTCACAGAGATTTTAGGAATAATATGAAGTGAACATTTGGAAGGAGCTTTGAGACATTTTGATCAAACATTTTAGTTAAGTTCAAAATGCTGCAATTAAAGAAGGCCAAACAATGTTAACTGAATCTGTGGAAAATTCTTTACGAGCATACCTAAGTAGCGCATAGATAATTTAATAATTTATAGAAATTATCATAAAAGTTCAGTAAATTGTGCATCAAGTTAAGATCCTACTTGCTATTACATTTTTGGATTTTATGAGTCAGCAGCTTTATAACTGTAACCATCTGAATTTCAAGTGGTAAATGTATTTTTAATGTAGCTTCAGAATGCATAAGAAATTATAAAAGGTCACCCTCATGAAAAATTTAAAGAGCTGTGCATTTGTAATTTGATATATGTAACATAATCTATTATGCATATCAGGTGTGTATTGTGCAATTTTATTATGTAAAACATTGCACAAGCTTTATTTTTTTTCTGTCTTTTGTAAACAAAGTCACTGAGCCACAGTTGTGTTTCAGAGGCAAAGGCTCTGTGGTTTTTGATTGTTTTAGTAATTTCAAATGTCAAGATACAGTTTCTTGTAGGAGTGTATGAAGCCCAGCCTGACTTCACGCACAAGTTAGGAAGCGTGCATCATCCTTGTTCAGTACTAATATGGTATCAGGTGAAGAGAGTGGTCAAGAGTTTGACCTCTTGGCCGGAAAGATGATTAGAAAGAGGCAGTAAATCTGTGGTTTCCTACCTGTCGGGTGTCTTCTCATACCAACAGCTGGATTGTGCTGGTGCATGTTAGCAGTAAGATGTTTGCATTTTTCTGTAACATAATTTGTCTATAACTGCTGTGAATCCTGTTTAAGAAACAGAAAAGCTGACCCAAAAATACATTCTTAATGGGGAGGTCCAGCTTAACTGTTGATCACTGAGAGGAGATCATATAAATTGTCTTAGAATAAATGTGCCATGTTTCTGTTTTGAAATAAACAGTAAGCTTGAATTCCTTTCAGATTATGTCAGTAAGCAATTATGTATTTAGATAATAACCTTTTGAATGTGTTGGTTGATACGGGGCTAAATAATGAGTTTTGCTAGAAACAATGTAGAAAGATGTCACATTTTCTCCCCAAAAGAATCACTGTGCACTAGAAGTCCTGTATAGCTTTAAAGGCACTGCTTGTTTTGGGCTGATTAGATGCTTCTGGTAATGAAGAACATTCAGTTTTGCTACTGATGATAATATTAAAAGAAAAACTTAGTCTCCAAAGGCAGAAATTGGCTTTATAAATCTACTTTTTAAGTCTACTCAAAGTAGCATAGTAGTTCTTCTGTTGTCAGACAATATTGTCAAAAGACTGGGCAGGGAAAGACAAAAAGTAAAATTTTCCAAACAAGAAAAAACTTTCTGACTAATAATTAATGACAAATCTGAGATATGGCCTTCTGTTAAAATATGTGCCCTCAAATACTAAATTGCATTATGTGTGTACATGTTGGCAATAACCGTCATTGTCAGCTTCAAAAATTAAAGATAGTAAAGCAAAAACTACAAAGGACTTTAAAGAGCAAACAGTGGAAAGAGTGAGGCAGTACAGAAGATCATTAGGAGAGCTAGTAGTGATGCTGCAGAAAAAACAACTTTGTTTTTTCAAGTGTTAAGATGAACTGGGGAGTACTTCAGACAGAAGTTCTAAAAATATAAATAAGTAAAAAGTGTTAATCAAAGCTGTAAAATTTGAGGTTTTTTTTTTTTTTTTTTTTTTT
>VZSV01000008.1:5317801-5331503 GCA_013398735.1 Nothocercus julius | reverse complement strand
GGTGATATGAAGGAAGATGAAAGGGTAAGAGGGACCAAGACTTAAGCCTGTCACAGGGAATCACTAGCAATAGTGGAAGAAATACTCTTGGCAGGAAGAGGTTGGGAGAAATTTGGAATAGTATGGAGTGGAAGAGTTTGTAAGGTTATAAGTAGTATTACGCAGGACATACTGCCATGAATTGTGAATTAACAAGGTTAATACAGTTATGTACCATCCGGTTGTCACTAGAATGTTTAGTTTTATGAACAAGAAACTGGAGAAAAAGTGAATAAATGTAGAAACACAGTCTGAGGAGTTGATAATGAGTATCTGTACACAAAACTAGTACATCCCTTCCAAGAATGTCTGACCTCCTATGTAAAGAATCTTAACAAATGTTTTTCAGTAATCGGAGCATACCCTAGGTATCTGAGTGCCTCATTATAAGCAAACGTTCACTCAGTATTTTCTTATCATATTTTTCTGGCAATCTTCAGGCTTATGGGCTAGATCATTATCAAGAGTTTTCTTCTCTCATGGTTTAATTTATTATGTTAATTAGTAATCAGTGTAAGTTTTAGGTATAAAAGACTAGTATTTTTTCAAACCTTTGTGTAAGCACAGTCGTGGTTTTCTTCATGTGTTGTGGACAAAAATCTTCATTTTGTTTGAATGCTTAGAAGCATTTAAAAACTGCCTTTTGATCAATATTTAGACCCAGGGATAAACTATTTGAGAACATAAGTAATCAAGGACATCTTGATGAACAAGTGAAAGTGATAAGCAGTTACCCCGACTTCAGAGCTTTTTAAGCCTTTGGTCACTTTTAGTTTTGTTACTGTTTATTTGTATCTATGTCTTTATAATATTTATTAGTATTTTTCACAATGTTTCTCACAATTTAGCAGCATGAATTACCAGGTTTAGAAAACGTTCAGCACAGGATGGTGATACTGCTTTTACTAAGCATAGATAACATTTAAGTAGCAGGTTTACACTATAACACTTGCTGTTCTGTTTGTCTTATGGCTGACAGTTACTATGGGAAATGAGCTGTACTAAACTATCAGAAAGGGCAAGGAGGGTTAGTCTCCTCGTTTTGTGGCTTTTTTTTTTTTTTTTTTTTTNACTCTAAGCTGAAAAAAAAAAAGAGTTTTTAAAAAAGGCTCCACCTCAGCTCTCTGTAATGGAAAATTGATCCTACTCACTAGTGATGAGCAGTATATCTTGCTGGTACTGCTTGAAATTTTTTGTATGCAGAGATGCCAATCAGTTGCATTTAGGCTGGCGGATTGTTCATTGATCTCATTTTCTTATATGCTTGGTGTTTAAAATCATAGATGATGTATATTTGGATGATTTTTCAAAGCAACCACACAAGGAGTAAAGTGGTTACATATGGATGTGATTTAGTTTTCCAAATATTGTTCCTCCAACTATTCTATTTGATGAGCAGGAAGCATCTGAAAAAAATGGCAGGGCACAATTTAGACCAGAGAAACTACTCTACTTCAAGGAAAAAGAGGTAATCATTATGCTGTTTAAGAGGCTGCCTCTTTAAAAAGAGCACTTCTAAGCAGTGAGGCATGATTTTTAAGGAAAAGCTCTTTACGGGAACTCCCTTAGACACCTCCAAAATCTTTGAAAAAGTTTCTGCAAAATGCTGAAAAAAAGAAAAATCTATAATAAAATTTTATTTGGTTTTGATTCTGAATTAAATTATTGAAAAACTGTTTCTGGAGAATCTTTGCTCCCTGGCTCTAATTCTGGTTATGCACATCTGTGGTAGCAGAAGGAGTAAAGAAGCAAGTCCTGAAGCCTAAGTGTCCACATAAGGAGTACTTAATGAGACAGAAGTTAATTCTACGAATGTATAAATTCATGGCTGAATTTCTTATATCTGACGGGAAAAGAACCTCAAAATATGAGACAGCGATGTCTTAACAAATATTCAGTAAAAAAAAAAAAAAATGCAACTTATGAGTATATCTGCATCTGTACAGGCTATCTAGAGTTTTATCTATGCTTTTCCTGCAAAAGCAGGAAGCTTAATTTTATTATGAGAGCATAGCATCCTCAACTTGAGATATTAAGTAATGGATCTCCATGTTTTTTCTGGTGGCACAATGATTATTGCAAACACCAATGCTCCCAGTCATTTTTTTGCTCCTGACAGTGACAAATGCCAGCTAGTGACTGAGGAGTACAGAAAAAGTAAAATGGAATATGTTCTTAGTGTCTGTGAGATAATAACAACAAAATGATTAAAGGGGACTTTTTTTGCACAACTCTATTTGATGTTTTATTTTTTTAAATAGGGAAAAACCAGTCCATAAAGAAATACGTAAATTTCTGTCTAGAGCCATTCCAAGTCTCCCATTCCCTTCATACAAGGTGTATATGCAATTCTTTTTCGGAGGTTTGCACTGCTTCATACTCAAGACAGGAGTGAATTGGGAGACTGGGAACCTAAATTGTTTAAGTTTGTTCAGGTAGATCTTTTAATCTTAAATTTTTCACTGATCCCAGTGAATTTTTTAGTGATATTCTTAGTCATGTAAATTGATTAGATTAGAGCCTAAAAGGATTAATGGTTTTTACATGCAAAATTATACACATTTATGTGTATTATGTGTATAATCCATTATGTGTATAATGGATGAAAAGTTAGCTTTTCTTAAAAATTCACAAATCCTACAAAACCTGTAAATTTGCATCCCTATCTGGATGTTCGTTTCAAAAATACATATTCTAAAAAAGATAACTGGTTGCGAGATAAAATGTCATACAAAGCATAGATGAGCATCTGTTAGTAAAAGCTGTTTTAAGTAGAGTGTCTTCACTGAGCAGGCAAACACAGGGCATTAATTTCAGGTCCAGCTTGTTAAATCCTGTAAGTATGTTCTAACGGGCGCACAAGAAGTTGAACAGACTATATGAAATGCTGTTGTTGCTTTAATAATAGATTAATCACATAGGAACTCAGTTATCTCCTATATGCCATAAATTTATGCTTTATATCATGAATAGTCGATGCACTGAGCATGCTTCATTGAAATAACTAATTATAAATGATGTGATTTATTGAATGAACTTTGCTGGAAATTTAATAGAAACTTCTACTCCAAAGCAATTCAAACACAAAGTATGTATTTGCATTTTAAAAATCTCATCCAATATAATAAATTTTCTGCTTTAACTGCACATTAACCTTTGAGAAATTATACTTCTGGGAAAACTTCCCACTGGAATATGCAGTTGCCAAACGCAGTGATGGTATGTTTGCAGGTAAATGTGTTAGGGAAAAAGCATAATCTGCATTTATGATCACCTTCGATTTAGACACTTTTTGGTCTTTAGGCAGTTGTATAAGGTTTTGTAAAGGTCCTAATAAAGGTTTCTGCAGGATAAATTATGTGTCAATATCAACCATTTATGAGCAGGGAAGAGAAGGCCTTAATCTTTGCCTGGTACTTTGATAAGCCTTAAATTTTCGTTGCCAGGAGGAAGTTCTCTTATTTCTAACTTTGTCTAAGATTTTTAGATGTGATTTAAAAAAAAAAGGCATTCTAAATGAAAAGCTTGTGAACAATACAAAGTACTGAACCTTACATAGAGGAAACAAGGAAACAACAAGGAACAATTTAACAGGGTAACAAGGAAAACTTGGAAGTCTTATGAGCACCTAGAATTCTGCTGCTGTCAGCCATGAGGTTAATTCTGCTTGGTAACTGTTTTTTCCTAATAGGGTAAGAAATGTGAACAAATATCAGGAGATGGATGAGGATATATATTCAGAGACCAATAGGTCTTGCTCTGACTTTGGGCTGGAGAGAGCTTGTATCTTTTGGGCCTGCATAAAAAGTATTATCAGTTTAATTTTGATGCTTCCTTTACTCTGTGCCTGCCCTTAAAAGTCTAAAAGGCCTTTGACTTCTATAATCCTGTTCAATTCAGGATTTAAATTGCTGGAAAAATCTCTCTCTCAAATCTGGACTCTGTGGTTGAGGGAAGGCTTTTTAAAATATATTTTTCTTATTTTTTTCCACCTGGATATAAATTTGGTGATGAATTACAGATCTTGATTCTGGAATAAGATTGGAATTCTAACTCTTGCTAAAAAAGTCTAAATAGAGTTCTGATTTTGAATCTGTGCTTGTTTAGGGCTTGTTGAAAGAGGATGGGACACTTGATCTAGATTTAGTCTGATCTGTTTGGTAGATTTTCTTAAATGCATTTCTTAAGCATCTCTGTGTGTGTCTGTGTAAGCTAGTTCTTGTGAGCATAACTTCCAAGTGCTGATCTCAATCCTTTTCCAGGCAGTAAAACATGGATTAAAATACCAGAAATAAGTGTAATACAACGTACTGTTTAGTGAGCTTGCCGTCAACTCCAGAAGGTTGTATGGGAGACATTATATGTAGAAAGTGAATTCTAGTTCTCATTTGGAACGCTTATGTATCTAGTGGGCATTTTGGTCTGGCTTGAGCTGTAAGGAAAGTGTAAGGTTCCTCCCATTTCATGTATCATTTTTTTTTGTAACTCACCCTCAAATAGGCATACATGTTTCTTTTGACTTTACATTGGATTTTGAGGTATACTCAGCCCTGAATAACAGGCTCATAAACTTTGATACTCTTTTGTAGCTCTGCATATTAATACTGGTCCTAAGATTTGTCAGTTCTTATACATACAGATTTATCCTGGATTTGTACCCCCAGAATAACCTGCAAAATTATTCTAGTTCTCATATGGGGCTGTGATTGTGGAGGGTTCTAGACGACCCTCAAGGGACATTGGCGCTCGCTCTCGCGCATGCGTGCGCGCGCTCACTCCCTCTCTTTCTGTGTGGTCAGATAGGTGTAATGCCACACATGTAATATATGAGTTCTTACCTGTGATTTTAACATGAACTACATATTTCTCCTGTGACTTGATTCTTTTGTTTTGTTTTTCCCCTTCTGTCTTGTATATAACAATAATGTTATTGATGTTTTGGCTAAGATCAAGTGTAGTATCTCTGGTTAATAACTCACTTTTTTTTCCATGGTGTAGTTAAAAATGCAGAGATTAATTTCTAAAAACTTTTTTTAATAGAATCCATAAGGACTCTGTCTAAAAAAGGTTCTTTAGTCTCAATTCAGTGGCATATAAACTCAAGGTAACCAGGGAAACCAGGGGCTTGCTATCCTCGCAGACTTCGCAGAGTACTTTCTAGAAATAAAGTGCTCACAATCAGTATTTCTTGACATACTCTGTATGAAAATAATCCTATTGCATGTAAGAAGCAAGAAGGCAGGATCATTTAATGTGAATGTAGTTATTCAGTGTTGAAAAATTATATTGTATGAACATACTGGAGGCACTAAGAAATCAGTAGATTTCCAAAAGATGCTACACATAGTGAAGCATATGGTGTGTCACAAGTTCGGTCTTTCTGAGCTGTATTGCACGTGCTTGAAGATGGAGACACATACATAAAGAATGCCTCTTAGCAGGAATCAGTTGTATCTGTATAAAGATGCACAAAGTGGTACGTGCACTGCATGTTTCTTGATCAGTATTTCATCCTAAACTTTTTTCATGTGATCCAGGATTTATTTTTGGTACTTGGAGGGAAAGCAGATATTCCTGACTTGCATTCCTTGAGTGTTTCATAGTTACTGTGTTTTTAATGGTGACAGTTGCTGGTAAGGGATTAATTCTAATAAAATGTAGTAGTTCATCAGTGTAGTAAGATCAAATGTTTGCCGTATCGGAATTATAATTTGAAGGCATTATTTGCTCCTCAATACTTCAGCTCTAAATTTAGATCCAGACAAATAAATAATGTCTAAAAGGTGATAGTTCTGCTTTTCATCTTGTGAGGTTTTTGTTTAAAGGTATTCCCTTCGTGTATTGTTCTTGAAAGGCTGTTGGGTTTTCTGCATGGTGTGACTTCAAAAATATCTTTCATTGCTACTTTGCAAAAAGTAGTGCATCCTATACAAGCTGATGTCTAGGATTTGACATTTGGAACAACTTCTCTATCACTACGCTACTTGAGAATATGCTGTGCAGTCTATGACATGAACTATGAAGTCTATGAAGATACTTGGAAAATGTTTCAAAACAAATTAAAAATTAATAAGGGAATCAGATTTCTTCTGTGGCTTATATTCTTTCACCTGCAGATAACTAAAAACCATCAAAGAAAGCAAGCATTAGTTTCTAATTTAAAGTGACTTACTGTAAGAAAATAATCACTAGAACTTTAATGATATCTTTTTGACAACTCCTTAATCCTTACAAGTTGTTGGTAAGAGCTGCATCAAGCTAGCTGATTATCAGCCCTGGCTCTCACCTGAGTAATTCAAAGAAATGCACAACCTGTGATCATTTAGATGAAATTACAACTTTTAAGAGCACATCTAGAGATAGCTTTTTTTTTTTCTCTTTCCTTCCTCTCTCTCTCTCTCTCTCTCTCTTCCTTTCAGCATGAAGTGGAATCACATCTCTTGGTTTACTTCTGTGATTCATATTCTATTGCATCAGTTGCCCAACAGACAGAAAATAAGCAGGCATAAATGGGAATGAGCCTTACACATACTGCACTTGAAAAAAACAGACCCTGTACAACCAAATGATTCAATATTCAATAGTAAACAACAGCATAAATAAATATGAGTTTTTAAATCTTTCCCTTTCAATTTTAAATATCCTCTCATTATAATTTATGAAAGCCTAAAAAGGGTGTATGAAAATTTTTTTCGTGTAAAATTACTGTGAAATTATGACAGCAGTAGGAAATATTTATCTAATATGGAAGCACCTATTATAATTCCTTCTCTCATCTTTCAAAGTCTTCTAGCTTTGTTCATTTCTAATTACTAAGTTTGCTGCACTATTTGAAGTCTTTGCATTCTTAGGGAACGCTCTTCAATACTATGCAGTGATCCTTTTTTGACCAACGAACTAGGGACTGAGAAGGAGTTTGAGGGCGAAAAGTACAAACAATTGACCACACAACTAAAATCTTTAGCTACTCAGTGGGTCCCTGGTCTCTGTGGTACACACTGAGGTCCATTCTAAAACCAGTCTGTTTCATAAATTTAAATTGGATGGGAGGGTAGAGTCCTCAAGTTGCTCAGCCACACAGGACTTGAAGTTACAACTGTGTTCAGAGTGGAAGGGAATGGGATGTGACTGCATATTTTTATCTATTTGATTTGGTTTACTAGGTAGTGGAAGGGTAGATTATTACCCTTTTTCTCTGGAAACATATAATACTGTGTGTATTGGGATCAGAGACAAAGAATGTGTTGCATGTGCATTGATAAAGGGCAAAAAAAGAACAAAAATGGCTTTTCAAAACCCTTTCCCATGCAGTTTTCTGAGTCTGTATTACTGTGTTTGATATCCACGCTATAGTCTGTTGCAGTCAAGATAACACTGCAGCACTAATAAAACACAATTATCTAAGGCCAAATGAACATCTTCTGGCATATATTGGGTAGTTTACATGCAAATAGTTTTTCTTTGTGTTCTTTGGGGTGTTTTTTTTTGTTTGTTGTGTTTTAAGAACCTGCTTATGCTCTGCAGATATGGTCTGCATTGGCTGTTGGTAAGAAATGGCCTTGTTTATGTACGTAGGTGCTGACTTTTAGTTATATAAGGCTTTGAATAGGAGGTATGTAAATATTTCTGAATATATCCTGTTGGATATTGAAGTTAGAGTGGTAGATTATTAGTTAGTTTGATATGGCAATCCATTCTGCTTTCAAAACTCTAGGCAGGAATTTTGTTTTATTTGGGTAAGATGAGTCTGTCAAAGGTGGCGTCTTCATTCTTAAATGGTTGAAAAAAGGTCAAATCTTGACCTTTTTATCCAGTCTGCTTAGCCAGATTAATAAATCTGTTTTCACATCTTAGTGTATCACTGTTACCCCAGGAGATTACATGAATCAAAAATAAGTTTTGGTAATGTTCTTTGAAATGCTGAAGAAACGCATTGACCATGTCCATATTTTTGCTAGATGTATTGACTTTCTAAAACAAAATGATGCATATACTTGTTGCATTTGAAAATTACACGGCATTATTATTTATGTACTTGCCAAGATTTGCTACTTTGTATTCCGGTGTTTTAATGTGAATTAAAAAATTAATTAGCACAAACACATGTGTAAGTAGTGATCTTCTCTAACAAAGAGTATGAATCACTAGGTAGATTTGGGGCTCCGTGCACCTTTTCACCATTGGATTTTGTCTATTAGCATTACTAAACCTGAGATGGCATGTACTATTGTAGGTTTAAAAAAAAAAAAAAAAAAAAATTGTTACCTAAATTATAACATGCTTCAATAGAAAAATACCATTAAACAAAAACCTGTTGGTTGACTAATAAATCATATTTGTAACAAATTACATTTTTCATTGACATAGAGAACTCATAAGGTATATGCATATTAGATGGCATATGATGATCTGTCCACCCACTTTGCCAAAAGGCTACAATTTTCACTGCATGGGGAAATGAGTAAAGTTTTCTAAAATCTATATGCTGATCATTTCTGCAAGTCATGTTGCAATTCTCAGTATTGCTTCTCACATAGTTCTCACGGTCAGTGAAGCCAGTTGTGGAGTCAAAGACCATAAAGCATATAAGCAAAAAATTTCTGTGTTGGCATTGCTAAGCAAGTGGTTTAATTTCAAAGTAAACTCAGTGCTACTGGACTGATATGGAATGAAAGAGGAATGGGAAAACTGTATAGCCTTTACTAAGTTACATGATTTTTGTCTGAGTGAAGTTCTCAAAAAGAACAACAAATGTCAAAGGAAAATGGGCATATACTAGCAGCACCAATTCTGTTAGATTTTGCTCAGTTTAAAAGCTGAATTGTGTGCATCCCACACACTTTTTCTTGTCTTCATTTATTTAGAGATAGTGTAAGGAAAAAGTAAATTTAAATAACTGTCAGCAAATAAATACTGGTTTCTGTTCTGCTTACAGAAATGTAAACTTTTGGCTTAAACTTCCGTTTTTAGGAAATAATCTTATCCACTCATAGAACAGATAATTTGACTGTATGATTGCCACTGGTGAATGGAAACATAGTACTGTGCATCTTTGTAATAGTTATCTTCTTATAAGCACGTGTAACTTCATAATATCTTTGGAGGGTTTATGAAGTAGACTTTAGAATATAAATTATGATGATGCAAATGGGGAAATATGCATTAAACTCAATACAAACTTAGGTGTTAATTTTGCTTGTCACAGGTTATAAGAAGATGGTGGCTAGCTCATCTAGCTAGCCATCAAATGTTTCAATTCAAATGTTTCATCCATTCTCCTGCTGGAGAAACCTCCTCTTTCCTTTTCCTGACGTTCCAAAGCTGTATTAAAGTTCTTTGTGCAACTTAGATGTCCCTAACTCTCTGAAGACAGATTACAGACTTTTTTGAATGAAATTTTGTTAGGTCTCAAACTGGCAGAACCATTCAGATTTATTTCAATATTTAACTCCTGAGTGTATCTTGAGCTTTTTTGGTTTGTTTCTCATCATGAGCTTGATGGCATGGTATTCTAAGGTGTTACAAAGGCACAGAATCAGACACAAAAATATTTGACAGTGTATGACCTGATACACAATTTATTACAAGAGTACGTAACACTTTAAATTTGCTATGTAATACAATATGTTAAAATGCAAAGGGTGTAATTTTGTGGATAGTAGGAATAGAGTTCATGTTAAAAATGCCTGTAAGGCAGAACAAGTAAGAGAAGTGTGAGTTATTGATGGATACCAATGTTAAAGTGCTTATTTTCTTTCCTTCCTGTGTGTGTGAAAGAGGAATTTACACTTCCTGGGAATCTTTCTCCTTAGTTCCAATATACTTATTACTCCTATCTTTGGAAGTGTTGCAGTTACCTGCCAGACTTCCGCCCCCGCACACACCTTGTTTCACACATGACCCAGGCTTGGTCAGATATTTCTGGACAATGTTCTGTGATGTGCCTAGTGCTTATGAAATGATGGTGATTAGTACTACCTGGGTTGGCAGCTTTCATGGCTTGTGTTCTGCTCATAATGAAGACTGAAAATGAGTAAAATTAACCTTCTCATGTTCTACAAAACACCAGATTAAGTGAGGGAGAACAGACATAGCCCACTCTGTGCCAAAGTGGAAGTAACAGAAGTTTGTGTTTTTTTTTTTTTTTTTTTTTTTTTTTTTTTTTTTTGTACCATGTTGAAGTTTTGCATTCTGTGGTTTAAAAAACAATGGAGTTGCATCTTGCTTTTTGTGTTTTACCTGTCTCTCAAGTAGTAAGCAAATTTAAATGCTTCCTCTCTTTTTATTGCTCAACATAACTAACTCAGCATTACAGAAAAGCCTGCTGAATGTTGCAGGAAAATTTCAGTGGCCCTCCAGAGTGCCACTGTGTTAAGTATTGCATTTTATATGTTGATCATTTAGCCTTTCAAATGACTACAGTTTTAAGGTCTCAGCTAAGAGTTGTACCCAACAAAAGCACCATAAGTAATAAAGCCCCTGCTGTTTTGTCCTTTGTTCTACTCAAGAAGCTACAGAAGAAAATCAGCATCATTTTTATCTTAGTAAGGAACTTAGTCATGAATATCTGAAGCGTGCTTTCTCTACCTGTAGCAAATCAGAGTAGATTCCAGGAACATAAACCACAAGTAAAATCATCCCACCCCTCTGTTAGCATCTGGAGTACTACCAGTGCATGGGTCTCCTGAATTAATTAATAATGATTGATATAACATGAAAAGCATAGAAATTCTTTCCAGGACTTTGCAGCAGAAGCTTGGAAGTTAGGAATAGCTGTTACATACTACTGCAAATCTGCAAAATGTGGAGAAACTGTAAATCACAGTTGAATGCTGTGAGGTTTTTTGTTAAGCAGGTTAAGTTTTGAGAAACTACCTTTTTTTCAGCTGTGCAGAATGCAGAATGTGGCTTAGTACAGGAAGGTGAAAGGCTAAGAAAGATTTTACAAAGAGTTAAACAATTATAATGGAGATAGATGCTTCCATCCCAAAGATAGGAGCAGTCTCATAGCATTAAAAGACTAATGCTCCAAATTCTGTGAGGAGCAAAGGTATTCCTAAGTAGCAAACTATATTTGTAGGAATTAGAATGGAAAGCTGGGTTGTGGTTGTAGTGTATTGGGAATTAAAGGCCATGTAGAAGGAATTAGAGAGGAGGTGCTCCATCTGTACATTGATACTGAAGTATATAGTAGAAATCTTAATGAGATAGATGCAGGGGCTCTGATCACAAAGAATAAACTGCAAAGAAGAAATTAATATTCTCAGAGTTTGAGTAGAATGAGACTGAGCAAATAATGAGGCATTGTAGTAAAAAATAGAATGGTTCATATTCAAGCCAGACCCTGTGAGTTTCTATTCAGTAAAAAGTCTAGATAAATTTGATCTCTTCGTATTCAAACAAGGGGAAGTAAGGGAGTAAGCAAGGTAGACACTCAAAATAGTGCAAATTCTTTATGTAGATGTGTGGGAAGGGAGCCATTTTTAGGCATTTTTATAGAATCCTACACCTGTAAAATTCTGCCTAACAAATGCGAAAGGGCAACTGCATTTTGTGGTGTGTTTTTTGTTCAGCAGGCAAGCATGCACCTTAAAGGATCATTTAAAGATTTCTTTACAAAAGAAATCTTTGTTTAGCTGTTAACTGTACATTCCATAAAGTTATTTTAGATTAACTCTTTTTAGGTGGTTTTGTGCTGGTTTAAATTTCCTGTGAGTATTCTTAGGCTGTGTTTTGTCACGGTAGATCATAGGAGTTCCCTTGGAGTCACTTCTCTGTTTTAATTAAATCCGTACTTGGGCTTGTTTACCTATTATTCGCTTCATAGAACTAAACATTTGAGAATTTGGTGTCTGTGTTTGAGGATGCTAAAAGTAATTGCCTTAATTATATATAAAAGAGAAAGTATATTCTGTTTGGTTTTGGAATTCTAGCTGTTACCAGCTTAACCAGTAACTTAAGTATATAGGTACGTTAAATGTACCTACATTAAATGATGAACTCTAAAGCACAGAATCCTATATAGGGAGTCTGTTGGGCCTGCCTGGAGGTAGAGGCAAGAAAAGAAAGAAACAGCCAGGGAAAAGTTGAGAATACTGCAGATGCGCTTTTCACAAGGAATCTAGCAAAATGTGAGAGTGAGATTTGAATCCCTATTCCACTTATTTTTTTTTTGTTGTTGTTGTTTTGTTTTGTTTTTGTTCTTAGTGGGATGGAAAGTGGTCCTTTTTACTGTCTAGTTTTTACTAGAAATTTCCCACCAAATATGAAATACTTCATCAATATAGGTTATGGAAACTGTTCCAATTTTCATATATTGACATTTTCTAAAGAAAAATTCTGTTGTTGAAATGCTGCCATGAATACATTTCATGGCACCAGCACAGGGCCTCTACATCAGTTGAGTCTACTTGAAGAACAATTATGTACAATTTCCCAGTTTTTTTTTTTTTACCATTTCCTTTGGGAGAGCTTAAAGGAGTCGTTGGTCATCAAAAATGTCTTCTGCAAAGGACTCCCTTTCACTTCATGGTGGATTGATTTCATTTGGATCATAAGCAACTAGCGTAAATAAGCTCTAGAAAATGAAGAAGTCCTTCTGACTGATATTTTTAACTAATAGAAATAAAACATAAAACTAAATATTTCTTTGTACACTAGGTTCTGTTTATAACCTGTTTCAGAGTTTTTGCATGAGGTGCCAGCTATTTAATTTACCATGTTAGCTCTTAACATTTTTCTGATAAGTACAAAATACTAATAAATCTGTCATTTGCTCTGTAACTGCTGTTGCATTTTCAGCAAAGTTTGCATTGAAATAATAGATTGCTTAGCAAAGTAAATATATGAAAATGGTGTTTAGAATTCCAGTGTAAGCAATAATTAGAGTACCACTTGTCAGTTTTAGAACTCTGTGAAATATTATGGCATATTGTGACTTTGCTTTTACAGAATCTGTTACATACCTGTCACGTTAACTCAACTAGAAAGCATTCTTTATGACAATTCATATAATATCATAAAGTCAACCAGTTGTGTTTTATTACTGAATCATTGTATGTCTCACTGTTGAAATTAAATTGGAAACACAAAAGACAGCGCAGGAAGATTAAACTCAGTATAAAATGCATGTAAAGATAGCAGATCTTTGCCATTCCTCTTGCAATCATAAAATTTTTAAGATGAAAACTTGCTTAAAATAGATATAGCTGAAGGAATTAGTATTTTGTCTAGTGCTGGCATAGCAATCATGCAAAATACTTCCAAGGCTGAAGAAATTGTAGAAATTTTATTTTTAATTTCTTACAGGGCAAGATGGGTTCATGTTTTACTCAGTGTCTCTGACATTCTAATTTATTTTTTATTATCGATCCACACTTACTAGTGACAAAAATCATTTTTTAAGTGTCCTTTTTTCCAAAATGACTGGATGGACCCCTGCAACTTCCATATTATTAAAAATGATCTAATTCTGATTTAAACATGAAATTTACTTAATACCCTTGTGAACTGTGGGGAAAATGCATAAGGAAATCATGATCAATTTTCTAGATCTGTTTTAGTTACACATTGAGTCTTTGGGAAACTAAATGTACATGTTAGTTATGTATATAATTTCTTCATAAACATGAAAGAAAAATCATTTGTTCCAAACTTTTTCTCT
>VZSV01000008.1:5301642-5317476 GCA_013398735.1 Nothocercus julius | reverse complement strand
TCTCTCTCTCTGTCTCTCTCTCTGTCTCTCTACTCTCAGATTTTCTTTTGGAAGTTTTGATGGAAATGGAAGTGAAACACAATTCGAAAGCTTGTTTCATTTCTTTCAAATGCTGCGTTCTGCTTTCAGTTAATGTGAGACACTAGCAGTGATCACTCAATCTCCGCTTCAATTTCTCTTCCTTTTTTCATCGTCATGAGGGTTGAAGCCTCCTACATGAGCAGTCTTAAGGTCATAGCTTTTCCATTATTGCTTGGCTTGGTCAATCCTGACATCCTGAAAGAGCTGCATTTTTTTGAATTTGCCAGGGAGGGAGAGGGAATGGTGACTTTCTCTAGCCACTGTTTAGAAGGAATCCAGTTTGTGCATCCCTGAAGTCTCACCATTTTTTTTTTTTTTGATAGTTAATATTATATGATATTTTCTGTGAATCTAATTTGTGCTACATTTTCATCATTTACCGCGTAGTTGTTGTTAGCATTTGTCTTGTACATTTGTCAAATAGCAACAGATGTCAGCTCAAACATTTTTGCTGGGCTATATCTGTAGAGACTTATCTTCTAGGGCAGCTGCCATAAAAGTTGTTGCAATGTTCCTCTAAACTGAGTGCCATTAGAAGGATTTTTTTCAGCCTCCTATGTTGCTTTATGAGTGCTTTTAAATGAATGTGAACTGTATGTGAATTTGTTGCTTCCTATCACCATCCTGGAGATTCATACTACCTGATATAACTGTATGGCTGGTGCTGCTGGATGAGTTCAGTGCAGTGATGGTTATTTCACTGTAAATATATAAAGGAGATGCCTTGTCAGCATCCTTCTATTTTGGTTTGTTTTATTAACATTGCATAGAATAGTGGTAGATCATTAGGTATTTTATCATTAACAGATAAATGTAGCAGTGGCTATTACTTGACTAAGTAAAAGGCTTTATGCAACACATCACGATATAGATATCTGTATATTTGTCTAGCTGTATTTTGCTCTGAAAAGGTGAACATTTTTTTTCAGTACTATTTACCACTAGCTGAACTGTTTTCCATGCCAGTTCAAAAAGGAAGCTGTTAGTAACAGTAATGTGCTCTGCTAGAAGGAGCTGTAACTCACCTAAAAGGAGTTAGCATTCAAGACTGATTCCCATCTCATAGTTGAATCTGTTGGGCAAGTTTTATTTTGGAGTGTTTTACTTCAACCTTGAAAAGTCAGGTTGATGTTGCCAAATATATCTGAACAGGCCCATTACATGAATGAAAATACCTGGATTGAAAGGAAAAACTTGAAACTACTTCTGTC
This sequence comes from Nothocercus julius, assembly GCA_013398735.1. Classification (NCBI taxonomy): domain Eukaryota; kingdom Metazoa; phylum Chordata; class Aves; order Tinamiformes; family Tinamidae; genus Nothocercus; species Nothocercus julius. Next base: position 5,316,184 of record VZSV01000008.1, on the reverse strand, counting down.
AGCTGCTCAGCAAAAATATGAATCTGAAAGCTTTCTGTTTACTAGAAGAACAGTGATATTTTGCATGATTTCCCTCTGATTTGGGCTAAAACTTGCTGAAGCCAATGAGGATTTGCTCTGATGGAAGAAGTCATTGTCTGAACTGCGCCGTGCCTTGTGCAGACATCTCCCTTGCCGTCTTCAGTGAAGAAGGTGAAGAGAAACACTGGAGTGAGCTGTTTGTCTGTTGGTGTGGAAGAGCAAGTGACTGGATGGCACAGCTTTTGCTTGATCTTCAGGCACATGACACTGTTAACTTGAATTTTACTATCATGCTTCAGTGCAAATAGGAACCATCCCTTTTGGTGAAAACTGAGAGTGGTGCACCAAGTGTGCAAGAAGGATGGAGGCTTCTGTGCGGTGTGTGTGGAGGGGAGGGGAGCATTAGAATGCATTTTTGTTAGTTTTGGGCTAATTTGTGCCACTAAACTCCCTCCCCAAAGTGACAGTGCAGATTAAGTTTATCAAGAGAAGAAATGCCCCCATCTGGTCTTGTGGAAAAAAAATGCACTGGGGTTTTAGAGGTTCTGGAAGTTGCTGGCTATGTTGGACAGAATCTAAGGATGCAACTTGGCATATCATATTACTAGAAATAATAGCATTGTAAATTATTCTTTAGCAGGAAATTAAAAAATAACAACTCCATATTGCAGATGATGATAAGGCTTTCCCAGTTCTGAATTATGGGTTTTAAACTTGAGGGGGGAGGAAAATTAGTATCGTAGTACTATTTTCAGTACTTGACAGTTCTCATTGTCACCAGGGGTTCCATTTAATGTATTTTATAAATATTTCAAATCAGGGATCTTTAGACATAGAAATTAAGGTGCCTTCATTTCACAGCTGAATGCCAGTGGTGACAGGTAATCTTCCAAGTTCCTAAACATCATTTTTTTCTCTTTTCAGTTTTTAGTATTCCTAAATCCTTTCTAATCCTTTCACACTTCTGTTTTCCTGTCTGGTTTCATGAAGAATGTGGTTATAAAAAGGTGTATTAAAAAGGTTCTTAAATTTTGGATGCCTTACTGTGATTTTTGGGCAGGGAGGTATTTCATCTACTACGTTTTTGTAGTTTGCATTTTTTCAGGTAAGGTTATATTCTTATTATATCAGGAAAATAAATTTGTTGGCAATAAGAATGTTAAGATAGAGTACCTTAAATTAAGATGAAGTCTCCCTGGACGAAGTCCTACAATCAGTTGTACACAGTGAGGTTCAAAGTAAAATAGTTTAATATCTCTTCAGATTTTCCAGGTGATTTGAATCTGAGCAAATGGAATAATCTAATTTTTCATAATTGTGGAATTAGAACAATTTCACATGTCTTTATTTTAGGTTTTCAAGAAGCTCTGACTTCATTATGTAACTAATGGCAGAATATGCAAGGATTATGATGGATTAATTGGCAACAGCTGTTGTAAGAATGTCTTAATAGTTTTCTGTGTATGAAGATAGGACCTGTTTATCTCTTTTTAATTGTGTAAAGTACACATCAACAGTTAGGAAGGCTGTGATGTCTAGCTATGCGTGCAAGATGATTTAGGCATAAATTGCCTTTTATAATTGAGTAACTGTGGGCTGCAGGTAATTCTGACCCTCCTTCTACATGAAAATGCAATGGTTGCATATTTGATACTTGAGTTATTCTTCATTCAGATTGGAATAGTAAACCTGCACTTCTGGTACACTTTTAACACAATGATTCCCCAATGGAAGCCCTCAACAGACAGTTTTAGTTAAGAAGGTGAAGTTGAGGTAGGTCGGTAGCCACTTCCTGGAGTTGAGAGATGGGATTGTAGGAGCTCAAGCAATTGTCTGGGTCTAGTCTGTCCGTGAGTCTAATGCCATCAGTGACATATCACGTGAAGTGTTCCTTTCGTAAATTTATGAAGATGCATTTAAAGAACTTGTGTTCTTCACAATGTGTTTTAACAATGTGTATTGTAGGTTTTTTTTTTTTTTTTTTTTTGTTGTTGTTTGTACTATTTCTCATTAGAAACTCTGTTCTACATGCTGTTTTAGGCTTTGATACCTCTAATGGTAGGAAAATCTGCTGTTTTCCAGTTTAAATCTGTGAAGTGCTTGTGAATACACATTCACATTGCTCTTTAAAATAAATAGTTGCTTTAGTGTTTTGCTTTGCTCCTGCTCCTTTTTCTTTCCTCTCTTATTGTATCATCAGAGTACATTAGTCCACTTAGCCTCCATGTTGATGGATGAACACATCAAGATCTTTCCATCTCCTTTCAAAAAAAAACTGTATCTGCTGTCATTTCAATGGTTCTTTCCTATGCATGTTTCTCTTTGTATTTTTAGTAATGCTGAAGTGTAAATATTTGCATACTGTAAATTACATCTCACCAGTAAGTATTTACATACAGTTAATGCTAATACCTCTAATGAATCTAACTTGCTTTTTGTGTTCTGTCATTGTATTTCACTTATACATGTATAGTCTGTGTCAAGAGATCTGTATTGTAGTGGTGACTTCTAATGCATTCATATTTTTATTCTCCTAACTATTTCTAATTGGTGAGATAATCTGGTTTAGCAGTATTTCTAAGTTATTTTTAGGTCCCCACTGAATCATTTTGGGTTTTATACGTCTGTCTTTCTATAACTCCTGTTGTCAACGTGTTGCAGTTTGCTGGTACATCTCTGTTCTACTCTTTATTAACAATGGGCCTAACTTTCTTTCATCAGTGCTTTCCTGTTGTTTGTACCAGGGTACTATAACGAAAATACTAAAGTGATTGGGTCCAAGACAAATCTTCATCATTGCTAGTCTCCTTCCAGTTTCTGCTTTCCTTTTACAGGATCATTAAGTTTTAATTTCACATTTTTCATCTGAAATAATATAGAGTCTGTTTTTTCTTGATATCTGAGCTAAGTGCAAAACAATAGAATGCGTAAGGCATAAAACTTCTAAGGCATGAATCACAAGATCAGAACAGCAGAATCATTCCCTTCCTACTATGTGAATGCAGCTGCACACATTTGGGAAGATTTTTCTTCCTACCTTTCTGTTTGAAAGGTCTCTTGAAAAATGTTAGCTCTACGAATTCAGAACAAATGCAGAGAAGCCTACTAGCTATTTAAACAACAAAATATCCTGAAAGTACTAAAATTAAAATTGAAAGAGCAGCATCACAGTTTATTCATGGTGGCTTCGTGAATCCTGAATATGTGTTTTTCTTTATTTAATTGTGACTGTGGTGGATATACTATTCACTGTAGTATTCAGTCTCAGAATTGTGTATTCTAACATTGACTATGAAAGAGAGAAGAGCAAGGGGAAATTTAAAACAATAAAAGAGCTATTGGCTGTAGGGGTATCTTTCACAACAGCTTTATCTGTCTACCCAGACTTTTCTCTGTTTAAAAGGCTGTAATATAGACTTTGCTGCTAATAGTAGTCACCATGTGTTGTTGTATTATCTCATCTCCTGTATCGGGCAAAGAATTATTACGGTGTTACTCCATTGGACTGAGGTGTCCTTTAGTTAAGCATCTACTATAGAAAGGAGTGTTGTTGTTGTTTGTTTTGTTTTTGTTTTTTAAACTCTTTATCAGCTTTGTCATTATTTCATTTTCCTAAAGCAAATTAATTTCGTTGTGTCTTTCCAAAAGTGCACTCTGAGCATCTAGACACCATTATGTATGCACTGAAATGGTGAGAGTCTGTAATTGGGAAAATCTTTCAAAATGTCTGTTTAAATGCACAAATTCTGTGCAAATTTTCCATCTCTTCATAATATTGTCTGCTGGCTAGCAAAGTTATGTTTGGCTGCCTGTTCTCTGTAATTGGTTGAAGTGTAGGTTATAGAGTAGATGCTATTAAGTGACCCCATTGAATTTGGTAGGGTTTTTTCATCTTTAGTAGATTATTAGGTAACTTTTTTTTTTTTTTTTTTGCTTTTGATTGATTTCTGGAAGAAGACTTTTTTTTTTTTCATAATTTTCATGATGCAGCAAGAGCTAAGAGGGTGTGCAAGCCCTTTGCCTTCACTCACATTTTGTATTAGGTTTCAAAATCAACTAATTCTACAGAATTGACAGCTAATCAAATAATTTGTTGATTTGCCTCTAAAAACAGGTTGTTTTACTGCTTGATTACTCTAGTGTTTTATGCTGTGAAACTAATTAGCTTTTTATTAAATGGACAAGACTAGCCCTGACCCTTGATACAGTATTGTAATTTCAAGTTATATGTTCAAAGATTTTGGCTACCTCTATTTATCACCACTGCAATCTAGATGATTTCCTCTCTGGTCGTATTATTAATGTAAGTTTCTACTTAAATATCCCACAGTAACCTTCTACTAATTAATATAAGCACATAAATCTGTGTTCTGCGTTTTCAGGACATGCAGCGCTTGCTGATTTTCAGATGTCTCTGTGAAAATCCCTTAGAGCTAGTAAGGAATGTCTTGTGGTGGGCAAGGGTTTAATTTTATCCTGACATTATCTAAACCTAAGCTAAACTTATGTGTTCCAATATATACTCAGTGTAAATGTTCAATTATTTCAGAGTAGAAGTCAATAGATTTGCTGACCATAATCTAGCTAATTTTGTCTCTGATGAAGTGGCTAATGTAATTGCTTATGTTCCTTGTGTACTCTCACAAGATATAGAGAGAGATCTTCCAAATAAATAAGATCTAACAAAGAAAACTTATTTTAAATAAAGATCTAATAAAGAAAACTTATTTTAAATAACACTCTAGGTAGTAATGGAGTCTCTATGATAGCTTGGGGGAGGTATGAGAGTACGATGAACAGACTGCGTAAGGATCACCCTGCCTCCTTATGTCTACGTGGAACAGGTTCCACACCAAACAGCATTAATGCATGATGGAAAATCTGCAGCCTGATGTCTTCGTAGCATTTCCTACCCTGTAATCAGTAGCAAGCATTTTGTTTATAAAGAACCAACTTCCCTTTCTAAGCAAGTCCATCAAAATATCACAGAACTAGAATCATGAAAAACATTTATATGAAATTTAAATCAGACAAAATTCACCCAATTATCTCTCCCCCACACGCACCTAAAAAAGCAGATATTTGAGTGTTTTCTAGGACTTCGTGCATAGCATTTTGTTTACAAACACAGACGGGTAAATAGAGAGTTTCAGAAGTGCTGGTGCTTGGCGCCTCTTCATATCAGAGTCAAAACAGTGAACAGGTAGTAATGAAGGTGAATAACCTGGTAATCCTGGGATGAATGCTACAAAATTAAGTTTCTGAAGGCATCATAGCATCTTTGAAAGAAAGGTCCCTTTGTTAGATTTCAATCTTTGAAGAGTTTTTTGTTTTAAAAGCTCAAGATTGTCTGATTTGTCTCTGAGATGTTGTTTTTTTCAGGCAGAAGTACCATTCCTTGGAAATGTCATAAATTCCCAATTATATACTCAAGTTCTAGGTGACTTCAGGCTAGAAGGGGCAGTACTTGCAAAGAGTTACTACTGAGGAACATAGAGCTTATGGATGCTTCTCATAGCTTATCTGTAGCAACTGCATCCTCATTAGCTTTAATATATATACCTGCCAAAAACCTAATTTTTTCTTTGAGTCTTTAAAAATTTCTATCAGCACATATTTGGAAGAGATCAGAATGGAGAAGCTATTGAACCTTTGAAGATAGGGAAAGAATTAAAAAAAAAAAGGGGGGGGGGGGTAATAAGTTTTTCTAGGGATTTCAAAGACAATTATTTAGTTTACCCAAAAAAAAAAAAAAAACACTTGCAACAAAAAATCTACCAGGTCAGATTTTCTGCATTTCAATTTCAGTTAACATAACATGCCCTTACAGTTTAATTTACAACAGCTAACTAAACTCCATGGGAGGTAGTCAGTAATTAGTCAACTGAGAAAATGCAGCAAAGTTCAAGTAAATGGCAGACTCATAAACACATCACACACATCCTAATTTTTTTGTGTTTTTTGTAGAGAAATATGCACAAGCGTTGCAGTGTGAAAAGATGCCCGTGAACACATGCAGGGGGATTTGTAGGAGAGCACTGAGCTCACATACTTTCCCTGAATACCCTTCCTTAGCAAGGAATGATGTTTTATCTCTAAGTGCTGGATATTGTTTCACCATTTTTTTTTGTAAGTGAAAAGTGCCAGGATTGGGAAGAGTGAGGAAGTTAATCTGTTCTTCCATACCTAATGGATTGTAATAGGTTCATATTTTGTTAAGTTCAGCCCATAGACTTTTGCCATGTATAGATTATGTTTTTAAGCCTGCTTTTTTTTTTAAGCCTACCTTTTTATTTTAACTGTTACAAAATAGATCATTGAAATATACTGTAACTGCTTATTATTCTTATTGTACAAAGTTATATTAAAATCAACAGTGCATGTATCCTTCACTTGAATGTGACTTTGTATAGTAAAATTGTATACAGTGAGTGGAATTCTTAATGAACTAGCTGCCAAGACTTCTTAAGGAACAATTAAGTGACTGAGAAAATGAAAAATGATGTTATCACATAACTTGCCGTAGTCATAGCTATATAATTTTTTTCTTCATGCAGTACCCAGAGTTCTCTATAGGAACAAAAACAAATATTTTAATGTTTGTTTATTAAAAGAATATTACAATGAATGAGGTAAAAATTATGTTCAAGACCAACAAAAACAACAAAAAAATTCTCAATATGTTTTTTCATTATTTCTTGAGAGAAAATAATTTTTGCTCAAGTAAAGGATGCAACTGCATTGTTTACAGATGTGTTTTAAAATAAAATATTTGAGAGGTCTTCCAAAGGGAAATGTTATAAGTTTTATAGCATGCAAGGTGATCATGCCTTTCCAATTATTAAAAAGAATGAAGGACAAAGGAGTTGCCTAAGTATTTAAAGTGGATGAATAAATCAATTAAACTCACTGTCTCAATGGGAAAGGTACTGTCACAAATCTTTGAAGTAACACACATTAAAGTGTTCTGGATAGGAAGAACATAGAGATGTGCAAGCACAGTAAAGCCTGGAAAGTTTCATATCAGAATCATCTTGCATTCACTATGAAATAATAAAGAGATTGTTACATCTTTATTTGGTTTTGCTTTTGGATATGAGATAGATACAGAAGTAAGAAGGTGACAAAAGTTTATGAAAGAAAGTCTTTAAATATGTGAATTACTTCACTTTTCTGGTGAAATATTCAATATTTAAAATACTGTAATGCAAATTTTACATATGTATCTATTTGTGTTTTTGGAAAATGACATGATTCTGAAAAGGGAGAGAATAATGAAAATTCTTTTAATCATATATATATATAAATAAATAAATAAAAATTATTTCAAATGTAATTCCACAAAAAGATCCGACAACCTATGAAGTTCTGTGCGCAGTAGAAATCTTGAGCCTGCAGACAGTAGCTGAGAAGTTCCCATCATTTGATTAATTGCATCTCCAAGCTTTCCTGAGCTCGATTTTCTTTTCAGTGCACTTTTGTCAGGTGCAAGTCTTTATATTGTTAATTCTCCTGTGTTAGAATAATATGACTCTTCTTATGCACTGGTTGGTCTTTTATATTAATTATGATGATTCCAAAATGTGTGACTCAGTCTCATTTTGTGCTACTCTTCAGGATTTGTGGCAGCAGTAACCAGCCATGTGACATTCTTGGAGTAATTTGTTAGGATATCTTGGTTTGAAGAATCATGAAGTCACGCGTGTCATGACTTTTGTGCTCCGTTGGTGGTCAGCACACTACCAGATGAACATGTTTCCTGTTTTACACATGTATATGTACAGGTACATTTGTGAGATAGGTAATAATTATCCCTTGTTCCCTGATGAGCTTTCATTTAACAATCAGGATAATTTTTGTCTTAAATTTTATGTATATTATGAGGTGCAGTCAGGAAATATGCTGAAAATTTGTTAGAATACCTAAAGTTTGAACACTTTAATGGACTATATTATCATTATATTATATGCATTTAAATAATCATGTCTATTGAACTTTCTAAGCTAAGGTTAAGCCTTTCTGCCCCTATATGTACTCTGCCTTGTTCTTTGAGGAAAAAATTTTCCTTGCTGAGCACAGATTTGAGATGTTAAGACATGGGTAAGTAAAATACATACGTATTTTCCAAGCAGCAGCAGCATACATCTTCCACTTCCCTTCTCTGTCTTTTTTGGCAGATTTTTCAAGCAGCTGTGTTGGCAACTGTAGAGGAGGTATTGCATATGAAGGAAGCAACCTTATTAATCCACATAATAAATTCTTTTGTAGTCACCTAAGTGTCTGAGGATTTTGTGAATGAAATCCCACAAAAGTCCTTCCTGAAATCTCCAGGCAAGAAGGCGTATTCTTTTGTTATGCAAATAGACTCATAAACTCTACAAGCTGACTTATCCCAGTGGTTAAAAAAAATAAAAATCCAGTTTTAAACATTAAGGCCCTTTTGAGAACTAAACAGACTTTTAGTAATCATACTTCATAGCATATTGAAATTATATCCCTTTCTTACACTTGCATGAGTAAGTTTTGATTTCATTTTATAGGTTTGAAATTTTCTAGAATACTAAATACTCTGTAGGTGAATAATTAATCCAGATAGCCTCCTTTTACTAATCTACTGAATCTGTGTTCTCTAAGTTTATAAACATTACACCTAATTAGTCACTGATTACTTAGCTCTGGACAGTTATAGCTAATGCTATAATTCAAGCAATTGAGTTACAGTAGTTTTGGCAAGTTGGGTGATTTTTGACAAGATGTTAAACCCTGATGATTTTCGGTTCTAAAAAGGGCAGCTGATATTTTTGCAAGTTCATTTTTTTTTTTTTTAAAAGTATGAAAAGAGCTCATGAATTTCATGAATTGAAATCATGCCAAGAAGATTTTTCTTTGAGTGGTAGGATTAGAGCATGTGACCTCTTCATATTCCTTCCAGTCTTAGTTATTCTGTGATTCCATACATAAGTGAGAGCTAACTTATTTATTGAGTTCTTTTAATCATGATATCCTTGGGAATTGCAGTTTTTGTGTGTGTTTTGTATGTGGTTATGTTTTAATTTTTTAGTTATATTCAAGTCACATCTAGGTTTTGAGTGTAAGAGGACACACTAACTTTCCTGTATGTCTGATGTGTTGGATTCTTCTCCCTTCCTGTTTATTGAACTCTTGCAGTTGAGGCTACCAGCTTCAATCTGTTTTGGAAGGGACTGTTTTGTTCTTTTGGGGAAACTGTACAGATATCAATCTTCCCATTTGGTTTGAAAGTCTGATTATGCTCACCGTATACACCAATATACCTGCCCTCCTATTCACCTTTGTTACTAAATTCTTAAGATGATAAAGCAGAAATACTCCTTAATCTGAGTACTGTTATAATTGCATTTTAAATGAAATTGAGGCAGAAAATACTGATCATAATTTTATAAAGCAAACTATACCACACATGAAGAAAAGCTTGCATGGTAACCAGATACTTTATTCCTTGAGTTGAAGTTTTATTGAATTTATTATTGAATTGGATTATTTTATTGAATTCCTTTTCATGTAGACATGAGTGGTCTGTATTCTGGGATAGGAAATTGATGTGAAAAATCTACAGTACGGTCTTGGCAGGAACTTCTAAATAACTTAATAAGATGTGATTATCTAAGTTGAAATTTAGCCAGAACTAAATAACTTGCTGAAAGTTTCAGCTATCTGGGTTTTCTGAGAAGCAGAACACCCAAGATTGACTGAGACTTGTGGGCCAGTCACTTTGTGAAAACCAGCATGAAGAGTTTGTCGTGTGTTGTAGAAGGTTCCCGATCTGTCAGTGTTTTTACACCTGTCAAACCAGTGTCTGGATTGAACCCCAATCTCTTCATGAATTATTTGATATCTGAAACTGTGCACAGTTACATACTCACTTTGGTAATTTAAAATATTTATATGAAACTTAAATTTTGTGGATTATAAACTGTTACTTGTGTATCTACTTTTCTGGAGTATTTTGGTAACCTGTGTAACAAAAACTACTCTGAAGTATCTGTCTGGAGTGTCTGGCATGAGGGCATAAATTGCCTAGTGTGACTTGAAACAGTTTTCTCTAGCGATTTGTACATCTCAAACTTGAGATAGAAAGCACAAAACTGATAACGCACTCACCATAAATTCAGCTAAACTACATCAGGGAATTTTTCTGAAACAGTCTGAAATGTCATTAGATCTATCTTTTGGAGGGAAAATAGACAAGCAGATCTCCCTGGTCTCAAAGAACAGCATCCAATATAGTATTTCAGTATGTGCATGATGCTAGTGTACTGTGAGATTTTTGGCCATCAGTGGGTTTTCCAGGCATTATTACTGCCGTATTAGTAGTAGTAACTAATATTTTAACTGCTTGGCTCAATAACACCTTCTTCACTGAGAAGATCTAATTTTTGTGATTTATTCATATGAATAATTGATATTTAAAATATGATTTTAGTTTTGTTAGTATAGATTTGGTGTAAATCTGCTTATTATAATAATAACTGGGATAATAGGAATAATATGCTATATAATTTGCATATAAAACTGTGATATATTTGTGTGTATGATAAATATGTACAGTTCACATTTCATATATTTTGTTTAGATGATGTTTGTTGCGCAATATGTACTTTTTAGGCAATTAAAATAATCCAGTGATTCCTCAGAAGCAAAATTTTGCTAAATAGTTTGATAATAAATTTATGCACAGTCTATTATCTTCTGCAACTTGCAATTTATTATGAGGATAAGTCATTTAGGCCAATTCTCCCTTGTTAGTGCATTTGAGCACTACATCATCAGAATCACAAGGCATCAGAAAAAGCTGATTTGTTCGCTTATTTTTCCTGTGTTTACTGCTCAGTAAGGCCCTTCTGCTTCGTTGCTAAGTCAACACAAATCAGACATAATCATACAAGTTTGTCCTTTATGTTTCATTGCACATGCTTCACCCTATTACTCAGTGTCCTTTTGCTGGTGCTGGGAGCTCTTTATCTTGGCAACTAAGGTATTTTTTTGGTTCTGTACTTGATATTAAAGTCCAAACTAATCACAGTGATGCACAGATCTAAGGTCATTCTAGCTTTTAAATGCTAATTGTTCTGCTGAGAGTTTTCATTTACAAGGATTTTAAAGGCCACACACACATGCTATTTCATGCAATAGTCAGGCATTTTCTGAAACCAATTAAGAGATATAACTGGTCATTAGAAAATGCATATTGTTCTATGCTATTTCTCACTGTGCAAGTGGATTAATTTAAAAGCCATTTTAATAAAGTTGTGAAGGTGTGGAATCTACACCTTAGGCTTATACTTACTTTTTTTTTTGTATAAATTAATAGTGTTTCTTTAATAGAAGAAAAATAGAACCACAGTGTGTGTAGGGTTTTATTTTGAATGGTTTTTGTCACAGATAGGTGATGGATCATGTTTTGTCTGGTGCATCATCAAAAAGTCTATTAAAGTTTGCAAGTGTTTGCTTACAATTGCAATTCCTGCCTATCCTAAAATCTCCAGATAAAAGCAGGCATGGGTGTGTGCAGTGCCTTTGGTTCGTCTTGTTACAGAGTTAGAATGCCTTAACAGAGGCTGCCTCTTAGATTGACTTGGCTGCTCCGTAGTAAGGGAGTGCATTGGGTCTGCTGTGTCGTAGCTGCAATTCATGGCACAAATCCAATAGTTTAGGGCCTCATTCTTCACAGTGTTCCTGTAAGTCCTTCCCTTATAGCTGTTTAAGTGGTGGTAGGCCAAAATGAAAGAGTTGTAGTTGCTCTTCCCAGGTGGAAATGACTGCAGAAGCTTGGAAGTCACTGGAGAATAAGACCTTCTGTAAATGGAAAAGGAGTTCTATTTTATGCTAACTTGGGCTCATGACTTAGAAGTTAATGAAACCATTCAAGTTGAGTACTTTAATCTCACAAATTGGTTATCACAGCCTTGTGGCCACTTCTTGTTTTATAATAAAGCATAACACAAAATATCTGTGAAGGCTTACAAAATTAAACTAAGGGAAGTATGTGCAATTTTGAGCTCATTAGAAGCAATTCATATTTTCATCTGTCTCATTAGAGATGTTTTCATGAACTGGGAAAGTACTTTTGAATCTGTGATTTTTAATTTCCCTGCCAACTGGCGTGAGCTTTTTGGGATTGTTATTTTCATTTATTTCAAAATGTTAAAGGAGAGAAAAAAAAAAAAAATCCCCACAGGAGAAATAAAAAGAAAAGCAAGGCACTAAGAAACAAGTGAACTGCAAGAACGTGATAAGAAATGCTATTTTATAGAAGGGTTATTCAATATATAGCTTTTCTTTCTTTTTTAAAAAAAAATTTTAATTTTTTTTTTTTTGGTACTTTGATGACATTATGTGGAAACAAAACATACTGGTAATAGACGATGCAATTCAGGGTTTAGGATGCCCAGATGAAGCACATGGTCTTGAAGAAGACACTCTTGACTTAATGCTGTTACTTTTCTGTGTGTGTGTGTGTTTTTTTTTTCCCCTCCTCTTTTAAGTTACAAATTCCCTTAAGACAGATATAACTACAGCCTAATGGTACTTACACTTTACAAAACAGATCGTTTGACTTTTGGTAGCCTTGACAGTAAACCTTTTATAAGCTTTTTGTTTTAAGAAACATAAGCACTGCTTTTGTATGACTGTTACAGCTAAGCCAACTTCAGATACCGCTGTACATATGATACCAGGGATCAGATGCTCTTTTTAGGTGTTACTGTTTCAAGGTTTTGAGTGTAATTTGAGGATATTCTTTGCAGTGGGTGTGCTCCTTACCTATAGTGTAATACCATATTAGAGGCCTGCAGAGTCAGAATATGTTCTGGTGATGTGCGTGACCCTGTTTTAGGCATACATGCAATCATATTGTTGGCTACTTAAAGATAATCCATGAAATAATTAAACCACAGAACCTCTTGGGGGAGGGGGAAGGCGAGAAGGAAATAAACAAACTGTCTGAAAACTGATGTCAGAATAAAATCACAAGACCGAGTGCGATATTGTATCTCAAATATTTTTCTGGGTTTAGGATTTACTCTTTTTTAAAGCAAACTTGTTACTATTGATGGTGTCGCTACAGTCAGAAAATAAGTGAGATTTCTCAAATCCTAATCAGTAGATAATTTTCTCTAGAGTAGTTCAGACATCTTTTTCCTGTTTAGTTGTTTTGTTTTCTGCTTCGATTGCCAGCAAGGTTGGCTTTTAGTGCTAGTCGTGATGATGGGTTGTGTGATGCAGGCATCTTTCTGTTATGAGCAGAACAGAAGCTGCCAATTTATATCATAGAGGTCAGCAAAAAACCTTTTTGTCTGTCATCAATTTTTTGCATGTGCAGTTGCATGCCCATACATTACGTGTTATAGCAGTTCACTGTCTTTTTTGTCTCTATAATTTATCATCTTCATGACCTAGGAATAGACTGGAAGACGCCTCTTGTGGTGATGCCTTTGTAAATGCCAGCTGTTTCATAGTAACAAATTAACAATTTGTGTTGTCATGAGTATCTTTGCACAGAAAATCTGTGAATATTTTGATTTCATTTGCTTATGAACTCCTACCTTTACGCGTCATGTAGGAGGTATTCATTTTTAAGAGATAAAAGCAGTGGACTGTATATTTTATCTTAAAATGGGTTATTGAAAATATGCGTGTGATGGGTAAAGAAGGCTTAAAACAAGTTGAGCTCCCCTGCCTATTGCAACATATTGAGTATCTTAAACTCTTTTACTTCATGAGATCCTGCCATAGAGTGTAGATTAAAATGCCTGCTATTTGGTGTTTTTGCAAAATCCAGCTCAGCAAAAAGGCATAAATGTGTCAGGTGCTGCAGCTCAGTTTGGTATAAAAACTGAGAAAATGAGCCCAATACCAGTATAATCTTTCTTTCAGGATAACTCAACTGTAGAAAAGACTTCTGGAAGCATGTAGACTTAGAGAGCAAATAAAATCTTAGTATTCTGATAAGAAGGAGAGTTTGATGGCACTTTTTTTGTGTTGAGAGATACTTACATTTTACATGATTTAATAAAAGGAAAAGTATTTTGTTTAAAAAGTAGTTTATTTTGGCTCTCTTTGCAATAAGAGGTCAACTTTTTCTTTCAGTCCTTTGTTGAAATTATTATTTCGTTGAAAATGTCGCTGCAATTCATTTAATATGCAGGTTTCTTTCCATAGACCTTGTGGTGGTTAAAAAAAAATGTTCTCTGAATGTGACAGTATGTTTGGATATTAGAACTTGTGATATTTTTGAAACTCAAATTAACAATTGTGTTCTCTTTGCATTTATGCAGCAAAGTCTAAAAGACATGCCTATATTCTACTGACTAATAGGACAAGTAGGAGAAACATATGGTTCTGTGACTTTCTCATATGTCTGCAGGATAGCTGTATTTTTATGTAGATGTGAAGTTTTGATAGGTTTAATGATTTTTTTTCCAGCATAACTGTCAAGTTTGATTGCAGATGTTCACATTTATGTGTGTGTGTGTGTGTGTGT
>VZSV01000008.1:5262859-5288047 GCA_013398735.1 Nothocercus julius | reverse complement strand
GGTGAGTTTTGAATTAGATTATCATTCCATATTAAATTCCTGCATCCATTCAATGAAATGAAATTTGGCCTTAGGGCACCTAGATCCTTATGCAAACCACAGTGGAAAGAATCCCTTATGGTCTAATTACCAGTAACTGAGGATTTAGGGATCAGATTGAGTACTCTTTAATGAGGGAAATCATTAGGGTTATTACAGAAATGGTCATAAAACATATATTTTCTTTGAAAATATACCCCTTTTTCAAGAAATTCAGTGTATTTAATTTTTTCTTTTATTGTACTATATTAGTAATTAACTTACTAGCATTTATGGTATTACCATAAGAAGTTGGAAAGACATTTTTTTGACAGTTTTAGATGATTACTTAGCCTGGGAGTGTTGCACAGAGGGAAAAGGGAAATCGATTTTTTTTTTTTTTTTTAATCTATGCATCTCTGAAGAAAATACGTTTTATGGATATTGACTTTGTTTCTGGAGATACTTCTCAATAATTTGAATATTATGTATTACCTGCATGAATATACTTTGTAATATTTAATAGGAGACAGTATCCAGTATCTCTTCGAAGCCAGGTGTGTTTATTAGTGCCTCTCAGTAAGATTCAGTAGATCTGGACAGGTAAGGTAAGGTACAATAAAAAACAGTAAAGATGATGTTCTCTCTTGAATTGCAAAAACATTTGCAATCCCATTGTTCTAATGGGAAGGAAATGCCTCCGCCTCGGAATATGCTTCACCTTTGCCAAGTGGGCAGTTTAGCTTAATAGCAAATCGTTGCCCAAAGGGTATAATGTGAGGGTTTAGTTGTTTGAGCAGCTGAGGATTTCTGCAGGTTCTGGAGTTAAAAGAGAAACTATAGATCTGTCAGCTTACCCCTTTAAAACAGTAGCCTCAATACTTATGTGTAAAGAAAGATGGGAAGGATCATCAGCAGCTACCCCCAACACCCATATAGCCATGAAAAGAAGTTTTGAAAGGACTGAGCTGAGTTGATAATTATCATCATTAAGCACTCTTTAATTCTCTCTTGTGCTTCAGAGGCAAAGTTCCAGCTAATGAAGGAATAAAGATTGGAACTGAGCTTGGGAAGGCATAATGACCTGTTCCAAATTACAAGTGATTCACTGTTGACTTGGTTGTATCAGAACAGCAGTGTTTCTCTGGAGGAGTGTGTGTGTGTTCCCTGTGCCTTTCATTTAGACCTTTACAGGGCTCTAGCTGTATATGTATTCTGACTTCTGCAACCTGGTAGTTTGGAGTCATGAATTTGCCAGACTATGATTGCTGTTGACAAGTGACTGCCACCAGAGCGGAGGCTACATAATATTCTCTTTCATCACAGAACTAGCTGCAGCAAAGGGTAATGTTTATTTAATCTGAAAACAGTTGCTCTTCACTCTTCCCTCAAACCTCCAGTGCCATCTTTCTTACTACAAATTTCTAAATGTAGTCGGACGTGTCTTCCAGAAGACTCATCAGAAGAGGGTATCCAGAAAAGGAGAGTGTTGCGATTCACAGAATCACAGAATGGTTAAGGTTGGAAGGAACCTCTAGAGACCATCTAGTCTAACCCTCCTGCTCAGGCAGGGACACCTAGAGCACATGGCACAGGGTGGCATCCAGGCGGATTTTGAAGATCTTCCAAAGAAGGAGACTCCACAGTCTCTCTGGGCAGCCTGTTCAGATCTCTGTCACCCTCACAGTAAAGTTCTTCCTCACATGGAGATGGAACTTCCTGTGTTTCGACTTGTACCCGTTACCCCTTGTCCTGTCACTGGCCACCACTGAGAAGAGTTTAGCGCCATCCTCCCAACATTCATCCCTAAGGTGCTTTATATTTTGATAGATCTCAGTCTTCTCCAGGCTAAACAGGCCCAACTCACTTAGCCTTTCCTCCATACGATAGATGCTCCAGTCCCTTAATCATCTTTGTCCCTTTGTCATCTTTGTTGGACCCTCTTTGGAAGACCCATGCACCACTTGTACTGGGGAGCCCAGAACTGCACACAGTTCCTCTGTGGAAAAGTATTAACACCTATGTGTCTATAAGCAGGTAAGTTTTCAAAGTTTTAACAGAGAACCTTCACTATTAAATGCCGCAGGCAGCTGGGAACTTTCCAAATTTATATAAACCTCTTTATTAATTTATACCAAAATATTTTTTGTATGACTTGTTCTGTGAGTTTTAATGTATGATGTTTTGAATGCAAAGTCTCTCTGACATTATCTGAAACATTGATTTAAAGCTATCAAATGAATTCACAGGAAGCTGATTGAAATTTATGGAAATGAATTAGAAGTAGAAGGATTTAATTGAACATTTATTGAAAGTAATTGAAATTAACAAAGGCTATTGATGAGGATCAGAAGTAATTAAATTAATGGGAAGAAATTGGGCTTAATTGAGATTTAATGGAGAATTACTGAAATGAAATGATATTCAATGGAAGAAAATTGATAATCTGTCTAATAGTTTATAAGATTGATTTTAATGATTTTCAGTAATGAAAAGCTGTTATTTAGGAAAATATATAAGAAATGTGTATGAATATACATTTCTTTAATTTTTTTAAGAATATTTTTATGAATTATTGTAATGGTCTCATACTAAAATATTTAAACTGTTCAACACAAAATCTTAATATAGTTTCATGAACTGTGAGCAGAGAATATAAAAAAGGGCCTTTCAATGCTTCTTCAATTTCTGTTATAATTGATATAGAAGGAAATGAAGTGTGCCTGGATAAAGAACTACCAGACTTGCTAGTAATTTTCAGTATCATCTTTTAAGCAAAATAATTTATTATGATTATGACATGGCATTTTTTGATGGTGTTACTTGCAAGGGCTATGAATTCTTATTTCAAAGGGAACCCAGTTCTAGATGGCTAGTAGAAACGCAATTTTGTTTTTTGATTATTTTAGAACTTAAACACACAGATTCTGAAAAATGAAGTGTCTTTTTAGTTCATAATTGAGGTTAGAGAGGAAGAGAGCTTCTCCATAGGAATGCCTACCAAAAACACAGTGGGTTTTTGAAAACAAGAGTAAGGATGTGAGTGTAATGTTTGTTGCAATTATTAATATTTATCTCAAAACTGACTGGAAAAGTGGTGGGAATGGAATTGTAGAGGCTTTTGAAAGTCTCAAATGTCCCTGACCCAAGCAAATTGGGTGACAGTGTCATATATTCATAGCCTGGGAAAATAGGCCATTTCCTCCCTACTGTTCCAACTTTTCTTTGCCCTTGCAAACTGCCTGTGTATGTCTTAGAGCTTCTGCTGGCCAGTAAGACATCCTAGTTATCATCTTGTGTTGCTGGAGTTTGCTGTGTAGAGTGGTAGACTTCCTCTTCTGTAAAAATTTACAGATGACGTATGACATTCATGAAAGCTACTTATTTTGATTATCTCTACTGTTGATGTGTGTAGTATGGGAATCAAATGGGAGAGAGGGTGATGTGGAAAGAGTTGCGCTGACAGTGAAAGGCTGGTGACAACAGTTCCACCAGTTATTCAAATAATGTTTTCAGTTGGACATGTTTGTTTCCTGTAGTCCTTGCTCTATCTTTAATTTTTGTAATCTTTGGAGTGATGTAATACAAAGCAATTAAAAAGCAAAAAAAACCCACAAAATTAATAACTGAATCTGTAATCAGGAAAACTCAGGCATGTGTACAATAAAAATATAAAGGTATATGGTGTTATATTGTCTGTTTATGGTTTCATAGGTATCTGTATTGTGAAAAGCAATAGCTGCAATCCTGTAGTCCTTACTTAGGCAAAAGTCCCCCCAAAGCTGGTCTTAAAAAGAGTATCTCTTCATCTCATATAAATGAGTTTTGTTTTCTCTATATATTTCATAATAATAACCCTTTCAGATATTTTCAGAAAACAGTGATTGTTAATGATTTTAAGAAAAAAATCATTATGATTTCTAAACATTAATCTTGTTTATAGCCATGATTATAAACATGATAAAAAAAATCATGTTTAATGATTTTTAAGAAAAAAGACTGAGGAATGCAGTTTCCTTAGTTATGATAAATCTACTTACATAAAATTATATTTTCCTATGCTATTTCTCAAGATACCTGTGCATTCTTCAGAATGACTTATACAAGTATTTGACATATACAAGAATTTCTCAAAATATAAAGCACTTCCCTTCAGATATCTGTGCAAGCAGCTTGTTAGCAATTGCATTTTTCTTGAGTAAAATCTTATGTACCTTGGAAAGCATACATAAAAGAATAGAATGAGGGGGGATAAGGAGGTGTTACCATGCATATAGTTCACAAGTTTTACCTTCAACATAATGAAAAATACATAAAAACTTTCATTTTTCTTTTTCTCTACATGTAATTCTGTGAATTGAAAACATCTTTTCTAAATCTAATGTTCATCAGAAGTGTAGTAATTTCTTCTGTAGTCAGGCTTCTTTAAATCTAGCTGGTGTGTTGATTCACTGGCAAGTGGAGTTTGATTTTTTTCCCAGAGGTGAGACATTCTGAAATGAACATCAACCATACCTAGAAAGGCCTATTTGATGTCAGACAAAAAATCAGAAACAGTGTTATCTTAGCAGCTATTTTGCCTTTAAATTTAAGTCAATGAGAGGTCATAAGAAGCCCTTTTTTGGTAGGAAATGTTAATATGAATAGCTGATTAAAGTAATTATTGAGGTGTCTAATCCTAAAAGATGTTACAATTCTAGATTTTGTGATTTTGCTTAGCTATGTAATGCTTTGTTACATCTTTGTCATTGGAGTAGAATGCCAAACAGAGGAGACGATGTTCTGTTTTTCTTGGGAGGTTAAGTTTTTGTGTTGTTACACTGCTGTTCCTTTATATGAAATGTACAAAGTTCTCATTCCCTGAATGCCACAGTCTTTGTCTGTGGTTCAAATCCCATTTTGATTAACAAGCTTAAAAGCTCTCTATAGACTTTATTCTCATTCTCTGTGGCAGTTCAGACCACATTAGATGCTGCCTTGCTGTTTTCTTTATCAGATTACCCATTTGCTGGCTTTAACATAGATATGAACTTTCAGAAAATAATGTTCAGCTAACTTTCTGTAGCATAGAAGTACGACCATGTGCTTTGTTTTGTTTTTAAAAGGAGATGTTGACCCTTTGACTGCTTTTAAAATGGTGGCGATAGCTCATCACTAGGTATGAGAATGGAACTAGTTTTCTGCTTCCGAAACTGCTTTTGTGTGCCTTGCACTATCATATCTGAATGCATACTTGAGCTGCTACTGAGTAGTAGATTCAGTGCACTACAGAAATTACTTCTGGAACATCATTGGCAGTGGCAAAAATATCAGCTTGATTTGGAATAATTCATACCAATTGTTCTGTTTTTATTAAGTCAGTATTAAAATGATTGTGATGTATTTACTCTTGTTTCATAATTCTGTTACATTTGCTTGCTTAAACATTTAAATGAGTAAGGATAAATAATTATTGAGCCTAACAAATGCACACAGGAAAAATTGGCTGACCTTCAGTTTCAGTGCTTTAGTTTCCCTTGACATTTCCTTTATTTTGAGTTATTACATCTGCCCTAGCAAACACGTTTATAAGTAGTTTCATGAGTAAAGTCAACATTTGTTAGATGGAATAAAGCTAACAATGGAATGATTGCTTGTAAAACTAAAATTATTTGGTTTAAAGGAGACCAATCACACTGTATGAACACTTAAGGATGGTATAGCTTAACTCACCACCACATGCCTTGTGTGTTTTCTTCTATGAAAACTTTTGATTTAGGTGTAGAGTCCCAGAATGGAAGGTACAGAGTATCCAGAAAATAAATGGTTATATTGTGTGTGTGTGTGTGTGTGTATGTATGTGTGTGTATAGTATATGGTGTTTCTGTAGAGGATAGTGAGTAGTCTGTGAACTTTGTCTATATTTTTAAAGCAAAATAAATAAATGTATGTCCTGGAAAAACACTTTTATAAAGGAACTTAGGGCAAGTGGGACAAAAGACTGAACTTTACATTTAAGAAACTTCTTATCTCATGAAAGTCAGCTCTCTTCCCTGTTGCTCCACTTAGTTGCTAGCTGAGTAACTGATAGTAAAAATACTGAATTTTTGACTAAAGGAAATGCTCGGATTGAAATGACAGAGTCTGGACTCAAGGAACTGGAAAATTTTCACTTCATTTAACAATTTATCACTACATATTAGCATTAAGATATGTATATGTATATTTATAAAGTTGCAACAGTAAGTTACTCATAGAGGGCACTTTTTCTAGCCACAGCCTTTCTGATTTCCATAATAATCTTGCATTAGGTTCAAAAAAACAAAAAACAAACAAACAAAAAAAAAAACTAAAAAACAAAACAAAACAAAAAAAAAACAGGAACTAAAAATGCAAATCAAGACATGAACTTAAGCAGCTGTTGTTTTTCAGTTATGTCAAAAGCTCCACAATCTTCAGAAATACACACTTGGAAAACCTAATGCCATTGACATCAATGTCAGAACATTTTGGGAACTGGTGCTTGTTAGCTTCCACAGGATAGCAGGTGTTCAATCAAAGTTGTTAATGTATTTTCTGTGGATCTCATATACTTTAAAAGAAGGTAATTAGAATTATCCACAGGTACTTTGAAACCATGAATAATTCATTTTCTGTGCATCAATAAAATAATTATTGCATATTATCATTCTTAGCTTTCTACTTCAATAAAATTGCTCACATCATGTCACTGTCATAGTAGTGTGCCTTTTTATTTTTCATATTAATGAAAATTACCAGTAGAATGAGGAAAATTGTAATAAGATTTAATGTTACCAGCAAGCCTTTTCTGTTGTATTATACTGAAATGGTAAAATATGTGGATTCTGACTAATCGTAGATGGGTATTCTTGCCCACTTTGGCCTCTCTTGAATACTTTTCAAGATAATTGAAACTATTTCTCAGTGCTATTACTTACCTTAATTATCTCCAATTATTCCGACTTTTGCAAATTCAGTTTCTCTATACTTGCAAAGCTTTTCTTCCATTCTTGTTACTTTATTTACCTAGATTACACTGCAGGAATTAACTGCAGTCTTCATCCAAGATGATTTAGGATGAGAGTATTCCTGTCCTCATTAAGAACTTACCTATAAATTTTCAAACAAGACTAAAGTTTTCCAACAGAACTAAAAAGAAAAAAGAAAAAAAAACCTAAAATGAAAGACTTTTTAAGTTTTTGTTTGTTTTTAGTAAATATTTTATGTAAACCACAAGAATGCTAATAAACATGATTTGGGGGGGATTTTTTTCAAAAAATGTGTTTGCCACAGACTACTCAGATTTTATAACAACTGTGTTTTCTGTTTGGAGGTTTTTATTGTCTTTTTTTTTTTTTTTTTTTTTTTTTTTTTTTTTTTTTTTTTTTTAACTGGCTAAATGCTGACATTTTAGTGGCTTATCTACTCCTAAAAGGCTTAGAAGATCCTTTTCCTGTCTGTGCAATACTAGACTCGAAAGTTGCAATAGATCCTCCAATAGGACTGTCTGTGAAAGGCTATGGAGAGACTGAAACTTGGGATGAGTCAACTGTTAACCATGGTGCTTCTGGTCAAAAATAAATAAATGAAAAATATCAGTTTCTTTTCTAGGTTTAGTTTGAAAATGTGTATTTAATTTAAATTTAGTTTAAATCAGGTGTCCAAGGTAGAGTTTCTAGATTAACTGACTATGAAGAGAACCCTCTAAATGTTTGTGTATGACATTTAAGATTCAGTGAAGAGCAAGTGTAGAGGATTGGGAGCTGCATGAGTGTTGTGTCTGATGAGAATAAATGGAGCAGAAGCAATTCTAGTGAAAAGCTGAAAAAGTCCAGCCTGACCTAAGGTGGTCATCACAAGGACCCCAGCTCTCTAAAGAGAGGAATTTAGCATTATTAATTTTCATTTTTTACTTATACTGTTATTAGTCTTGGTTGCTAATTGTTCTGTGAGCACTTCAAACGGCTGTCCCATCCTTATTCTTACTTATTAAAACCATAGGTCTGTTTCCATTAGTATTATGTTACAGAGATGAATCCTTACTTGGAGGATCAGACATGATTAGGAGGCAAGGTAAATGATACTTTGTGGGTTTGAGTGAGTACTGCATCCTAGAACTGCACTGCAGATTTGTTTGCTGTTTTTTTATGATGGACTTTTTGAAATAAGAATGAGTTTATTAAATCTCAAAAACTAGATTCATCTCAATCAGCTTGATCTTGAATTTAGTTTTGAATGAATGATCAGTATTAAGTGAAAAATTAAATCTCAGTTACTGAAATTTAATGAATATGAATGATACTAGATCAAAATATACTACATTTTGAAGGAAAACATTATCCAGAACTTTTTCGTAGCATTCTTCTCCGGACTCTGTCCTCTTTTTTTTTCCGGATTAAGCATATACTTAGTGCTGCACCTGCCTACCATTTTTGTTTGTATTTTGTTTTGTTTTTGAGAGGAGTGTTATACGTTCACTGAGATCCATGTTTACATGTTCAGGATAGGA
Source organism: Nothocercus julius (assembly GCA_013398735.1). Taxonomy (NCBI): domain Eukaryota; kingdom Metazoa; phylum Chordata; class Aves; order Tinamiformes; family Tinamidae; genus Nothocercus; species Nothocercus julius. The sequence continues at coordinate 5,279,520 of VZSV01000008.1, read as the reverse complement.
CAGGGGAGAGAGCGGGAGGGGGGAAATAACGTCCTTCAGAGTAAAGCTGTAACTTGAGGCTACAATTATCTACATCAGCAACAAGCTGATGTTCTTTTATTTTGGGGATTAGGATATTTCTTCTTTGTAAGCTGCCTTTGTTACATTGCCTTAATGTTTGTTGTAAACCAAGCAAAAAAATGTATCCCTTTAGAAAGGTGAAATTGTTTTCAGAATATATAATATTCTTTAGAAACATTTTTTTTTCCCAAGCTCAATTTTTTCCAAAACATTTACCTTCAGTCTTTACTTAACCTCTTTTTTTTCACCCGAAAGTTGCTTGATTTAAAGGGTAACTAAAAGGATTATCATTAAGGATCTTATTATATGCTTCTTACAAGTATAAGCCCTTTGTTTCAGGTAAATAATTTCCTTAAAATACAAAGCAGAACTTAATTTAATTAATGGAACATAAGTATGCAGGCTATAAGCAAAATTTTGAAAATTTTAATGTGCCAGAATTATGCAAATGTCCATTAAAAATTAAACAAACAAAAACCCACGAAGAAAAAAATGCCCCCAAACCATACTGTTCTGTGACAAGATCAGGGATTTAGTCTAAGAAGAAAAACAGTAAATCTCTTATTTTTTCATTTACTCCAAGGTGAATGAGATATCTAAATTTACAATTAAAATAAAAGTTAAAATATTTATTAGGAAATACTAATGCTCAATTTTAAGTAGTTATTTGGTGTTCAGAGTACTTTCTGCCTGCTCCTGTAATACTGTGGCATGGCACACACCTGCAACCTGCTGTTGCTTACTTTTGTATTAACTTCAAATTTATTTCTGGAAATATATTTTCCTGCTTTTTATTTGAAACAGAAAGATGATTGTGCTGTATGTAAACATCCTATTAAATGTGAAGATTGCCGAAGTAGCATGGAAAATGCTAGGGGTGAGATAGTAAGAGTTTTATACAGAATTCAGCAATATCACTGCTTGATGGCTCTTTTTCTTCTGTGCTCTGGATCCATGTATTTTGCACCTGAGCATGTGTCAGAAGTGATTCATTCTGAATTCTACTTAAATAGCTTTTCAGGCATGTCCTGACATCAGGGTCCTAATCAGTGACAGCAATGTCCAAACAAGTGACTGATGTAGTGCCATGGTATTGATGTACTTTCATTTAGCCTTGATACAGTCATACTGTCAGATTATTAAATAGTCTGTGAAGTGGTGTGTTCATTGCTGTATTGGCCTCTTTAGATGGTGTGTTCCAGTGCAGTACGACCTGCCAGGTCACTTAGCTTCAGCGTAAGATTTGTCCTTTGAGCTGCTCTTTGCCATAGTGTGCAGGATTGTTTCCAAAACCCCACGCAGCTCATTGCTGTCCTGCTCCAAAAATCCCCCGAGCTGTTTTGGTGCTGGGCTTCCTTTTGAGCGTGGTGGATTGGTCAGCCCAAGAATCGCGGCGCTGGATGGAGAATGGCCAGGGCTCTGAGACTTTTCTAGTTGCTTGTGTAGTGTGACATGGCTTCATTTTGCCTGTAGGATACGAATTAGGACAAGGTTGTTTTTTGCCCAAGTAGACTTGGGAGAGTTGTTGAGGTTTGTTTGTTTAAGTCTTTTTCTCTTGGAAGGATTTCATGTAATTGGTTCACTGCCCTTGCAGTTACTGTAGACATTAGCAGCTGCTTAGTCTTCTACCTTGTTTCCTTTAATTGCAAAACAGCAATTCTTTTAACTTGAATTAACTTCTGTATATTTGACATAGAAGTGTCCAAATGAAATACAGTGGCTGCTGATCAGGTGCTAAGTTTTGTTTACTGCTGTCCAAGTCTATGAAACAATGAATATGGGTGAAGAAATTGTGTATGCTGTAATGTTCATTTAAACAGAAAAAAAATGAAAAACAACTGCACCTGGGGAAAAAGATTTGGAAAGACACCTGGAGATGTTCCAAATGTGCGCTTTCTTAATAATTAGCACATCATACACCTAGTTAGCATCTCATAAATAACCATAAAGTAGTCATTTAATGAATCATTTTACTTGTACTGTCAGAGGTTACAGGAATAGAAAAACAGTTTGTTTATTTTAAGAACAAGGTGCGGATGTTCTTTCAGCATGGTTTAAAAAAATTGAGATAAGAAAATTGACATCCATTATATGGTAGATCAGCTGCCTTTTTAATTCTACCTTGTATGAGTTGGGCTTGCTCACTGGCATCAGGTACATTGCTATTCATGTTCTGTTTTTTTGCTGTACTACAGAGGATGGCTTTGGCTGAGCCAGGGGACATTTCCCGACTGCACATTTTACTAGGCCAGTATGTGTGAGATCCTGTGTATGGACTCTCTTTGGGTGTGCAGACTTGTTAGGTTACCCAACTTTGCGCTACTCAGGTAGATGCAGTTACTTTGCTTGGTTTTAACAATAGCATTAGCACACTGCAGCATTGCATGGACTTGGTAAACTTCGGCTTCATAAACCTCCAGTTCTGAGGGCTTCCACGACATGTTATAATCCTGCTGCTGTCTCTAGGGCTCCTAAAAGTACATCTAGCTCTGGAGGAACATTCTATTTGTTGTTAAAGTACCAGCCTGGATTTGGAGTATGGAAATGGAGGGGTAAGATGTGGCCCAATCCTCTTACAGGAGCAGGTTTGAGCACTCTGCTGCAGCTTGGCATATTTCAACATAATTTAAGATTTGCCTTATTGTTGGAACCTAAGAATTTCTTGCCGAGTGTGGGCAAGCTTCTGTCTATTCTGATAATCCTGTCTCTAGCAATGGGCAGTATAAAGTGCTTAGGGAAACACATAAGAAGGGGGAGTTCTGTACAGTTATTCCTTTGTCTGGCGTGACTTCCCAGGCGGCAGTTATCACTAGTTTAGTAATCTCCTGAGATAGCAAGTGCACTGAAACCAGTGGGTATAGTAAGAGCTGATGGACTACCTGCCTACAGACCTCAGGCTGGGTCTTTTATGTCTTTTGATTTTTTTACAAATAAAGATAGGCATGATAGCTGCCTCTTAAGAAGTGACTGAACTGAGAAATCCTTGGGAGGTTTCTTAGTTACTATGTTAGTTTTAGGCCTTAATCCAGAATCGACCCTTAACGTAAATATAACTGGCTGGAGATATTTTAAATCCCTTTATGAGAGAAAGAAAAGAGGCTCAGAAATATTGCATGTATACATATGACAAAAACTTATCTCTGAATAGGTTGTAATTTGATGGTGTAGACATTCCTGAGCTCAAGTAAGCCTCTTGTCACATAGTATCTCTGTGATACTCCTGCATTTATACTCCTGTTCTTTCTGATGTAATTAAAAAAAAAAAAAAAAAGCAGGCACTGGCTTCATTCTGTTGTGTAAGATAAGCAAGTTTTAAGCATTGTTTGTACAATGAGAGTCCTTAGCAGAAGAGGGGTGAAATGTTGACCTTTATGCAAGTTTATGGTAAGCCCAGCCTCAGTAGGAAAGTAGTTGCTCTTTAGGTAGTTAACATCTTATTTTGAAGGGTTATTGATGCAGACAATAACGCTATCCTTACCATCATTGATACTGAACATGGAACTCAGGGCAGGGGAACCGCACGCTTAAGGAATTACCTTCTACCTAAACATTTGTTTACCTTCTACCTAACCATCCACACTGCGGTGTTAGAAGGTCTCGCGCTCCACAGAAAAGAGTGTTCAAAGTCTGGCTTTTTCAAATCTGTTGTTTTCAGCTTGAATTTAAAAAGTGCTTAGCCTTGACTATCTCTACTGAAGGTACTGTGAACAACTGGAAATTCAGCTTTCATGGAAATCAGGCACTTAAAAACATTAAAAAAAAAAAAAAAGGGCAGTTAACTGCTTTATCACAACACTATTTGCACAGACTAAAAGTACAAAATTATGTGTAAGTTAAAGCAAAGTTCTCACTGGAATTAATGAGAGCTTTTCTGGAAAAACAACAAACATTAGTAGTCACTTTCACAGTTTAATGTTTTTCCTTTTCTTTGTAAAGAGGAGATACTGTAGTACAAAAGGAAAAAATAACAAAGTAGAAAATGGATAAAATATTGTATCCTCATTTCTTTGATAAAGAATTAAATTCAGTTGACAATTAAAATGATCATGATTCCCCTATCACATAAAACAAAACAAAAATTCTGTCTTTTTTTAAAAATGGAGCATATCAGTAAGCATTTTTACTTGTTTGCTTGAAGTTCAATAAGTATAATCAGTTTTGCAGGGTCGGGGCATCAAGCCTGGAAGTAGAAGCAGGAAAACTAAGATTAGAAGATGTGTTCCACAGCCATATGTAGTAGGCTGGCCATAAGTGTGCAGCACAGCTAACCTGAATACTGATTCCATGATGACCACGAGGTCCATTCTGCTTCTGTTCTTTTTAGCCTCTTAAGAATTTATATGAACATTTTTTTTTTCCGCCCTGCACCAAAGTGAGCAAAGTCTCCTTGTACCAAATGTGGTACCCTAATCCAAGATTTGAGTTTAAATGTTATGGTTAACACTTCTGTTTCTTGTTCGGAGGGGATGTAAATTGATCAATATTATAGGTAATTTGTCTGGCATCTTAAAGCCTGCTGGTTATATGTATTGGTGGGATAGTGTCAAAAAACAAGCCCTAAAAACCTTTTGAAGAAACTTTGAATAAATGATATGAAAAACATAGTTGGAGAGTCTTTGACATTCATCAGCCTTCTTTAAATGATAAGTGGCAATAAAATGTCAGCAGAAAGAAAGCCTTAGTGTTACCTCATGTGGTGAGTACAGGGGAGGTATTTTTGGATTTCTTAATGTAGCCTGCTGTCCTATAATACATCATTAGGTGTTGTCAACAGCGAGGGAAACTGCCAATCATCTTAACAACTAACTACTTTTAAAAAAAAAAAAGCCATCTGAGTGATTTTAATTATGATGAAGTGTTTATGAAATTAAGTAACACTGAATACACAGATGCCTTCTGGTAAGGATCTCAAATTATTTATTTTTTTTTTTCCATATTCTCAGGCCTCAGTCTTGCAGAGCACTTCAAGGATATGCATACTTTGAAGTTGGTAGGAATTTCTTGCATAGCCAAGGCATTTTAATTAACTCAAAAAATAAAACCCAACAGACCTCCAATCCCCTACCAACAAACAGCTGTACACTTTTCCCTCTAATTGCATTGCATGTACTTTTTGAAACTTCCCCTGGACTTCACTCTTGTGTTGTTCAGTTTGCTTTTGACTTTGCTGAATTAAAGCTGTTAATTTTCATGGACTTTCTTTTGAGTTATGACCAGATTCAATTATAATAATAATAAAAACAGGTCTTTCTCCTAGAGTCTTCAAGAGCACAGAACTCTGCAAGTTTAGCAAATTTCCCAGGACCCAGGCCAAAATCTTGAGGGATATGGTTTGTCCCATGCATCTAGGAAGAGCCTGAGGTCTTGCCTGTATATCATATGCAGACAGAGTGGATCTGATGTCTGTGGTACTTCTGGCTTGTAACATCTTGAGGTATGGGTGAAAGTAGTATGGTCTGCTTTGGAGGAGGCAAAAGCTTGGAAGAGGCACTGCTCAAAGAAGAACTCTGAATTCTCCCAACTTAGTCTCCTAAATCCTTCAAAACTGAATTTTTATTGGTAGTGGTGCCAATTTGGCAATTATGGTTTACAAGCCAAGAGACCTGGAATATCTAAATCTTGCTCAGAGCTCTAAATCCCATGTTCTGTATGTACTGAAGTCAACTGTTTTAAGTGCAATTGATCTTATTAAATGCTCTCTTAGCTGCTGCTAAACCCTAGGGATGTGCATTTTCATCAGTAGACCTACATAAGCTAAGTGTATCGTAAGGTTAATAAACACCTTAGAGTTGGATCAAACTGAAGCTAGGTTTCTAGCCTGAAGCTAGGTTTCTACACTTAGAATAAGGGTGCATGTGTGTTTGTCTTCTGATGGCTAGGAAATCTACACAGTGGTAGACATGCTCAAATGACTAGTAAATAGTAGACACTCGAATTCTTCCTGTTGTGGTATGTAAATGTATTATTGATTTCCCTGTAGTATTGATTTTATTCTGTCTTCTACCTAACCAGGTGGTGTTTCTGTTTGACCATAGTGGAGCTACTCACTATTATAGGATCAGTTTCTTTTTATGTGTTTTTGCTGAACTGATTACTCTGCAGTCTGAAATAAATGAAATGGGAAAGCTTGAGCAAGAGCAGTTCAAAATATTCCGGAGTGTGGGAATTAGATCTTGGGATATTATGTTAAACTTCCTGATTGAAATTAGATGGAGCAGGGACTTGTCTTTCCATGCATCCCCATCTTATCTGAATGCTTGTCTGAGTGCTACAATATCTTGAGTAGCTATTGCTCTCATTTTCTTCTTTTAATTAGCAGAAAATAAAGGATAGACACGTAGAGTCCAGATCATGTGGATTCATCCATCTTTTGTCTTTTGACTGTATTCTTTTTCTTGCTGCTCTTTATTTTTTTTTCCCCCACTTTTATACTCCATCAGAGGCAGAGTTCATTTTTACATTTGGAAGCACTTCAGAACTCTTCACTGATTTACTTAGCGTCCTTTCTTCTCCTCAGAGAAGATCTGCTGGCAGACAGGCAAATTTTGGCCTGCTGTCACTTTGGAAGGATAGGAACAATGAACTAACTCAGTCCTTTCTATCCTTACCTGTATCTTCTTATTTCAGTGTACCCACCAAAAAAAAATCTGTTTTGAGAGATTACTTGATATGACTTAGATATCAGTGTTTTTAGATATTGGAATATTCTGTAGCCAATGCACACTATGTAAAAAAATAAAAAATGTGTGTAGACTTCAGCTTATATGTGTATCCATGTAGATAAAATATTCAAATCAGAGAATGGTAGCACACTTACTTGTGTGCATTTTCTGGGCAAAAGAATTTATCCTATCTGATTATAACATTATACTTCAGTGATTAGCAAACTAACTCCCAAATAAAGCCACATGCTCCTCCTTTCCTATGTGTAATAGTGAAATTATTCAGTAATGTTCATGTTCTTGCTTCAGTTAAATAACCCTTGCAGGGGTGCAGGGAATGCCTTGCAGGGAAGTACAGTGTAGAGAGCAGAAATTAGCATAACATAAAGATTTTTACAATTTACTTTTACAATAAATCTTGGCTCTAAAACAAATGGACAGGAGAAATAGAAAGTACATTTTAAGCGTTGTTTGCCTTTGTAAATGCTGTACTTGTATGTTCTGTGAGTATGCTCTTCAAAGAATCTTATAAACAGTAGGTTAAAGTCATGTAGGTGTCACTAGATTAAATGAGATTAACAAATCTTTCATTTTCGGTTAATGGTTGAATTATTCACTGTGCTTACTTGCATCTGTAGGGATTATTGGAAGAACAGAATGTAGATTGTGTTGTCCTATGGAATATAGAATATTTTTAATTCATTACTGAATTAGCTATGCTCAAAGTCTCAGGAAAAGGCTGCTGGCCAGCAGCCAACAGCAATTGCCACAAGTCAAGGGAGCTGCAAGAAGCAGGTCAAATTTAAGTACAGAATGCTAAAGCTCAATTATTTAAATCAAAAACAAAATGAAACAAAAAAAGTTGCAGATGATCAAATATGTGGTTGAGAGTATTTGATAGGAAGCACATGGAAACCATCTGTTTTTCTATAAGCTAAACCGTAGTAATAAATACAGGCAACCATGTGTAGTCAGCAGCCTGCATTTTAGTTAGTACATCATGCCATTCTCTGACTTTCTAAAGAATATTTCAGATTATTTGTGTGGAAAAGATGCATATATGCATATAAGAAATGCCCTGAAACTATGTGAAGGGTTTAGGTTGTGCAGATAAATACTATGTATTTATGAATACTTGCTGGCTTTGTTTTGTTTTATCTTTTAATCTCAGTCTACAAATTTTGGCGGGTGCATGTAGAAGGAGGAGGCTTCTTTGTGCTCTGTCATCTGTTCAATTCAAATGTCATTTTTAATGGAGAATTTTGAACAACACTATTTTTCATGTACTGTTTAGGGAAGGTGGAGTAACAGCTGAACCTTTTTTGTTTTTTAAAAAGAAAAGGTATGTATGGTGGGTTTTTTTTTGGGGGGGGGCAGGAGAAGCTAGAAATGTCTGAAAATAGAGTGGAAATTTTACGATTCTGCTCTCATAAGAGGGCTCTAACTGCGGTCATAATCAAAGTGAATTATTTTACATCTGTGCACCAAGTTTGCATTTTTCCATAGTTTCTTACATTAGAGGTTCTTGATAGTTGATTCTTTACCCTGAGATAATTAAACAACAGCAGGTGCACAGGGGGCTTGCCGTGGTGTGTATCTGTGGCATTTTGCACCCCATGCCAGTCTCTCCTCAGAAGTTGCAATACATTTGATGCACACAGGCAGAGCCCTTGTGCTGTTTCGTGGAAAGTTCTCTTCTAAATAGTTTGGATCTGTGTTCTGTTCACATAGTGACTGCACTAAACAAATGTGCACATGTCAAGCATATGAAACTGCACAGGAGACCTGTTCTGGAGTTGTGGGGGGTTTTGTGGTTGTTTTGTTTTTTAATAAGTACAAATTTCTAATATTAACTGAAATCAAGTCTCTTCTTGGAGCTGGTACTGTACAACATAAAAGAAGATACATACCTTGCCTCCAAATTTTTTGTGGTCTGTATGAAAACCTTCTAAAGTAATCTGCAGTGATAAAAGGTGGGAATAGTAGTTCTACAGATATTTAAACATGATTGCCATTGCAGAACATACAAATTACTAATCCCCTCTCCCATTCAAGTATGGATTTACTTGTTAAATTCTTGCTTTCTTTGTCTCCTTTTTTTACATTCAGGAATTTGAGCGTTTGCTTAGTCATTCTAGATACCAGATGATTAAAGCTAGAGCTCTGATCATCCGCCTGATAGCCCAGAACCATGGATGAATGTGTCACATTCACAGCCTGCACCTGTGCAGTAAGTTTTGCAGCATCTCAGAAGTTGATCTTGACAGACGTATGCTGCCCAGTGTTTGTGCTGAAATTTATATACAGGTCGTCTGGATGGAAAGATGACTGTGTACTCTTATGTGTCCTGTGATACAGTTATAGCCACACAGTCTTCAGTTCAGATTGGAAATTACACATGCACACAGAATCTGTTTTGATAAAGACATTTGAAGGGAGAAAGGCAAATGACTGACATCAGTACCCTAAGCAGTTCAATTTCCTCATATTTCCACAACAAGCACATAGTTATATTGTTTCTCTTTTGCTTTTTTTATCTTCCTTTTTCTTCTAGTGCCTTTGTGATAGAGAACTAAATTCAGAATGTTGTCCACTCTTAGGGCATATTAAAGTTCATCGAACGTAGGGAGTGGAGAGGAGATTACTGCTACTGTTTTTCCCAGTAGAAAAGCAACACGCTTACTCAAATCCCACATTTTCCTGGGAGACATCTGATTTTATGTGCAAGAGAATAAATTTCTGAATATGCTGTGACTTAATTACAGTTTCCTAGCCCTGCAAGAGAGCTTAAAAAATCCAGCCGAGACGGCTGTATGCAAGTGTGCAGCATAGCCAGGTACCTGGGAGGGGCCGTTGGCTGGATACCGAAAGGAGAGCAGACTGTAGCTGTGGGAGTGGAACCGTTCGCGTCTGAGCAGAGGGAGCTAGTGCTGAACACCAGTTCAGGAAAAAAGGCAAGTGCTGCTCAACAGAGGGTGTTGGGAGAGATGTGCAGTATACACAATAGGCGTTAAATTGTAGGTAAAATGTTTGGCAAGAGTAGCTGATACCAACTTCAGTCTTTGTGCAGAAGTGGTCCAAAGGCCGTGAGACTAGTGCTTTCTCCTCCCTCTCTTCCAAAAGCTGATATTACTTACTGCATTGGCTTTGCTGCTTATCATTATACAAGTTTTATTTTCTAATTTTTAGCAACGTTATGTTATGCTTAGCTTTAACCAAGTTTTCAGCAAGAGTCAACTTCAGATTGACTATATTCCTCCCAGAGTCCAGCTGAATTCCCTCAGAGTTTGAAACTACCCTGTGACCTAAGGAAAAAATACCCCAGCTCTGTGGTTGAGAACAATTGCTGCTATTCCTTTCAAGTATTCTAACGAGTATTGCTGCTCTGTCACAGAAGCAAATAGTTGAAGTAATAGCAAGTTTTTATGCCAAGAAAAGGCATAGATGTGTCAGCACTCTCTGAAATTGTCTGTTTCTTTTGAAGATTTTCGTATTTCTGAAAGGAGGGTGTGATGGCCCAAGGATCCTTTTGAGGAAGGCAGCTCTGAAGCTCTGTCTAGACAATCCCTGGAAGCGTGGTCCAAAGTAAAGCCTAGAATGGGAGATTTAGGGTTGGGCTGAAGAAGGGACTTGAGAAATGTTGTGTCTAATTGTTTTCTCTTATATGGGAGGTTTCTAGCATTAAATGTTAAAGCAGTTGGGTTACAGAAGTGGCAATCTCATTCAGATTGCCCTTGTAACAGGAACAGCCGGCAATCTTCACGTTGGCTAGGTGATGCGATCGTGATGTAGTAACAGTGCGAGAAACGGAAGGAACAGAGAAGAGGATGCTGGGTGAGATGTTCTGAATATGAGTGTGTTACAAGCTGGGTACTTCGCTATGTAAATTAGAAAATCCATATTTGTAAAAAAGCCAATTAAAATATAATTTGCTGACATTTGTAAACTTCATCTTTCTGCCTTAAAAGTCACGGAAAAAATCCCTAGCAATTTATTTTTTGAGTAAGTGTCCTTAATATATACACTGCTTCACTTTTTTTGAGTTTGATGAAAATTGCTAGGATAATATAATGTTCCTAACATCTTCTAGTTTTTAACTGGTAAAGGTTAAAATTTTAACCAGTGCTGCTTCACGTAAAACAATAAACTGCTTTAGAGTCTATAGGCAAGAATCTAGAGATAAGTTCAAGTCAGATAGTATATTTTTAATGTAAGTCAAAAATCAAGAAGTATATTTGTAGCCTTTCTGGAGAGCTTTGTGTAAAAGACACATTTCTCTTTCCATTGGAGGTCTCACATTTCTTTCTAATTTTGAAACTGTGAAGTTGTTGAAAGAGTGGGATAGAGTTTATCCGCAGATTTTTTGAAATAAAAGTTCATTAAACAGGAATAACTCTAAGAGGACTTAAGACAAAGAACATCATATATTTGACAGAGACAAAATTTCCTTCTGAAAGATTCTTTAGATAGTCCTGCAGAGTGTCCTTTCAAAAGGAAAAGAAATGCCAAGTCAGACGTCTCAAATGGTTTTGGTGGTATGGGTACTGAGTAGTGATCTCTCAACAACAGTGTTTTATTTCAGTATAATCCAGATACCTTTGTTTGGTTACAAAGTTATGAATATATTAATTTACTAGTACGCATGGACAAAGAAAAGCATGTAATCTTGATGACCCTAGAAATAATGCACAGCATAAGAACTTCTTAGAATTTATGTAGAGGTGCCAGTACAATGCGCAATTCTTTCTGTAGCCACAGTTAGCTAGATAATTACAGTGCGCCGCAGTATTTGTGCTGGCACTAAATGGTTTCACAGTGTGTAAGCCACATCAGTTCTATTCTTAAATTTGGCAACTTCAATTTTTGTTGATAAAAGCTAACTTGTTCAGGAACTCTAAACTATGGGAAGTGTACTATTAAAGTCTCTAGGGATCCCATTTTTAATTCAAAAGCAAGTTCTCTGGTATCCAAAACCTGAGTTTTCAACAAATAATGGAATAAAAGATGTCAATTATTAAGCAGAGTTCAAATATTAGAATGTAGAGTGCCCTCCTGGCTTGTCTAGGAGCTGTTTCATTTCACAATAGAAACGTTGTAAGATTCCATGAAGGAGGTTCAACAGTTCCGAGATAAATTGTCTTACTTGATGTGTGAGCAGAGATAGGAATTTTGCTTTTTGCGCAGTGTATAAATGTAATGTTCTTGAAAACACTGTCCATTAAAATATAGTAGATAAGACTATATAGTTGTATATTGCTGGAAGGCCTTTAAAAATAAACTCTGTTTGTGATAGATGGGGGAAAATATTTGTCTGATGAACTGAATCACATCTAAGGGTCTAATCTTGGAAATACAGCTCAGTCCAAAATCTGCTAGAATTTATTATTGTTGCTGCATGTTATGTTATATTAATAGCAAGAAAACAACTATTTGTGCATAGCAATTTCAGAAGACATTGTGGAGAAATCAACAGGAGGTATTTTATCAGAGCATTTACAATGCAAATGGTTAAAAGAGATAAGTGAAAGAATAAAGCACGTATGAGCTTTAGGAGCATAGGAGAAATGTTAATTTTTTCTTTCCTAGAACTGCTTTGTTTTACTGGGCAGAAGAGTAGCAGTTGCAATTTGAAGAATAACAGCATAAATTGTGAGAAATAAGAGAACAGAATGAAGCAGGTAAAGAAGGACAAGAGAGGCACAGTAAAAAAAAAAAAAAAAACGGGGGGGAGGAGGGTTGTGAAGACAAAAGAAGGAAAATTTAGGGCTAATAACTATCATCAGAGCGTGTCAGTTAAAGCGTGGACAGAAATGTGTATTAGTGCTTTGGCTGTTTCAGCCTACCACAGCGTACTTTTTCTTTCTGGTCTTTCTGCATGACTGCAAGTTTAGGGAGAAATATGCAAGGGAGGAGCAATGAAATTAATGTATAAACCTTGTTTTTTCTCTTTTGGCACTTCTATTGACAGTTGTTGCAAGTGGTATCAGTTTTCAGTTCATGAAAACAGTTTTACAGAAGAGCCCTTTTGATTAGCCTGGTAAAGACTCTGTATATTCACCTCTGTAGAGAAAGGCATTTTGGCAGTAGGTGGCATTGCAAGCGGGTTCTGCTATATGTACTCCTGTCTTTTCCTTTGGAAATTTCTATTGAAAAAATTCTGTTCCTTCAGTTTTCCAGAAATGAAGAAGACAGAAAAATCCAGGTTGCTAAAACAGCTTTGAGTAGGTGGATGGACCAGATGACACTCAGAGGTCATGTTCAGCCTAGGTTATTCTATGATTATAAACATCTGCTCTAAATAAACTCTTTATTATAGTAATCAGTGGTTTACATAGATGCCAGCAGAAAGCCCGTTGTCTGGCAATTTGCTCTTTTATCCTGTCAGTAGTATGTAGTGAAATTACTAGTTTTATGGATCCACATCCACTACATGCATGCATGTGCGTAATCCACATTATGCAAGTAGTGGTTCTCTGTCTCAAAAAAAAAAAAAAAAAAAAAAAATCTCCAAAAAAAAAAAAAAATCCATGTAGTTTTGTCTTTGTCCTATTTGTTCACACTTTAGGAGAGTTTGCTCTCAAAACTGACTCTACTGGGCAGTAAATTATACCTACTTGAGCAAAGCTGGAAGTGCTGGGTTACACATGGAAAAGACTAAAGCAAAACTTGAAAATGCGGTGAAAAAATTTGTTTACAGTTAGCTATGGACAAAAAAAAAGATATATTCTTACATAGAAGTATATTTATATTGTATGTTTTGGGAAACATGGGCTTTATTACATTAAGCCCATCTACCCACTGCTTCGAGTGATCTGTCCTATTCAGGATTCTTATCTTTTGTTAATGAGGAAGAGAAATTAGATTGGTTAATGAAAGCTTAATAAAGTAGGAATGGCAATTAGTTTGGGAATGATATAAGTGAACAGAGGTATTTTTTCTGTGTTATTCTGTGGTTACCATGGCGCCTGAAAGTCCAGCATTCAAGTTACGGCCTGAATTCTGCGTTCAATGTCCAAAATGTCAAAGTGTCAAAAGAAGGAGATTTGTTGTCTTACCACCATGTTTTTTGGAGCTCCCGTTAATAGGCTATTATGCAAGAAAATGTGAACGCCTTGTGCAGGCTCACTGTTGCCTTCTTTTTTCTTCCTTTGGTCTGACTATTGAGCATCTAGCTTTTGGCTTCCAGTCTTTTTCCAAAATTCTTGCAGAAAATAAAGTTTACTTTGGAGATTGGGATTCTTCATCACTGAGGAGAAGGGAATTACAACTATTCTTATAGTAGCCCTGTCTCTAGAAGGAAGACAGAATTATACAGGGGAGGGAGCTACAAAGCTGGCTGATATTTTTTGAGAGATGGCTTCTTCATTAAGAAGTAGCAGCACAGATTCTGGATATGTTCAGGTGCAGTGTAGAAAAGGGAAATAACAAAAGGAACTTTTCCTTCTTCTTCAAATGTACTTGATTGGTGGTTATGTGTCTTGCTAAGCATCTTACAAAAAGTAGGAATGCTCTGTGTTTCATGCATTTCACCAGCTTAATCTCCCAATAAGCTTTCTAACATCTGTTCTGAACTTGACATGCATTTTCTTCTTTTCTTTGCTATCCTTGAGGCAAAATTTTCTTCTCTAGTCCTCACTGCAGCTCTTATCTATACTGCCCACTTTTTTCAAGTGTATTTTGCATTCATTTAGTTTACTTCATTGATAGGAATTTCTATGTGCCAACCAAGCACAGAATATATTTAGGATTTCTTCACTTCGAATCATTGAGAAGATAGAATGAAGGAGCTTTTTCTCGATAAATACATTTGCTTAATTTTTATGTTCACAGCACTTTCAATGGCTTGTATGTTTGTTTGAGAGAAACAAATGACCAAATATTGAAAAGTTGAAATGTTTCTTGTGCAGGTTAGAGTGAGATCTTAAATTTCTAAAGTGCTCCAAAGGAGTGTCCCATTTCATGCTTATTTAAAGAACTTGATCTGCTACATATTTTTAAAAGATTTGTTGCAGGAAGCAAAATCCAAATCTTTGTCTTGGTTCCTTTTCAAGAGTAAAGAGGGATCCTTTAGGGACAGTGAGAAAGCAGAGAAGGGAATCTGAAAAGACTATTTCTGAGTATTTTGTAGCCTGAAATTATTTTGTTTTTAAAGCAAGCCAGTGTACCTTGAAGTACAGTAGACAGCTTCCCTAAAAGAAGAGCTGATAGAAATCACCTGGCAGTCATGACCATGATAGTTTCTGTTGTGGACTGAATTAGTTTGTGGGGTTTTTTGCTTTCTTGCAAATGCAACTCTTCACATCCGTTTACTTTCAAGGTTTTAAGGTCACTTTCAAGCAGGATATTTCTCTCCTGTGTTGTAGTACTGTCCAGTACGGTTTTGCCTATGGTTGTGTATATATAGTAGAGCAGTGTAGAATTGGATGATACTGCACAAAAGCACATATTTCTGTCTAGAGCTCCTCTGCTTTTAAGTTTCAATTGATTAGCTGATTAAATCGCATATATTTAAATCCACCCCGCCCCTCCTTTATTTGAATGTGCTTTATTTGCTATTTTCTTCAGGGTTCTTCAAGATCATATGCATAATGTAAGATAATATCTTTTTTTCTAACATATAGAATTGTAGATTTTTCACTGAATATTTAGGGAAAGAATATTAGAAATGGTAGATACAAAGAGTGTTTTTTCCCTTGTGTATTCTTCCAGCTTCTAGCAAATAATGGCAGGGATGTATTGAGTTGGGCACTGCATCCAAGCCATTGCATTTTACTGTCACTGCCGAATCTCCTGGGAATTACAGTTCATCCTTTTTTGAAATATTCTTGTATTCCACAGTGTCCTGTGGCAGTGGATTTCACAATTTAATTATGTATTGCATGAAAAATTATTTAAAGTAATACTTTTTTGTGTGTTCTTTTAATGTGCTGCCTAACAATTGCACTGGGGGTTTCTCAGTTCTTGAGCTGCGAGAAAGTGAACAGTCATTTCCTGTTCATTTCCTTGATACCGTTCATGATTTTACACAGCTCTGCAGTATTCTAAGTGGCTCTTCTTTAGCACTGATGAGCTCCTGTCTATCCTTCTGTGGTGATACCCCTTCTCTATTCTTCTTGTTCCCTTTTGTGCTTTTCCCAAGTTTTCATTAGCTTTTTTCAGATGGTGGACCAGATCATCCTGCAATGTGGGACATAGGTCCTCCTGGATCTAAACTGGAGAATCCTTGTTCAATTGTGCATATAGTTAGAGGCTTAATGACTTCACCTGTATTTCTATCATAAAAATATATAGATAGGATTTTTTTTTTTTTTCAGCTGTCAGAGTGCTTTAATGATCCCTTATTTGAATGATTGTAGTTTATTTCAGTGATCATCTCTGAATGTGCAGCTTAGCTGTCCTTTTATTTTACATGGCTTTGAACTTAGTGACATGGGACTTGATGCTGAGTACTGTAATTTCTGGTCAGCATTGTTATTTCTTTCTACAAATCTTAGTCTCATTAACATGATAAAAATATAAACATTGAGAAAGGAATACCAGAAAAAAACTCTGTGAAGTGATTCTTATTGCTGGATTGTTTTGCTTTCCGTATCAAGTAACCACATAGTGCTGTGAGTTCAGATGAAGGAAAAAAAATGTTAACGTGCAGCTAGTACCGTGAGTGATCCCTGTCTTGCGTAGTCTGTTCATGAAGATGAGCATGTGCTGTCCTGAAATGATTTACATGGTTCAGTATGTTTGGAACATTATTTGCCTCAGTGAAGATGATGTATTCCCTGCTTTTCCTAGATTCATACAGACAGACTACTTTGTCTAGAATTCTCTGTATTTGCGGTGAATTGTTGAAAAACTTAATATCTCTATGGTTTAATCTACTGTGCCAACAGCTTTATGATCAACAGTATTCATTTTGCAATTGAATTTGTGGGTCACACGCAA
>VZSV01000008.1:5206020-5262244 GCA_013398735.1 Nothocercus julius | reverse complement strand
AAAAAAAACCCTGATCGCTGCATCGAGCTAATTCGCATAGCAATAGACAGAACACAAAACTACTTGTGTTAATGTTACTATGTAATTTTATCTGCCATTGATAAGTGTCAGATTTGTACTAAGTAGTTCCCTTTAACCGTTCTCTCCTCCTCGAGGAGAATTAGTTCTCCTGAAATAGTTCATTTGGCGATTATCATTGTTTGACCGGACATCATTTTTGCTTTGATCTTCCATTGGAAAATATGTATCACTTTAAACTGCAGAGTATATGAAGACCAATGGAAAAAAGATGGTATGTGTTTCAGACTATTTGTTAATACTTGTGTGTTGGGTTTTCTCTTTGATGCTTACTGCATTTCTTCTTGTTTTGTCACTTGGCTGTAAATAACATACTTTTCTAGCCACTTAGAAAGGTAATGTTCTACTCACTTGTCTTGTACAATAGACTTATCATTGAGCAGAACATTCCTGGCAGCCTATTGAAGAGCTTTAAATTGAAACATCCTTTTAGTGCGGAGTTGTAATCAAAGTGCTTGTGTGTTATATGGGAAAGGAGAAGTAAGCGTTTTTCAAGTTTATGGCACAGAGCTTCTCCCATTGTTGTTAGAGTTACATCATTAACGAAGCTACCTTAAATTGGCATATAGATTCCAAAGCTTTCCTTAAAAAAATCTTTGCTCTTGGAGCATTCTTTGGATTATTTATTTATGTATGTATTTATTTTTTTAAGGGATGTATTCTGGTGTCATTAGGCCTCTGTGTGGCTTTGGTCTGTGTAATCTTCATCATCCAGAAAGTACATTCTATTTGGAACACTTACTCCTAGTCCCAGAGGGAAATACTTTCTATGATTTTCTCTATCCTCCCCTACAACTGTGTGTCATTAGAGGTTCAGTTTTTCTTCCCATCTAATACCACATTTTTATATGACTTTAAAAACAGTAACACAGATACTGTGTAGAGGTATAATGCTAAATGTCTGAAACAGTGTTTGTACCAGTCCATTGAGAAAATTAGGATTAATCCACATTCCAGACAGTGTAGAAACTATATAGTTTGAAATCATGACAGTAGAGAAATGGAAATGAATTTGTTCAATTGTTAACATAAAATAGTTGATAGAGTCCAGAGAAGGACTTGGGAGTCCTGGAGGACAAGTTGAACATGAACCAGCAATGTGTCCTCGTGGCCAGAGCAGCCAGTAGTATCTTGGGGTGCACTAGGAAGCACAGGAGGGGATCCTTTGCCTTTCCTTGCTCCTGGGGAGACCACGTTTGGAGAGCTGTACACAGTGCTGGCCTCCCCAGTTCAAGAAGGGCATTGATCTACTGGAGCGAGTCCAGCAAGTGATCACAGAGGGGATTAAGAGACTGGAGCATCTTTTTTACGAGGAAAAGCTGAGGCAGCAGGGCCTGTTCAACTTGGCAAAATCTGAGGGGGGATCTTCTCAATGTGTATAAGTATCTGAAGGGAGAGTGTAAAGAGGGTGGGGACAGGCTCTGAATATCTTACTCCTGCTTGGAGGAACAATTATCACTAAAATTATTCCTCACCCTCACTGCACAGACTTACTCAGACTGCACATGCTTATTCAGTCTGTGGTACTGAAATGTGCACTGTACAAGTAGAACTTAAAAAACCCAGTTTGCTACAGGTATGATGCTTGCAGAGTTTGATCAGCAAAGTCAAACAGTTTGAGCTGTGACTGAGATCTGTTACTGAGAACAGATTCTTTTGCTTGTTAATCTTTGATGAGTGCCTGCTATGTGTGTGGGAAGTGTGGAAGTGCTAGCATGCTTTGAAACAAAAAAGTCTGGGAATATTTTACATGTGCAAAATTCCTTTCTCCCACTGCAAGTGTCAGAAATGGCTGAGCTGATCAGTGTGAAAGTATCACAAAATGAAAAATAAAAGCCCCACCAGAGTTAGAAACCTGGTGTAGAAAATGTCAGCACAAATGGTAAAGTTTAAGCCAGCCAGAGAAATCAGAATGTTAAAGTAGGAACCGTAACACAGTGTTAATACTCAGCACTACCAATGGTTGACTGAATATCAATACCAAACAGTCATTTTTTTTCTGTAATTAAGTTCTAGTGAGAAAAAGACTTTCTACTGTAAGTTTACTCCCCTCAATTCACTCCAGCTTTCAGATGCCAGCAATTGCACAAGTGAAGTGGTATTGCTTGGTCTTTCTCCTTTGACATGAGCTGTTTGGTATTCCTAGAGTTTAGAAGAGGGCTGAGATGTGTGATCTGGAAAGCAAGCCTTTTTATTGTTTGCTTTTTTTTTTTAATGTTACCTCTTTCAGGAAGCAATTTGCTTCATAATTTTTTGTTTTTAATTAACTGTAGAGATATGCAGAATCATACTGAAACAGGCACAAATTCACTGATTTGTCAGATATGTTTATAGTGTATTTTAACATGCTTAATAGAGAGTACCGAAGTGGTATCACTCTAAAAGTAAAGATCCCAGAGATGTCTGCATAGATGAGAATGGCCTGACTATTCCAATTTGATCAGACCTCCACTGCTCGCTTCAGATTAGGCTTCTCCAGGCTTGATCACTCAAATTTCCATTATTTTTTTAAGTCTTTATAATATGTTTTTAAATATATTTACTTCTTTCTTTGCTACAAAGAAATCCAGTAGAAAATGAATCTCTTAAGAGTTCAACTGTTTGACTAGGTTAGGTATGTTATTTACCCTATCATAGAGAGAAGTCAACTTTGGTAGTTAGTGGCACCTCATTAGGTGCAGGACGTCCTCAGCATGGTGGTTGGCAATGTTCTGCTCAACAGACACCAGTCTGGAAAAGTTTTCAGTCTAGCATGTTGAAATCTCCATCCGCTTCTTACCTGCTTGGTCTCTTCATCCTCTATAGTCCTCCTGATGTGATGAAAAAGAAGAGCCTAGATTGGAAGAAACAGAAGACACTTCTAGAGATGCACAGTATACAGTGTGCTCCTTCCTTCTGCAGAGAGGAATATATCTCACGTTGGCCTAGGTGTTGTTGGGCAGGCACAAATATAAATGAGGCTATTCTGGAAGGCTCTAGAAAGCTCTATGAAGGCTTCTCTCACATAAAGAAATGTGAGAGAACAAGTAGCAAGAGAAGTAAGAATGTTTGCACACCAGTTTAGTAAACCTTTGACAGTGGCTTTATTTCAGTTTGTATATACCACTGTGCAAGTTCACCTTGCAGCAGCCTCTTATGAATGCAGTGTCTGTAGAAATCTTTGTTAATTGCAAAAGCACTGAGCTATTTCTTCTTTGACTGGCTCTGATGACCTGAAAACTGTGTTTTTCAGATCCATTTGTGTTCTTCAGTTGTGAGTATCTATATTTCAGTCTTGTATAAATTCTATAGTGGGATTAGATACTAATTCCCCAAAAGACAGTCTCTGTGTTATTGTATTATATTTTATTTATATCCCTCAGTTCAAAAATGATCATAGACTTAACTTGTTCTCCAATATTTAAAGTCATGGTTCACAGTATGTATTCACTACAGTAGATGCATGCAGCTTTTCTAATGCATTTTATATAATATTGCAGATTAAAGCGAATATATATCAACCTGATAGTCTTTGAAGCATTATAATTCTGTATTTACTCATCTGCTTGCAGTTAGCTACTGCAGGCTGTGGCAACTAATGCCAGATGGTATATGTATACAGAAGCCTACATTATAACTCCCATTCTTCATAGTATTTGAATATTTTAGTCAAAAGGGAAAAGTGATAAGGAGGATGTGTAGATATTATTTATGATGCTTCATATATACACACTATAAAGTGGGTTTCTCTATTCAAAAATGTCTGCAGCTTGAAATAAAGGGATGATTTCTTTGTGAATAAGAAGTCTTAGAAATCCATCTGCATTCCATTTCTCATCTGAATAAAGAAGAGCATGTTCTCATTCTGTACAAATCTTGCAGTGGGAAATAACTATTGACTCTTAAGTTTGGCAGAGTCTGGCCTTACGAAAAACCTGTGGAAACACCCGCTCCATACCACTCCGAAGCAGAAAGACTGGAGGGGAGACACGAGTGCAGGCGCTGAGTTCTTGTGTTCTCCACAGGAGGGAGGTGAGCTCTTCACCTGGGGCCACAACACCCACGGACAACTTGCAGTGGCAGGAGAAGTCACCAGCACCTGCAGCTCGTGGAGGGGCCGTGGGGCATCGCCCTTGCTCAGCTTGCTGCTGGAGGAGCTCGGAGCCTCGTGGTGTCAGTCTGTGGAGCTGCCTACTCCTGGGGGAAGACAGATTTTGGGCAGCTGGGACTCAGACACTCGGAAGAGGAGGAAAGGCAGTGAGATGAGGCTGAAGTAGGAAGGTGTTTTCCCAGTCAGAGAGCTTACTGCAGAAACCAGGCCAGCGTCATCCTCCCATTGCTGTCAACCAAGGCCATGCGGCCACATTTCCAGCTGAATAAAGAGCTGGTTAAAGGTTAGGGGGGAAAGTTTGCAAGCTGAGAATGTGTTCCTTTATGCCATTAGAGCAAGCATCAGTCTTCAGTGCGAACAACAGTAAATGCTGCATTAAGGTTAGCAGTTGTATAAGGTCAAGTGTATTTCTTTAGGAATATTTAAAAAGTAATAGTAAGTGTGCACATACGGATGTAGACACATCACCTCTCTGTGCTCTTAGCTTTGTAGAGTGTGAGCTAGTTCCAGTCCTTAGACCAACTAACTGTGCTACCCTGCTGTTGTGCGTAAGCCAGCAAGGCTTTTCTCACACCTCGGTTTAAGTTGGAGCATGCTAACGTAGCCAGGTGAAACACAGGGGAGCAGCGTCATCTCCTTCTGCTTCTCTGTGTGTAGACATAAAAGCAGATGTTGTGGCTATGTCCTTCCTCTCTTTTTGTGGTGAAAGTCAGCACATATAGGGATGGTTTGGGGAGGAGGAAGAAATTTTTGTATTTTAAATTAAATTAATTGTTGTGTTGGAGATAGAGTGATAGAATTGGAGAACAGCTTATCCATATGACAAACTCCTGTAAAACTAGTTTGGGAACTTAACTGATAAAATGATATTGACAAATAGAGAAGGCATGGCAATGTATGACAAAATGATCCTAGAAGAAAATATTTACAGTCCAGACAGACTGCATCACACAGATTGCAGAGGGAGAGGGCTACAAAGCTGATTTTACAGGAGAAGGTGAGATGTGGAAGGGAAAGTTTTTTTGCCTTCCTATATTTTTTATTTCTGCCATATGCCTGCCCTTTCCTGATGCAAGCTTATCTGCTGCTTACTGGGTATGGAGAGTTTTATGTGCAGTTAATTCTGCAGACTAGCAGCTAGGATATTTTTGCAGCGTGCATCTATTTCCCAGAAGTGCTGGTATATGAAGATCTGGGAATAAGCCATTAAGATTTGTGAGAGCCTTGTTCTTTCCTACAGGGTGTTGTAAATAACTTGCAATAATTTGGACTTAAGCAAAAAGGAATTAAGAAGTTGACTGCTGCTAATGAATACTAATGATTGCCGGAACCATGATCAATGTGAAGCACATATTATTGGTGAAGGTGCCCTTCTTAAACTTCATTAATCACTAAGATACCTAGGAGAAGTGAGGAAGCAACAAATAATACCTTGTTATTTGGCATCAGCTAAAGGAAGAGCTGGTTTGTAATAGGTATTAAGTTCTGCATTCCAGTTTCATGCTGATGCAAAGCAGGATTTCTGTAAGAGTTTATGGTGGTATAAGTAAAAGATGCTTAGTGCCCTATTGGCGCTTCAGCAAGTGAGTATGTCTGAATAAATGAGCAATCCTACCCCAGTCAAACAGGCAACATGTGAGCTTATAGTTAGCCACGTATTTAAATACATTGCTCTGAAGGTCTCTGTGCAAGTGTAGCCAGGACATGACAGGACTGTGCTGTGTAACTGTTAGCACTTGTTGTTTATAAAATGCTGCATCATACAAAGATCCTTCTATCTTCTGCCAGCTAAACACAATCAACATACAAAAAAAAACTTCCCGGAGTTTAAATGCTTGTCGACTGTGTCTACCAATTTTAGCTGTTTTAGCAGTATTTGTGCACTAGAAAATGTTTCCCAAAGAAGCTGTGGACTCTCCAGCTTTGAAGATACTCAAAGCCCAACTGGACACATCCTAGTCAGTGTGCTCTTGCTGTCCCTGTTTGAGGAGGAGGTTTGGATCATATGATCTCCAGAGGACCCTTCCAACCCTGACGGCTCTCTGGTGGCAGTGGTACTACTTTATCTTCATGTGTTCTACAAAGCACCTTCATATGTAGCCTTTGTTGTTGCCTTCCCTTCCAAGATCTCTCAAGTGATTGTTTATGGGTGATCATTCAGTGCTGCTGTTTTTCTTCTCAGTGCCAGGATATTTTAAATGGAGTCTTTTCGATCCAAATAATTGGATATGTACTTTTAGAGAGGACATTAAAGCTGTTACAAATGGCATAAGGAAAGTTTTTATTTCAGACCCAAATAAGGGCTTTTTGCAGCTGACAACTTGTCCATATCTTCTAAACTATGTCAATTTGTCTGAAGAATTATACTACCTCTGGCTGCTAGCCTTGGAGCATATTATGCAGTGTTTTCTGTGAAGAATCAAAGAGAGCGATCTTGTTAATAATGGAAAGAGTGAGAGACTTTTTGCTATGTTTGTCTATGTTTACCTTCTCTCTGGGCATGTATTGCATTTTGGGGAACAAGAATGGGGTTAATAGATTTTTTTTTTTTTTTCTTCAAAAACAATTTACTGATAGTTTGAGGCCATCATCCAGGTGTGTGTATATAATGAACAGTAAAAGGAGTACAGGTATTGGAGTTTGTGATTGATTTTGTGCTACAGGGGATAGTAGTAAGTGTACAGACATTATTTTCTTTCTGTTTGCTGACATTTCCCTACAAATAGTTTAACAGTATTAAAACTGCTATGAAACTGTTTCAAGATTTCTATCTCAGAAATACAAACTTTGTATAAAATGCCATACATGGGTTGCTTGCAAAAAGAGGGGACTGTTTTTTAATATATTCAGCATGGCTGAAATAGTAATCTTTCCTTCTTATGACCTTCCTCTCTGTACCACAGATCATAAAGGACAGATTTTGATTTGTTTGTTTTTCTAAAGCAGTATAAACAAGGCTTCCCCCGCCCAGGTTTCCAGGGAACATTTATCAAACATCGTTGTCCATAGTTGTCTTTCAGATTGCAAAGTTTTTTAAATTTTATTTTCTCTGCAAAAGGAATTTCTTTCTTAGCTTAATTCATTTTTGAAATGATTAAGCAGAGATTGTGCCAGAATATTTTTAGTTTCTTTTGGCACTGTTCTCTTACTAAAAGGTTATATAGCCTGACATAATAATTTGAGTGTAGAAGGTAGGAAACAGTATGACTGTGGTTCACAATATATTGCTATGGCCAGTGATACGGCCCATCATGGTAATAAATGGTCACCTGTTCCAATAATAAATGTTTAATTATCCTATAATAATTCTATAATTCATTTTTACCATTTATGTTACATAATGATTATAATTAAATATTAATAATAAGGTTGTGTTTATATTGTAGTATAGGCTTAATTATGAAATATTTCAGATGACACAGTTGAAAGTAGTAGCCTTTCGCCATTCCTTACCAAAAGAAATTTGACGAGATCTGTATTCAGAATATACTGCAGAGGTACAAAATGTAATAATCCCATGCACATTTGTGGGGGCTGAAGAGTTTATTTGCATTTATAAATGTATAAAGGAAGAATTCTAGCTTCGACACGTTTAACAGTGCTTAAGGGGGGTCTGATCAGTCACACTAGTGTTGATTCTCACTAGAAAGCAGTATAGAAATACCACTGTGTGTCTAACATGCTGATTTTGGTAAATGGAGACTTCAAGTGCACAGGAAGCATTTGAGGATTATGAAGTTAAAAATCATGAACCCCCAAGTTTGCTGTAAAAGTATATAGAATATTAAATAGATTTCATATTTTGATTACTGAACTCTGAGTTCTGTCAGTGTCTAATACACTGTAGAACAAGAAGTCTTTGGTAGCTGTATAAATGCTACGAAAGGGCACAGTTATTTCATTTTGATTTTTTTTTCTTTTGGCAATTTTATTAATACTCCATCCTGATGAAGGACTGAAGGACTTAGCCTAGATATCTGTTCTATTTTGTCCATGTTTTTAATATGCCTTTCGCATTTTTACACGCAATCAAGAAAAAATAATTTCCTTCAACAAATAATACACATTCTTTTATTCAGTTTGATCTGGAATTATGATTTTTTTTTTTTTTTTTTCCTCCCCAGCAAGCAGTGGAGCAAAATTCTTCTCTGAAGATTGCTTTGCTTTGGAAAAATTTGCTTCATAGAAATACAGAATCCTTTCAGTTTCACTCTTGAGAGTGCAACTCTTTTTCCAATATTCCGCATCTATTTCTTAAAGTGTATTTTTCCTTGCCACATAGGCCTCTCTGTCGTTAGACTGAGAGTTAAGTTACTTAAGATACTGCCAAAAGTGACATAATACAGTGTCACAAGTTATTTAGAAAATTATTAAGAGAAAGTGATTATTTTAAAACAAAAGTTGTTCTTAAATAACAAATCATTTTTTTTTTTCTTCCTTATTTATCATGATATTCATTTCAGTAGTTACCACACGACTGAATTCGACCACGTAACCTTACTATTCACCGTGTACTAACAGGCATGTTTTACACTGAAGCATCTGAAATGCTGGATAGCGTTTCATAATCTGTTTTCCTCCCTTCTCATTGCCATTGTTCCTGTTGCAGTTGCAGAAAGTAATTCTCAGCATTGGAAGCTATTTTTAGTGAGCTTTGTGAAAGGTCAGATACCTTAGGCTGTTTAGATGTTTTCATTAACAATATTATTTCCTGTTTTCATTGCATTTGAAATTATGCCTGAACTTTATTTTTGGAATTTNGAGAAAAAGAAAACTCCACTTGATCTTTCTTGATAAAGTGTTTCCTCACAGAAAAACTGGCAACAAAACCATTGTTGTTTTCATATCTTTTGATCTGATTTTGTTTTTAAGAATCCGCATAAGTCTAGCCAACATTATTCATAAATGCTAAATTGATTAGTTGAGTTTGAAACTTGAATGTCCACAGGGTACTGAGATGAATAAGAAATTTGGTATCATCATTAACAGAAATATCAAAATACTCTTTTTCAGTAATTTGTGCAATGTAAGAGTGAAGACTGAAATGATACCTCTCCGAGGTGTTTGTGATGGCTTGAGGGGCAGGAAGCATTGTCTCCACGTGGATATTCACAGCCCCTGTTTGTGATAGGACCATGACTTTTTTTAACACCCCTGTTCTCTCTTTTCCTCAGCACTATCTTCCAAAGGAGAAGGTAGTATATCTCTTGCATATTGTGGGGTATGGGGGTAATTTTTCTCTGCCACATCATAGGCTGTTGTGCAGTGGAGATAGGAAGCTGATCAGACACTTGCTGCTGCTTTCGGAAAGCAGCAGTTTGGTTTCCAGCTGCACTAGAAGTGGCACCTTGTGCCACCCTGGTGTCTCGTGCCTTGCTGACCACTTTCTGAGCTGATTTAACTAACCGTTCCAGCAGAAGATGAACCCAATCCCCACCTGCTCAAAGAAAGAGTTAATGTGGTTTGGCACATTTCTTTACTTCAGCAAGGCATGAGTAGGCTCCAGCCTGTCCCAGTGAATATTGTGACTAGGAGCAGGGGGCGAAATTCAGGCGGTAGGAGAGAAAATGGAGAGCAGCACTTGACCTGCACAGAGCATGTACACTGCTAATGTGTTTGGGTGTCCCATATAACTGGATTAGAGCAGGAACATGAGATACTGACTGAAAGATATGGGCTAGAAGGAGAGAATGAACCTGTTTCACTGCTTTAGAGGTGAAGATGTGCTGCAGAGGAGAAGACCAAAAGGAAGGGCGGGTTTATTCTAGCTTGGCCATCCTCTGGTCTCACCAGTTCATTGATAAATTTCCAACAGTCTTTTCCCAGTCCTGGCTTTGTTTTGAAGGAAGGTAGCATCTGGTGCCATGTTTTGTGTTGAGTCACACTTTCTCAAAAGTTTCTCTTGGGGAACATAGCAGGAGAACAACTAATAGGAAGATTCTGCAGGGAGTCTGCCTGAGATAACACCAACCTGCTCAGCTCTGATAAGAATGAAATGCTTCTATTTCTCTTGAGACATATTTATCCCACTTGCAGTACTACTGGTGAAAAGGGATGTGTTTGTAGGGAATAAATGAGAATTTTGAGCATTGCTCATGTGGATTCCAGTCAATAATTTCTGCTGAAATCTGACTTCTGGTGCCTAACTCTGAATCTGCATCATCTTTTGTCTACTCAGATGAAATTTAGAGCATTTCATTAAGTCTGTCAGTATTGTCAATGTGAGCTAAATGCTCTTAGGAGCATGAATAGGCTCAAAACAGTCATACACATCTGTACTTCATAAAAGGCCCTGAGACCCCTTCTGGACAGCCAAACTCCAGAGATCTCATTTAAGGCTGCAAGCATTTTTTGCCACTCTTATGTAGGTTAAGCTCTGGTAATCATGCTTGTCTAGACACTTTATATTTCACTTTTCCATTGCCTTTTTTTTTTTTTTTTTTTTTTTTTTAATTAAAAGATCTCTTAAGACAACAGGTTGCCACAATACTATGTTCCATTGCTTTTGTCAAAATTATATGTGAGTGCTTCTTTAATAATTGTCCTGGGATTTAGGAGATTTCTGAAAACAGGCCACCTGTTTCCCATATTAAACAGATTGCCCTACAGCCTGTAATGCACTAGAAATCAGTAACGTAATGGAAGTAAATCTCACAAACAGTGCAGTTTACATCAATCATTAGTGTTAATTTATGATCATACTTTATTAAATCCATTTAGTTTTATAAAAGGACTGTAAATTAATTTAGTGATTTGGGATCTCACTGAAGTTATTACTGCACAGCACCTTATTAAAGCATTTGAACACTTCTTGCCTGTACAAATACATTGTGATACTCTGAAAGTCTCAATGGTTTTTAACTATGTGCTACTGCAACAGTATAATGATTTTCTTTAGTATAATAGCAAATTCAGGTGATGATAATACATTTTCTATTATATGCTGTATTTGATTGTGTAGATTTACAGAGCCCCTTTTTGTGTGTTATTTATAATGCTTAAGGGCCTCATTCTTGACAGTCTCATGCCATTTGTGTGTTTTGTGCCATACTACTTGCCACTTGGTAAAAGAAACAGCAGGCTCTATAGACTCTTTGTTAGACAGTACAAAATCCTTGTTTTATCCTGTCAGAATGCAGGGTTGAGGGGAAAAAAAAAAAAAAAAAAAAAAAAGACAGGCAGACACCAAGATTAGCATTGCTTTTCTTGTAAAATACTTTCTTCAAATCTATTCTGGAGGAAAGAAATAGTCTGTGAAATTATTAAATAGAAATTTGGGGAAAAAAGCCCATGTTATACTTGAAAAGGCATCAGTTTTATTCATTTGTATGTTGAAATGCCATCACTGGTGTAGAACACAGGCTGTTAACAGAGTGAGAGCAAATACCTTGCATGGTAGAGATGTGAAAAGGTAAATTTAACACCCAACAGGTGTTAAGTGCCATAAATAATGAATGGCTCAGCAGTGATTTAATCTGTTGTCAATCAAAGTATTGAGGAATCCCTATTGAGGAAGCATCTTGCTGAGAATGCTATGTTTAATGGAAGTGCTTGTTAGTTTGAGAGGCAAAGCGTAATTTTACTAGAATAACACGGAGCATGGTGCATTTTCTAGCAGTGTGTGAACCCTCAAATATCAAAATGGATGAGTTTTATTGTTGATAATCTTATTTTCTTGTTATTCAACAATACAAATAAAACAATGGCAAATAGTCAAAACACATTTACATTCAGTAGTTTCATAACTTATGTTTGTATACTAGCTTGCCTTTCCAATCACTAGATAATTCAGAGGATTCTCAGTATTTTAAAATTTTATTCAAGGTAAAATCATTAAAATATAGGTGAAAAGAACACTAAAATGTTTAAGAATTCCTTGACTTTCATTATTCTGCTTCCTCTATATGCAGAGTGAGTGAAAAATAATGGTTTGGGAATTACATGTGTGTTATATTCCTGTACAGCAGGTGTATTGAGGGACTGCAGTAATTGAAGTCTTGATCCTTCAGTCAGCCGTGCACGTGCTTAACTTGGAGCTCAGAAACAGTCACAGGCTATTGACAAACATCCTCTTCTGCATCTAGTTTTGCCTATAGAAGCAATTACTGTCTGTAAGTGATGCTCTGCTTCCTGCTGCTTTCCCCTGTAGGATCTTCTTCCCTACCAGCACAATTGCTCTTTTGAAAGCTTTCTGACCCATTTCAGTGAGGAAGAACTGGATGCAGAAAGAAGCTGGCTGAAGTGATCTGGCTCATTCTGAGTGAAAGCAAGTGAGATTGCCTTTCACACACGCAGCTTTGAGGGGGGGACATCGGAATAGTTGCAAGAGACTTGGAAGCAGCTTTTTGTCTTGCACAGCTGGAAGAAAACTTTGAAAGTTCAGTAGGTTGATGCCTATGCTTAAGGACGTTTATAGGTTTGTTGAGGGTAAGGATAAAATACATGCAGACACATAGTTTTCCTGCAATTGACTGCAGTGAGCTGACGTTATACTGCTGGCTACAATAATCAACATATAGAAAGTAGGAACCTTGCTTCAGAAACCTCTAAAGCAAATCTAAGTTTTCTGGTTTGCTAGGAGAATCAGTTTTTTATTGACCTTAATTGATACAATATATGTACATAGTACAGTATAAAGATGCAAAGCAGAGTTTTGTCACTGATTTCTTAGTATTTTAGAGAATATATAGGTTTTGGTTTATATAGGTGTTGGAAGCTTTCGAAAATAGCATTATATTTTTGAGTCATAAGTCATACATTTTCACCAGAGAAAATCTATTTATTGTCTTAGTGTGATGTAAATCAGTAGATATCCTGCTGGCTTCATTTGGGATAAGCAATTCTATAAAGCATAGACAACTTTTTTTTTTTTTTCTTTTTCATCTGCTGTTCAGTTAAATTCATGTTACATTTAGTTGGTATTTATATAAATTGCTGGTGTGTTTTTGTCATGGCTTGAGACAGTAACTGTTCAGCTTAAGATCCCTTTCCTGAAATTAACAGTGAGAGCATATTGTTTTCGATGATTATGTTTCATTGTATTTGGTTTGTATAGAATACTTGCCCTATTTCAAGAGAGGCACTAAAAATAAGTTCTTGGAATCAGCTGAATCTCAGGGGAAGAGCGTGTTTTTCTGATAGTGGCTGTGTCTTGGGTACCGTTGGGCTTATTCCTCTTTTCTTTGAAAGCCAACCCCTAGTGAGTGCAAAGTGAGTCGGAGCTTCAGCGCAGCAGAGAATCGTCTTGGCGGAGCAGCCGGTGCTGCTCTGGCAAACTCTGCGGCTGCAAATTCAGTGCAGGCTAAACAAGTGGGCTGAGAACATCAGGCAGGATGTAGCTAAAGAGGCTTAAAAGTGGATGTTCCAAGTTCTGGTGCCTCATTTTATTGATTGTAGGACTTAAGCTCAAGCTGATCATTTTGCTCTGATCATCTAGGGGAATGGGTGTTTCATAGTAGCACATTGCAAGTGTGATAGAATCTCACAGTAAGGTGGTTTGAGAACCAGCGTATGGTATTTAATATCCTAATGTATGCAACAGATTTTGAGTCCCAGGAGTAGGAGTATGTGATTTTTAATTTTTTATTTTATTTTATTTTTATTTTTATTTTTTTGTGATTGTAAAGGAGTTTGGCCCATTTCTGTTGCCTGCCGGAAACTGAAAAATACTCGGTGGTGAACAACAGTAGGACACTTGAGTCAGAAAATAGAGCGGCTATATAGCTGCAATCACTATTTATGTCTGCGTGGGAAGTGTATGCAACCCTAGTACAGACTGCATTGTGGTCAATAACTTGCACTTATTGTAGTTCAAATTATACACATGCAGGCTGTCAAGGGTGAGACATTTATCTAACGCCTTCTGACAGATTCAGCGCAGTTCTTAGCTGGCAGACGTGCTGTTTGGACCAAATGTTCCAACACCAACGCTTTAGGCAAAGAGCCAGTAACTGTTTGTCATGCAAATAAAAATAACTGATACCACAGCAGTGGCGTCTTGCTGAAGAAAAGCCTGCTTTTTGGTAGAAACACAGTTCACTTATTGGCATTTAAAGCACAGAGAATGAAGTAAAGTAATATGTACTATTTTAAATGACGTGTGCGGTAAGTGGCAAAGAACAACTGGCACTATTGTCATAACCTCCGTAATATTAAAAATACCTGCTGTGTAGTCTTGAAATCTTTGTAGCTGTGTTTCTTTGTACATTTGACCAGTGTGTGGCAGAGTTTGGACCTTTCTCAGTACAAGTTTGCAGGCTCCACTGCAGTTTGAATCTTCCTTGTCCGGTAAGAGAGAATCACAGTGATCACAGCTGGGGAGAAGGCTGACCTTGGAAGTGAAGAACGAGTCATGGGTCCTTTCCCGCTTCATCTACCACGCACGTACCTGCCTACTATAAACAGACGGTTTTAGATATTTTAATGTGAGAAAGAATTGGTCTTTCTTTCCTCACAAGCAAGACACTCACAAAAAAAAAAAAAAAAAAAATTGCATCATGGCTCACAGAATGTTAGTGTTACTGCTAAATTTTAGCTCTTTTAGTTCTGAGTAATTGTATATCTACTGTCTTAGGTTCCTCAGGCTTCGTATCCAATCTTGATTTTTTTCGTGATCATAAAATACAAATGCTTTAGTATGTAGGAAAACTGTTGATAATGCAAGCTCTGCCTATGCTATCTCACATCAGTTTCTTAGCCTTCTGTTTTGCTGTAAACAAGGATAAATGCTCATGTTCCCTTAAAGCTTATGTCAGTCACACCACATAAACATCTCTTTCTTTTTTTTTTTTTTTTTTTTTCCCCACAGTGGCAGGAAAGAAAAGAAAGAAAGAAAGAAAAAAAAAAAAAAAAAAAAAAGACTACAGCTTTGGTGATTTCCCTCATCCTTTTACTTCTTTTCAGATAGTGGGATCATAATACTTAAACGTAACCAGGACTTTCTTATCCACCTGCAAAACTGGTGTGCAAAATATAATTAACTTGGAAAATTTAACCTATGTAGTCAGTGCTTCATCTCTTTGTTCTCCATGTTAAAACTATTGCCGTACTTCACTTTTTCTGTTCAGCATTATTCTGCATTTTTCAATCTACCTCCAGTGTTTTTTTGCAGTGTACTGCAGAAAAATGAAAAAGCTGGCCCATCATAAGTAAAAGTGCTAGAAGCACGTAGGAGGTGTATGCATAAATTGCTATTTGGCATCCTTTGTAAAAGTTGTAATCTCACTCTCTCACATGTTCATAAAGACAGATGCATGGAACATCTGTAGTAGGAATCATTCCCTGCCAGAATGGTGGCTACTCCAAACAGAGCTGAAAAATCCATTCCGTTAATTGAAGAGGGAGTTACCAGGAGCAGTTTTGGCAACAGCAGGTTCATGGACTTTGGTCACTGACAGGAAACCCCCTGAAAGGGTCCTTATTATGGTATGTATTGTAAACAATGTCAGCAAGGGTTTCACATAATCCAGCGAAGTGGCATTCAGCAATGTTAACCCTTGTTCTATAGGTAACTGGCATGGGAATCTAGTTCAATTTTCAATACTATTACTGATGGAAGGGATAAGTAAGTCAAATTTCAGGACAGCACCATAATATGAAGAGCTTTTCCTTCTTTTGTTCTCCCCAGGTACGTACTTTATTACTGCATAGAGTAAATTTATTTTACTTATAAAATATGCAGATATTTCTTTTAAAAAAAAATCTTGTTGTGTTTTGAGTTGTAGAGGATATAAACATACAAAAAATATTTAACCCAGTGAGTAAAATCCATTTATGATTTATTACTCCTCTATTTCCAAAGGGATGGATGGATCTGTTCTAAACACTCACTAAATTTACTAAATGACAAGAAGTTAAATGAAAACTTTCTCAAGCTGTTAAACTTAATATTCTTTACCAAAGCACTGCTAAATTTTACTCTTCACTTCATCTTATATTTATAATAGAAGGTTTAAAGTGAAACCTTTGTTCAGAAGGGGAGACCGTGCTTAGCTGTACTGAAAGCTATATTCCTAGTTGCGATCATTCCAAATAAAGCAAGGTATGATTGTTGATATTACTAACAGATCGATTCTGAGTTGTGTCATGGAACACTAAAAGAGGACTCGTGGTCTTAAATTTCACCAAACTATCAGGTCTCATAATAAACTGAAAGAAAGATGCTAAATTTTGTAAACCTAAGATGAGAATATCTGAATTTCAGAGAAATAAATTGAGAATAAACAGAGATATAGGTCTTCTGGAAAATTCTATGTAATAGCGAAAATTCATTATGTATTCACTGACTGAAAACTTCATATCCTATACTAAAATATTCTAAAAGTAGTATTTATAAGTGCATTAAGTATTACTTATCATATATAAAAGCATGTGTAAAAATATCACCATTCTTTCTACAAATTTTTTTTCTTCCATTATTATTCATTCTAACATCTGTGTATTTGCTAAACTGTATAATCTAAATCGCACGGTAAAATTGGAGCTTAACAAAAGTGCTCTATCATCAGCTCTGTTGCCTAATATCTTCCATGTAAATGAGGATTAGTCTATCAAAGTTGCCAGTAAGGTAGACCTTTCCCTAGCAGTGCAGATCAACTAATGCAGATAATTGTCAGATTTTGTTTCCCGAGATTTTTTGTGGGTTCATCAGTGCATTATCTACCTGTCTTTTGCTAGTGCAATGTAAAGCAACACAATTAACAATTGTCACAGAATTGTTTCTTTAAGAAAGAAATTTGTTACGGGAAGCTACTTTATTTTCAGTTGTGTTATATGGGATGTGCTTGTGGATATACAAATATATATGTTACTGATGAAGTCATCCAAGTTAGCCTAACTCCATAGGCACAGTTCTCCTTTGCAAGGGAGCTTGCAAGAAGCACGTGTGTATTCACAAAGTCACGCTTAGTGTTGCGACGGTATCAATTTCTTGTTTCTTGAACAGCCCAGTGAAAAGTCTTGTGGTACACGATGGTCCTTAGTTTGTTAGAAGACTTATTCTGCAGTCTTGAGCTGCCCCAAGAAATCTCCATTTCTTGGGTAAAATATTTTCGTTGTTTCACCACTGATTGCTAAAATGCTGACTGAGAGCATATTAGACTGAGAGCAGAAACATTAGAGTGTAACAATAAATAAGTTATTTATGAATTCAGGTAGGGTTCTTGTCTTCAAACAGCTTGTGCTTTTAAGACATTTCTTCTCAAGCTATATTTATCCAGTAAGCCCTTTCATGATTTTTATTTTGAGGGTAAAGAGTATCCAATAAAATTTCAGATTAAAGGAATCAGGAGGGCATTTCTGATTCATATTTGGGCTCTATGATTGGTGTCCACTAACAAGCGAGTAACTTCGCACTCTTGAATGATTAACATAGCTCTGATAGACTCTTAAAACTCTGGGAATATCTTTTGTCCCTCAGAAACAAAGTGGATTCTAAAGAGCTGTTATTTTATCATGTGCTCCTCACCTCTGCTGATTAGTTTGAGAAGAGGTCAGAGAATGGTAAATTTTTTTAACAAATACAAATGTAGTGCTTTGAGGCTTTAGGGAAAGTGAACTGTTTGTATAGTCAATATTCCTGCACACTGAAATGTTAGCTAGAAAACGGCAATCGCTTTCCAAGCGAAGCCGTTCTTACTTGTGCCGTCCTGTTCTAAGAAGGAGCTTGCACAGGGAGCATTGCCTTAAACATCCTGCAAAGTGAGGTAAAGTCATATAACATGTCTTTCGAATTGAATGTGCTTCATTTGAAGTTCCTACAACAGGAAGTGGTTATCTAAAGATAATTTCCCCAGTGTAAAGAATATGTAAAATATTGAAGAAAGTTGTGTTGTTTTAGCAAATACAGACTTTTAAATATTAATATTAAACAAACGTATTATATTCTATTATATGTATATAATATACACGTGCACACACACACACCCCCACACACAAAATTCACAGCAGTTAGGAATGCTTTTGGTCTGGGTAGGTAGTGTGCATAGTGTCTTTAGGAGGTGGAGAGCCTGCGAAATGAGTAACTTTCAACCTTTCCCCTCTCCACCCCTAAATGGCTGCATTTTTCATTATCCTTAATTTTTATTATTCTTCATAGAACAATAGAACTCAGATACTAAGAGACTTTAAAGATACAATATTAGATGCTGTTTAAAACAAGACACCTACCTTCAAAAGGAGAAATCAGTGCATCTGCATTGTTAAAAGATTTTGCCATGGCAAATATTTTGTCCTCAAAGAATGAATGGCAGAAGTGTTTGCCTTGCCTTTGTGTTTGCTGTTGCCTATGGATCAATTCTACTCAGATTAATTTTGACCCTATAAAGCATCTATTGACACACATCACTGTATAAAAAATGCAAAATATGCCAAAACAGCTGTTTAGAGAATTGTACTTGAGATGAGTGGTATCATCTGAATATAATGTTATTTATACATGAATAAAAAGTTGAGAAGTAAAGTATAAACATATAAAACTCTCTCCTGAACACAAATAATAAACACAGAAACTGACATAAAGGAACAACTGTCAGTAGAATTGTAATCCCACAAGTTTTATGTATTTTTTGTTCATAGGATCCAGTTCTGATCCACTTTATTGAGGAAGAATTTCTTTTAAGACTTAAAGGCATCATGACCTTACTGGAAAAAAATCATAACAATGGAAGATATACACCTTCTGGTGGACATGTACACCTTAAGTAATTGTATATTGGAATTTATTTTTTTTTAGTAGGAGGGGAGGAAAATGTTGTCTTTAGGTCCATAACCAAGTGAAAATGCTGCCTTTTATAGCCACTTCCTTTTACAATATTTTTGAGGCCCTAGCATAAGCTTTGATTCATAAATTTTAATTGACTCTCTGGCTGAGCTCAGATTCTAGTTTTTGATATATTTTTATCTCTGTCCTCAATACCATTAAGTACATGTGGTAATTATAAAATATTTGCTGCAGCTGATATTCTGTACACTTAGACAGTATTTTAGAAAACTGCTTTCTGGTTCAAACTCAGTAAAGTTCAGTCCATCCCGAATAAAAGGAAGAACACATTATTAGCATGGTAATAACTAGAGGCAGGTATATTCACTTCCAGTAATTGAAAGAGCTATTCTTAAACATTTCTCAGACAGAACCAGTGTTAAATGTCAGATTTGTTTTTATATATTGTGCTAGATTTAGAATCTTGTTACCTTAGTAGAGAAATTTTCACTGTGTTTAGTTCATTATGGATATGTAGCGTCCTAATGAATTCTTTTTGTAAATTTTAATCCTGTAAACTATTGTGTTTGGACATATAATAGTTTGGGAAAATGCATGAAAAAGCACCACTTGTTTTTTTTGTGTATAGTACACTTCCTCAACCTCTTAGTCTGCTTAGCAAATCATTTACCTGACATTGTCCGGTGGATTTATTTATTTTTTTTAATATTGTTGACCACAATTATCATTCAGCTCAGTTGCATTAAAATTATTTAGTGGAGTCTATTAAAGTTAAATCTGACGTACCTGTTCCCCAATTTCAGTGGTGATGAAATCCTATTTTATATTAGGTGTATGTGTATTAATTGCAATTCTACTTGCAGTGAATGGGATGGATAGTATTTACTTGATGGGAGCAAAGCATAAGATAAGACAGTGATATTTGTTCATTTTGCGTTTTTTTCTTTCATGTTCCATCTCTGCCTCCTGTGTGTATTAACTTTCTCACACTTTGTCATTCTTATAACTGTAGATCAAATGATAGAGGGGCTTTGATAATACTGAAGCTAAAGGATTTTGCCATTTGGTACAGTGGAACTTGTATATAAAGAGTGAATAACACATAGTAAAGCTCATAATCTGTTTACTAGGTGTTGTTGACGCCTTGGTCAGGATATGGAGGCAAACAACATTTTATACAGTTTCCCATTCAGCAAAACAAATCATCCCTCAGAAAGAAAAAGCTAATCTTGCTCATTCAATCATGTTTGATGTGTTTTAAGGCAATTAAACAAGGAAGATCTGCATAGCATGTAAGTAGATAAAACTGCACATGTTCTCATTTGAACACCAAAGAGAGAAGGTATGTTTGATGATCAGAGCACTTGAATACTAATATGCAACAAAATGTTTTTATTTTTGTTGGAATTCTGCTCAGTTTTTCAGAATTTGATAGGAATTTTATTCTAGAAATAGGATACAAGAAACAAAACTGGAAAGTAGTCTCAGTGTGCTTTAGAAATTCATATTTTGTCATAGTTGATGGTTCTTTATATTGGATTTAATATAATTCAATTATCTGTAAATTTTATGCTGCCTGCTGGAGACTGCATTCTGCTTAATGACACTCAGTACAAGGCAGCCAGCGTGGATTGTTTTATCATAAATCTTTAAACAATATGTGGGATTTAAGGTGATTTGTGGACTTTCATTGCATCCTACATGCTAGCATATGTTGATAGAGGGTGACTGAATAAAAGGCAGCGAATTTTGTATTTGCTGTCCTAGGAGAGCGCTGCTTTATCTCCGTTCTGTTTGCAACGGAATCTAATTGCTAAGTCATGTGTAAATACTAATCCTCGTCAAGAAGCAGCGCTGAGCGTTATCAGCAAGAATGCGCTCAGAGTGCTGTAAACTAATGGTGTGTAATAAGTTCAAAGATGAACTATGGTTTAAGAGGGAGAAGTGTATTAAAGTTCCTTCCTCTAGAGAGACGCAGAGGTCAACCTTGCATGATAGCAGTGGTTCCGTGGTATTAATGCCAACTTCTGTGTTATTAGACAAAATTGTAACTGTGAAACTACTGTAATTATACTGATCCCAGAACTGAGCAATAACAACAGAAGAGCAAGAAGGAGGGGGAGGACTGATAACCTCTTTTGGTGGGTTTCTTGTCGTCTTTCATTTGACACAGAGAAGAACTTTCTTTGACTTTGTGGAGATAAAAGGAGGGAAGCAATTTGGAAGGATTGTGAGAATCATGATTCCTAACTTCCCAGAGAATATAAATGGCTCTACAGCATCTAAACTTTGTTGATGAATGTAGCCTTCAAGGGTCCTGTAAACCGGCAATACTGTTTCTGCTTTAGGTCTTAACAGATCCATGAAGTGTAGGGGGGAAAGGAATAATCTTTCTTCATCTGCAGAAAACATGGAAACCTTCTGACTGTTGCTGCAATTACTGCTGTTGAAAGGTGCATTCTGACTTGAGGAAGCTGTACATGGGGCTAGACCATGTGGTCTCATAACAGCTCCTATGGCTTTTAGGAGAAAGATGTTACGGATTAGAAGCTGTTGTTAGACCTCTTACTGGATGAGATTTTTGTGGCCACAAGGTATCTTTGCTTTCATCTGGGAAGCTTCGTTCTTGCTACTTTACAAATTATATTCTTGAACGCCTCTTTCATTTTAAGCCTGGCACTCAGACTTGGGGGGGTTAGAAAATTTCAAATTCAGTTCTGACTGGAACAGTAGCCCAGATTTGGTCTAACAACATGTGCAAATGATCAGCTTGTGCCCTGAGCAAATGAGATTAATGAGCACGTCACAGTTTGCTCTTTGGGGCTTGCATCATTTAACTAGTCAGGGCATTGGGCTGGCATGAAGATTGTAGACAACCTAAATGTATGCCTTGGGAATAAAGCTGGGCATCATGGGCTGCTGAGGCCAAAGTTATCTGAATATATTGGGCTTGTGTATCCATTCTGACCCCAGCAGCAATGGAGCAATAAAAATATTAGATATTTTTCCCATAAGCTACTGTCATCTCCTGCCCATAAGCAAAGATTTCCAAAATTCCCCTTGCCCTCAGTTCTTGATATTTGAAATACGCTGTCTGTTTTGTGGCTCTCAACCACTTGAAGGTTTCGGTTTGAGTCTGTGGTGCCAAAAAAAAACAAGAAGTATTTCTGGTTATAGGCAAACTGCTCAATTTAGAGATTTCTTTTGCTGGAGGTGCCTCAAATTTCCTGCTAAAAAAATGCAGAAAAGCAAACCTCCTCCAGATTTCAATACTGACTGTACCTCTATATTATTCTCCCCAAAATGCTCAAATAACATGTAAAACTGGCATGTAAAATTCACACAGATGCC
The DNA here is from genome assembly GCA_013398735.1 of Nothocercus julius. NCBI lineage: Eukaryota > Metazoa > Chordata > Aves > Tinamiformes > Tinamidae > Nothocercus > Nothocercus julius. The sequence goes on along the minus strand of VZSV01000008.1, from coordinate 5,240,006 downwards.
ATCTACTCTTTCTTTTGCCTCCCTACTCTTTATTTCTCTTAAAATGGCACAAAACCTAAAAATTAGTGTCTTGAAACCTTTGATCTGATCACCCGTGTTGGTAGTGTGTTCACTCTGTTCCCATTTCTGTTGTAAGGAATTGTTTTAGAGGAAAGGTTTGGGGTAGTCAGTTAAGCAGTTTCTTGTGAAGAAGAAAACCACACTTTATTTCTAAGTGTAAGAATAATTTTAAAAGGACACTGTTGATTAGAATGGTTAATGAGCAGAGGAAAACATTTCTGTCCAGGTAGCCAGCTCCAGAACTAACACATGTAACCAGCAGGTTTCAAATACATGTACTCATTTGTAAAGTGGAACTGACAAGAGGTGCACCGGTCTCCTTTTTTTTTGGCAGTCAGATACGAAATTACTGTATCTTTGGGTGGGGAACCCTTTCTTCTGGGAACTGTGGAATTCCCTGGTGTAGGATCACCATGCTGTCGTTACCTCTAGCATGTAGAACTACTATAAACAGCTTGCATGCATTATGAAAAAGCAGTCCGTTCATATCTGAAGAATAATATTGCGATCAGTGTTGCACTTATCCATATCCAAGTATTTATCCATAGAAATTCCAGAATACAATCTTATTTTTATATATATATATATATATATATATAAATGAAAAATACATGACCTTATGATTTTCCAAGATATCCTTTTACTGGGCTCATCTTTTGTTCTGTTTTCTGATATCCTCAACTTCAAGCCCATTTATCTCTAGCTCTTCAGAACAACGCCTTTGTCAGATTAGAGCATAATTTTTATCTATGAGAGTTGATCATAAGTGACAGGGAGTAGTCAAATGAAAAGATTTCAGTCGCACTTTCACTATTTTTTATTATTTGACACTTGATAATCACAAGACACCTTGTGTGCTCAAAATACTGCCTTAAAGTTGACTAAAATGTTTAGATTTTCCCCTTTCCTTTTTAAAAGGGAGAATTCAAAACATCAGATTTGTTTTTAAGTTGTAATAGAAAACTATGGAAATTGTCCAGTATATGAAAGATTCAAAAAAAACAATGAAATTTCTTCCATTAGTCTTCTGCAATCAGTGGCAAATGAAAGGAATATTGGACTATGACTTGCTAACACGCCAGTTTAATAAAGCACGTGTTGAGTCCTGTTGATTTCCTTGGGCTATAAGCATATCCGTGTTGAACATGGCACCTTTCTGTAGACCACCTTTTACAAGTGTTATGTTTACAGGAAGTCTGTTTCTTACCAACTTCAGTGAGCCCTGGGTGATATAAAATAACTAGCTCCTGATTTATTACATCTGTCTGGTTTCAGCATTTGGTTATTCCTGTTTTTCCAGAGCTGTTTCCAGAAAAAAAAAGAAAACATTGTTACTGCATACAGCTTAGCAAGTCTAGATTCAGAGAATACAGTGTAGGACAGCTGGAGCTTCCAAGCTGTTGTTCCAGCACTTGATCCTAGAGAAATTTGCCCTTTTCACTTTTCACAAACACCTGTTCTAAATTACTTGTTTGCCATCCTTGTCTTAGCATTTTGACAATAACTTTAATTGTTTTCAGGTGCCCTGCATCACACTTAAAAGACAAAATGGTAGTTAGCAGGCCCATGAATTTCAGTGGAGCTGTTGCTGTCTACAGGCAAGAGTCAGCATCCGTGCTCTGCATCCTGGTGAGGACGTTTAGATATTCTCTTGCGCTGAAAGCATGAGGCACATTATATGTTAACATTTTGTCCAAGTAAAGCTTTACTGTATGTATCTGAGTTCACTTACAATTTCCTAATACTACATATTATATGTTGATGCCCCTGTCTGCATTATCAATCCAGCTTTCTCTGAATAATGAATGTTAAAGAAGTTCATTTTCCAGAAATGATTGCAAAATGGCTATTTATACAAGGTCTTGTGAAATGCAGTGTTTTATTATTCTTTCAATTAGAAAGACACTATTTAGATATCCTCTGTCTAATTTGTGGGTTATGAGTATTACTCAGTTTCTTTAATGTAAGTGTGCTTACCTGGTCAATAAATGTCTATAAGAGCACCAGGGGCTCTGCTGTGAACCTAAACACCACAGACTTTGTGTTGGAGGCAGATCAAAGATGAAATGATTGTGTCACACTGTGTCTAAGAGGACTAGTTAAGAGCAAAGGATTATGCCTGACCCTAGGTAAACTTGGTCAAACTTCTTTCTTCAGCAGTATCAGCATGAATTAAGTTAATAAGGACATTTTAACCACGTTGTCATTTTTAGTATGTACTTGAGCTTTATGTACTGCCTTTATATTTATGCATAGTCTTGTACATTGGCTAATATTAAAATTTCCTTTTCTTTCTGTGTTAATAAGAATTCTCCTTTGTGCATACAACATATAAATCTGCAGGAAATTTCAGGTTATATGCTTTTCCTTAAATTATGACGACTGCTACTTATTGCTTGAGAGCACATGTCATAAGGCTGTAATTTGGAGTGACAAGTATATGAAGATCTGTTCTGCCCTCTTCTACCAGTCAGTGTTCTTCATCTGTCTCCCATTTTGTAATGACAAAAAAAATGAAAGATAAATTTTTATAAACTTATTTTGAAATGATCAGAAATCTGTGTTCTTCTTGTGCCATGCAGTGAGCTTCTTCCTTTTGTGTAAGGAATGTAAAAATTTTGTTTGTTTTGTTTTGGTTTTTTTAGCTAATAACTACAAATGAACTGTGTAGATATCTGACAGAAATGTGGCAGATAGACATTGATAAAACTAATCAAATATGCTGACCTCTTTGAGGTTGCTGTTAAAGAAGCCACTAGGACTGTTGTGTTGTAAAAATTTGGTGGTATTCTTTGCTCAAGTTCGTAAAGAATTTGTAGCGTGTTGATGAGCAATGAAAACTCTGAAGGCCTCTAAGTCATCTTTTTGAAATAAGCACAAGGATATTTGAGACAGCCTTCTTTGCTGTATGCATGCACTTATTGCTAAGCATAACCTGAGCCTTACTCATGCTGGAGATGTGGAGAATTTCCATTTCTTACATAGGTTGTTTGGAACATATGTTTTTTAATTTTCTATCTCTTCTTAAGTTCTACTGTCTTTTCAGTGCGCAGAAGAACTGAACTCTGCAAAGAGTTGCAATCTTCCTTTTGCAAATATTTGCAAATATTACATTATTACTCTTAAACCGTTTTCTCAGAAGAAACTATCTATGTTGAATTCATATGCTGACTTAGTTTCATATGGCTTTTATTAACCTAAGTCACAAAAAAAAAAAGTTACTATTTAACCCAGTATTCTATCCCACTGGAAAGGTGATTTTGTGTGTGTGTGTGTATATATATATATATATACATACATACATATACAAGTGAAAAAGATCGTCAGCGTCTTCATCGTATGTTGCGTCAGTTAATCTGTCTTCTTATAACCTTATGTCATCTTAAGTGAAATGCATTTCGTTAGTATGGGCTTCACTGAATATTCACTAACACTGCCTTCTTATTTGAACTTGGGTGCTACTGATGTAACTGATTAGCCTTATATTTAATAGGTAAACTGTATATGTATAATTCAGTATATGTCATCTTTTGGGATGCACATTCAAATTTAGATGAATGACTCTAGTAAGCCAGGAAACAATTTGTTTGTGGTGTTTCTTTTTTAATTAAGAAAAAACATTGTGAATGAGGAGGTAAAATGATCCTCTGTGAGGAAGTCACAGGTACGAATAATAATAAGATACAGTGCACCTATGGAATAAGGACAGAAGATAAACATTTCTTCTATTTTTAATCCTTAGGAGAGTTCTAGTGACATTAACTGATAGTGGACAGATGGAAAATTCCATGCAAGAGGTCACCTACTACATTTTTTTTCTCCTCAAGTTAGCTGCAAATCCATCAAAATCTATAGCTGTTAGAATGGCTAATGATTTCCTACCTAGAAATTAGCCAGCCATATTAATAATACATCATGTTTCCCAAGTCCGTCAACCAAGAGGATGGAATTGTTAACGGGCTGACTGCCAGGTGGATGCATGCTTGCCATTTATATGGTAATTATACTGTACTCTCATGATGGCTAAGTGGTTTTAAGGAAGCTTGGTGTCTGGGTTTTTTCCCTTTCCCTTTTTTTTTTTTTTTTTTTCTCCTCCCCTCTATTAATTCTACAGCATCTTTTTCTTTATTTATTTTTAAGAGATCTGTCTTGATTATTTGAATCCTTAAAGTAGTACTGGTGGTATTATTTGTGCACCATACAGATCAAAGTAATATGGAGTTTAACTGTGCAAAAGTCTGAATTTATACTAATTCCTTTGTACTTGGAATTGTCTTGCATCTCCACAAACTACAAATGGATCCTCTATAGAGAGTTCATTAACCCTGCTGAAAATGGGGGACGGCCACTTTTAATTATTCAGGGACTTTCATCAATGTTTAGTTACCTTTTACCTGCAGCACATAAAAATATGAGGAGTTAGAACCAGCTTATGAGTTTTGCTAGCAAATAATATGTTTAAAAACAATCATAGGAAGCTTCATGCATTTCACATACGTCATGCAGAATACTTGCACAAGTATTTGAGAAATGTCCCTGGTTTTACAGCATTCTGCCCTCATGTAAAACAAAAGTATCTTTTACAAAGCAGTGAGTTATCAAATCTATTTGTGCTGCACAGAACTTTAATTATCAAGGAATATTCTGGAGATTTTTCAATTCTTTTTCTCTCAAAAACAAAAGAAGCCATGAATTGAAAAAGGGTAAAAGAAGGAAGTACGCATTTCATTTGAGGGATTGTTGCTTAGAGTTTCTTTGTATCCTGATATTTCCAAAGAGCCACCTGCTTTAAAACATCAAAGAATGAAGGAATTGATTTAGGCTTGTAAGTGAGCTCAGAAGAAGAAAAGTGTGCTCTGGTCAATATTTTAGCTTTAAAGGGAAATTTGGTATTCCAAAGCTTGTTTAGACCCTTAATGAGCATTTTAGGCTTCATGAAGGCCAAAAGTAATGTTCTCTAATTCTTGCAAATAAATATTTTACTGTTTTTCTTTTCTAATGTGAGTGTTCTGATAATTGAGGCAAAGTGTTGATGTTTAATCATGCCAATTAATTTTAATTGTAAATGTACATTTCCAAAGGAAAAATTATCCAAGACACCTCTGAGGTTTTTTCCTAATGCGAACAGTAAATTCTCATAGTGCCTAAAGTGCTAAAAGCAAACAACAACAGAGATCCTGTAATTGTTGATTTAGGCTACATTAAAGTTGAATAAGCTACTAATGAGTAAAAAATAAGCTAAAATGAGTACTGCATTAATCTTATTTTAAATAACTAAAAATAACCCTAACAATGCATTGAGTAGACAAAGATGATGGCAAGTGTTTTTTTTGTTGCCTAGGGCATTGTGAGAATTTAATGTAACTCTACCTGAAAATCAAGTGAGGGGGTTTTGTTTGTTTACTTTATTTTATTTTATTGTGGTGCTGATTCCAATACAGGAAGCCTGCTTATTGCGTGCTTGGAGTATCCTAATAGAGATTCTGTGTTTTGCTTTTGTTCCCTTTAATGATACTTGAAGGTCCAAAAGGAAATGAACTTAAACTAAGAAATTTCTTTTTTTTTTTCTAAAAAATGTCTCATTAAATTTCCAGAAAAAAATCATTAATTTTGTCAGTTTGCTAAATGGTCATTAGCTATACTCAAAAGCAAAGCTTAATGGAAAACTCAGTAAATAATGACTGTTTTTCTCATTCTTCTCTCCTAACTTTTTATATAGAGGTATATAACATGTATAAATTTTTGGATTATAATTGTTGTTCTTAGAAGGTGTAGTCGTGGATGAGTTTTTTTGCGGGGAGAGGGAATGATTAACTGTCAAACAAAAAGATCGTTTCTGAATTTGAAAGGGACAATACAGACTATTGCAGGATAAACCTTATTTGGGTAGCTTCTGAAACCTGTTAGAATTTTGATTTTTTTTTTTTTTTTTTTTTTTTTTTTTTTTGCCTGTGTATAGACTGTCAGCCCATTTCTTACAAGGTAAATTCAATGGAATATCCAGAAACTTCACGAAATACCCTTGTTGTAGAATCAGAAGCAGCACTAAGCATAAGAAGAAGGCAAAGAAACTAGATTTTAAGTAATATTCTTGAATTACTCAAGAAATTGTCTTTTTAAGTGTCCAGGATACAACTGTTGTTACATAAACATAAGCTGTAGCACATTAGCTCAACCTTGAAGAAAGTGCTCCCTATCAGAAAAGGTGAGTGTCAGTTAAAATGAGTTGATGCTTCCCATGATCTGTTTGTTTTCAGTTTTACAGTGTTAAAGAAAACTGTGTCCATTTTTACTTAATTTGCAAATTGAATAGGCCTTTATCTGCAGAAGATCCATGTTTAATCTTGAATATAATTTTATAAGATGTGGAAGCTACCTCTTACAAGTATAGATCGATTAGATATGAAGGCAAATAAAACAGAAACAGATTTGAGATATTACTAACTTATGACTTATCCCTTTTAAATCACAAAATTCTGAAAACTGCTGAAGAATGTGGAAGGAATAAATGAATAGATTTGGGTATAGTTGCTTTGAGTGGTAGCATTAAGCAGAACTCGAAGCCCAGCAAACAAATTTTTGTTAAACTCATGTTTATTTGATTAAAGTTAGTTGGCCCAAAGTTACCAGGGTTAAGTTTGGTTGCTGCTGGTGACTCTGGGGAGCTTTGAATGGGAAATTTGCTGGAGCTCAGTCAGGCTGGTAGTGCAGTTCCTTGTCAGAGGGTTCAAGCCTCCACACTTGCTGGAATTCTGTCCCACTAACAAAAAGATACGAGATGTATGACTGCAAGTTCATCTCCTCTTCTTCAGCAACAGCAGCTTCTTGTGGCCGGTGCGGTGCCAGCACATCTGTGGGTGCTAGGTAGGCATTTACACAGAAGAGACTTCCCTGTCTCTCTTCTTTGCTAGGAAAAGAAAGTAGTTGAAATGAAATGCCGCTTCATGGCCGGATCCAACCCCTGGACCACCAGTTGAGCTGTAACATTTTCAGTCTGGAATGACCCAGTTTGTGGGTTTCAGTTTTGAGTAGAGTAAGAAGCTGAATTATAGTTTCAATTCTTTGATCCTGATTTGCAGAATTTCTTATGCCCCAGTCAATTCCTAAAGTTCTCTTGCATTCACCAAAATTCTTCTCCAGCTTCTATTTTCTTCACAGACAGCAGCACAGTGGGTTTCTGAGATGGCCCTGCAAGATTTGCCTGTCTGTTCTCCTTTCTCCTTCAGTAGAAATCCCTGTGCACACATACCCTTTACACTACCCTACAGTGGCCTTTTTTGCCTCTCCAAAGTACTAGAAGAAATGCCATTAGACACCTACAGAGCCTTTTTATTTTTATGAGCATTTTGAATCTTTCACCTTTTTCTTGACCTAATAGGTTGTCAGCTGCACCTCACTTTTTTTTTTTTTTCTTTTACAGAATCTTTAGTATCATTCACTTAGAATAAGTAAGTTCATAGGGATATAAACCCTTTTGAACTGCAAGATATATATGCCTGCACTCATGTGAAGCTACATTAGTATGCCAGTGGGAAAATCTATTCAACTTGGTTGCTCGCTGAATTTCTTCAAAGGTGATGAAAAGATGGACACTGAGGAGAAAAAGTGCATACTTTCTTCAGAGATATATTAACATGTATCTTATATATGTAATATTTTATATTACCCTATGTGCAAAAATGTGCCCAAGGAAAAAAGTTCTTCCACATTCAAGCTTAACATAGAGACTCCTAAAGTGAGAGGATGTTTCACAAGTGCTAGCAGATGTTTGTGAAACAGACAAAAAAAAAAAAAAAGGGGGGGGGGGCATTCAGGAATATGTTGCTTCATTTCTTGTAATTGTAGAGTTCTTCAGTTACAAGTTATTTCCAGAAAAATGACTTTCTTTGTTCTTCATTCAGAGCTCTTTGTCAGACCTGTATATGTGAAATCCTGTGAGTGTAGCTCTCTAGGAAGGCTGTCAGCTGCTTCTGAGACAGCTTCAGCTCCATGCTAGAGTTTCTACCTTTCTGCAGGCAGCCCGGAGCCCTGGCAGTCTGAGCGCTCGCAGACGAGCGGGAGCTCCCTGTGACAGAGGGAAGGAAGGAAGGAAGGAGTGTCATGGGTGAGGATGAGCCAGGCAGTTGGTCTTCAAAATCATATCTGAATTTCAGGCTTAAGAAAATGGTATTTTCATGATAGATACATTATGGACTGCATGTTGCATATTGCAATATGCAAGATGCATATTAATAGTATTTCAAATAGGTAAAAAGAATATGAATTTGAATTGCAGTAAAGATTGAAAGTCCTGAATACCATGTGCGTGGTTAATAGAAGCTGAAAATAAGGTCATGTGACAGAAGGAGAATTCAGCTCTCCACAAAATCTAAGTTATACCACCCCAGCTCGATATGTCGTAAAGAGCTTGAGGCATCCAATATTGGGAAAGAGCAGTAGACAGTTTGTCCTGAAGAAAACTTGCTTCAAGCTTGAATCAAAGAAAATTGCTTATCTTAAATGCATTCTCAGCAATACAAATCAGCTGTGTAGTGCCAAAGCTTCACCATAAACTTTATTATACACATCATTATTTTTTCTGGCAAATACATGAAATTTCTGGTCAGATGAGCTCCAAAGGTAATTGCCTCGTTGCATGCAAGTGTATGTATGAAAAGCTTCCAGCTAGGATGAGTCCTCATCTCCAGTACGTACAGTGAAAGCTCAAATACTTTTGCAAATCGTGAGGTCTGGCAATGTTTTCAGAATTGTTGCCCTTCCTTGAATTTCTCTGCATGCCACTTACGTCTGGTACAGCTGTGAGCAGCATGAGTCCTTTGAGAAATGTCTGCACAGAATAAAATTTGCTGCATCTTGGCAGATTTCATGTTTTCACTTTTAGATTATATCAGATCTTTGGAGAGACTATCACAGCAGTTAAAAGCATTATTGTTTTGATTCTAATTACATAGAAAGTGTACCTGGTGGTTAGGCACAGTATAAAGCTTTTATCAGATGAGTTTGCAGTGGTAGCTAGTTAGAAGTAAGGGAGCAGAAGTGAGTAGCACTGCTTTTCACAGGTGCAGATTAACAACCTTTATGAAATCCTTTCATAGTGTCATGCACCACTCTATCATAGGAGTTAAATAGTACAGTGCAAATATACCTTTAAAGCCTCTTGGAAAGTTAGAGTCTCTTAGAAGGAAAGCCAGTATGTTTTAGGAAAGTAAAAAATTTAACCAAAAAAGAGTTGAATAATAAGAGTTGAAGGTCCAGATACTTTTACAGCAACAGAGTATCACTGACTTTAGAGACATCATATTTCATTCATATTTAGCTCTTTAAAATAGTGCATGATTTGGGAACAAGTTTGTTTATAGCACTAACTATTGAAATTTTTACTGTTACTCTTGTTCATTATTCATCATACTGAATTATTGCATGCTTTAACTTCAGCCCAATCTTGAAAGCTTTTACTCTATTTTTATTATTCATCAGTCAGTACTGATGCTATGTGGTCAGCCACTCATATGAGGGATGGCACTATAGGAAATCAAATGAAACTGTCCTTTACTTGTTTAAAGCTAGTAGTTTAAGTAGAAAACTACTAGTAATTGTAAACATAGTAAGAAATATACAAGTCATTAAAAGCGGTATCTAGAATTAGGTTTGGTGTTTTATGTGTGTTTTGCTGCTTTAAAAAAAAAAAAAAAAAAAAAAAACTGGATGGTTCTAATCATTGAACTTCCAGTGATAAAGTAGCTAGAAGTCGGTTAAAGCGAAAAGATACTGTTAGCGGTAGTACCAAGACATGGCGTTTTACATCAGGTTGGTTGTCACAATATACTTTTTGTTTAATGTAGATCAGAAGAGTTACATTATGATAATTGAGTGAATATGTTTAATGCATACTAAATAATGTCGTGTTCTTGCTCTAAGAAAGTTGTGTGTATGTGGCACTATTGACAATCATAAGCAAATTCCTGAGAACTTCAACCAAATGAGAACCAGACTATTTTTCATGCAGTTGCCCGCTACATCTGTTGCAAAGGCACAGGATTTGTTTTTTGTTTTTGTCATCTGTTATCTCCCAACAACATTGACTGTCTCCCTTCTTTGAGACCACAGGCAAAATGAAATCCTGCTTAGGAGGTTAGCTCTTAGTTGTCCATCAGTATAAATACTGACTATGTTATAATAACGAGGGAAAAGCCTGTGGAGGAAAGCATGTGCTTTTCTCTTTTTCTGTGACCAGACCCACATTATGTATTGTTTCTTCAGTGGGGGATGATCCATTCAGTGAGTTTTATGTTTGCAAAGCCAGAAAGTTGACATCCAAAAACCCAACATTATGACTTAATTGCCAAATCAGGAAAAAAGGCAGAAGAGAGAGAGGCAGTGATGAGGGAAAAGATTGATTTAGAAGTCCTAGTAAAATAAATTTTTGGAAGCTGGTATTAGAGCTTTCATCAGGATGCACTATGAATAAGGTGTTGCCATTTCTTTAGTGGGACTTACATCTTTACTGTTTAAATGTAAGACAGTGATACATGATTAACTAATCTGACTTTCTCCTGCACAAAAAGTAGGATAGACAAATTGGAGCAGAAGCCTTTCATTAAGGTCTGTTTGTGAAGAGCATCTCAGATTTTCCCTTATTTCAGTGTATTTAGTTGTGACAGGTAATCTGGCCTTCTCCTTTGTTACAGCACTGGAAACAAAAGCTATTCACATGAAGACTTAAGTCTCAAAGCTGGTTCCCTGACTTTTTCTTACAAACTCCTATACTGATGGAATAGGAACGAATAGAATTTTGACTGCAGTAAACTGCGCTGGAAACGTGTCTTGCTTCAAGGCTTTGAGGAGGGAGCTTCTGCACTTGTGAACAATATTTCTTCTCTTCTGGGTAACTCCTGTTGGGCCTCGGTCAGAATGTGGACTTCTTTTTTCCCCTCTTTTTCCAGTGGTCTTCAGCTGTCAGCATAGTGGAGCTTTGGAATCCATGGGATGTGATATATAGGTCAGCTAAATCTGCAAGGGCAGGATTATGGCAGTGTATGAGGAACTATGAGGGCGAATTTTCCATCTAAATAGAAATCTACGGATCCAATTTAGTAAATAGCTGACCTGGAAGTAAAATGACAAGTAATGCTGGAGACCAACAAAGTAATTAGAGACAGATGAGCGACAGAATAAAAAGAAAAGCACTCATTGACACTTGCAGAATTTTCTTTGACAATGTCTTGTGTGTCCTATTAGAATGATAGTGTAGTCAATAAGGTATGAGACACAATACAAACCTAAAAATACCAAATTGTGATAGTGTTGTTTAATTTCTCTAAAGAAAGTATTGGTAAGCGTTGATTTTTCAGAATGAACACCTTTAACTCCAGTTATATGCTGGATTTTGATGCTGTTGAAATCTTGTGAAGAAAAAAAAGAGCAAAGAAGGGGTTATTGCCATTTTAAATTTTGATCTGATGTTTTCAAATGTTTTTGGTACTTCTGTAAAAAGCTACGTCTTCAAAAGATTTATGTAGTATTTCAATTGATTAGGATCAACTTCATTTTTACCTGATAAAATCTACCCAAGAGCTTCCTTTATACAGTATTACTAGAAAAATGCCTGCTTTATTATACACATGGCGAGTAGTCAGAAAGCAAATACTTCCTCGAAGTGACCTAGTAATTATCTACAAAATATCTGCTAAATTTCGTTGTCTGAAATCTTTCGTGCAACTGCATTTTAATAAAAGCTTTGCCTTTCGTTTTTGACATAATCCAATATTATGTCTTGAAATTCAGTACAACTATTGAAAATAAAAAAATGTTTCAAAGAGGATGCGTTTTAAGTTTTTAAAGGATTTAATTTGTAATCTTTACAAAGAAGTAGCTGAAATGTTTCATGTGGTGGTGTATCATATAAATGTTGTGATGTCAAAGGCAGTTGATTGATGCACTGAAAGCACAATATTAACTATTGCTTAGTGCCGTGTTACAGTCTAGCCTAAATGTGGGTGAACCTGTATGCTGAATGAAAGCAAGGAATGAGGTTTCAGGTCTGGGGTTTTGTTATTCTGTGTTCTAGCAATATAGATGCAGTACAATGAAGTCACTTACGTACTTATATCTCAAAGAGCTCACTTCATTGAGACAATCACATGCTTGTGTTTTTTTTATTAATAAGAATATACTGAACCAGATTCTTAGGGCATGTACTTTAGAAGCACTGGTTTTTATTTTTGTTTTTTTGATATCAGAGATGATTAAATGACTGAAATCTTTGCTCCTAATTTCCTTTACTACTTTGATCATTCATCCTACACTTTAGCACTTGAATTAAAGGAAATAAAATTCAACTCTAAGTCATTTTAAAGTGGTTCAACAATTCTTTGTGGGAAGAATTCAAAAATTATTTTTTAAGGTAAAGTATTTGCGTCTGAAGTTAGATGACTTGAATGCATATGAATGACATTTCTCGCTTAACATTCTGGATATTGTGTTCAATGTTTGTGTGTTCAGAGTCGTTATCTTCCCCCCCGACTTTCTTCCAGCAATACCCTGATGACTTCAGTGAAGCGGAGCTCAAATTGCATGCTTAAATAACAGCAGGAAAAATCACTCATGCACTCTGTCTTATTGCAGGGTCTTTTCTTTTTTTCTTGGTTTTCATTTCATTTTCATTCTTTCACACAATCAGTGAGATGAAAATGAAGTAGTTGGAAACAAAGAAAGCAAATGTGGATATTTAGATCTCCAAACTCACAGGTTGGTATATCACTATTACAGAAATTATCACTACTGCTAATAAAAAAAAAAAAAAAATTGGTTGTTTTTGTGTTTGTGTTCTCTTCTGTATACAGTCCTGTCATGGCTTTCTAGAAATGTTAGGTCTGACAGGCTTCAGCTGCCTCTGATATTCTATGCAAGAGGTACTTGTAACATCGACTATTTTACTTCCTTTATCTTTGTGTGGTGATATTCTAAGAGAATGGGAGAGCGTAGTAACATTCTTATGTTAAGCATGTTAATGTTTCATTAGCGTGTATTAAAGATGTCCAGGGATTAAAGTGGAGAAGAGAGGAGTCTCAGGGGGCTGTTATTGTCATGGTCATACACTGAAACAAATTATATGCTGTGCCTAGTCTAAAAGTGTCTTGAGGGACTGTGGTTGTAGAAATAGGAATCAAGAAACAGCAAAGGAAGCTCACTGAAACAGTTTTAATTTTGAAAAGAAAACAGTGAACAAGAACGATTAGTAATTAAGGCGTGAAGGTATTTGTTATGTTTAAATCATCTGTTCTGAAAACATCTGTAATGGTATCCATTCATTAGAAAATCCTTAGTCAGAAGATGATTTCAAAGCGCAGTGAAAGTGGCCTTTAAAATTGCCTTTAGTGCCTGTTGATTTCTTGTTTGTGAAGATTTTCTGGTGAAGATATAAAGCAAATTCCACAAGAAGTGGTTTAAAAGGCACTGAAATTATTGTGAGAATTCTCATTAATGTCATGCAGGTTTAAATCAGGACCAAAATGCACAATTGTTGCTGTCACTTCATCAGTCCATCAGTTTCAGAAAGAAGTGAGAAAGCAAGTTAATAAAGGGGGAGCTGGAAAAAAATGGAGCAGAGAGAACTGCTACACTGAAATATAGCTTGTAATTTTCATGATACTATCTCTCTTGGAAGAAAATAACGATAGAAAGGTCTCCACCTTATTTTTTATTTTGTGGAAACTGGTTATATTGACCTATAGCTCATAACTATTATTCAGAATAATAACAGAGGCTGAAGGAAAGTGCTAATGGTGTAATTTGTAGGGAACATCCTGTTTTCCACTCTTAAAACCTTGAAGAAAAGCAATTTAATATCTTCCATACAGAAGTAATAATATAGGAAAAATATTATAAATCAAGACTAAATGTTAAAAAATTACAGGGGAGGAAAATGTGCCGGAGGAAAAATATTTTTTTATAAAAGCTGAAATAGGTAAAATTCAAGAAATTCAATTTCTAAACTGACAAATATAATCAGTTATTTACAAGGAAAAATTTGAAAAACCCTACAAGCAATAAGTTGGTAATTATGCTGAAAACAGGCATTCTGCATTTTTTTTTTTTAATTCCCTAATTAAATCTTAATTAGTATGTGCACCAGAGTGTTAATTCTTGCTTTTATTCCTCTAGGGCATCCCTACACCTTCAGGAACATAAGTTTACTCAGTTATGCAAGAGATAATTATCAATAAATAGGACCACCACATCGCATGTTCATTACGTTGCTTGTTTGTTGTGTGCCTGCTCGTCTGTTAGCCAGAAGAGCAACACCACTTTGTTTTGTCTTCATATTAAGACATTCTGCTTTAGTAATGGGATATAACAACACAACAAAAGCTGGTCAGCATATTGTCATATAAAAACAACACTGGAGCAGTTTTTGACTGCAGAAGCTAAGTTTAACTCCTTTTGTGTTTGAAAATGTTTCCTAATCTCTAGAAATTTCTGTTGATAGAATGCAATATAGGGGGAAAAAAAAGATATATTTATAAGATAAGTTCTGCTTAACAGAAATTATTTATGTCAGAAGCCAAAAGAACCTTTATATATGTCGCTTGGTTATTTCTGTTTTCATCCCCAAAATTCTACTTTTTTATACTTGACATTTTCTACTTGATGCCTCTTGTTTTTATTTAGAGAAAACACTTTGTAAGCAAAGGGTATTAATAGAACACCCAATAACATTCCAATAGGTGTAAAAAATAAATAAAAATAAGGAAGCAGTGTGATTTGTGGACCACCACCAGTAAGTCAGTCAGCCCAATTGTCTTAGAGAAACAGATGGGTTTACTATATGAGATATATTCTGAACATTCTATAGGGCTGGAAATCTCACTCTTGAGGCTGTGCCTGATCCAATTCATTAGTGTTAGAAAACAGATCCTAAGTAATTTGTACAAAACAATCTCTAGATACATTTCTTTCTTGAGCATAAAACAGGCATAACTGATGAAGTGTCACGACTAGGTGAAAATCCTTCTTTCTTAGGCTGGCACTCTTGCTGTATTTAGTTGTTTAGAGCTATTTGATAAAATTACTGAGGAAGAGGTAGGTGGTTTTCTTCCATTCATTTTTCTGGCTCTTTCTTTCTACAGCAGGGATGCTGTCACCATATGTGATGGTTTACAGTTCATTAAATTCTTGTCCTGAATGTCAAAGGGGCTCAACTTTTCCATCTGAAAGATCTCTTTTTAGAAGTGTTTGGCAAAACAAAAGTACTTATTTTTCTTAATTGTAATCAACCTTTAAATGCAAATTTTGAGCCCTGGTGAACAAAGTGAACTTGGTTGCCCTTGCAAATAAGTAGTCTTATCTATAGCAAAATTTGCTATTGGGAAAAAATGTTTTCTCTGAATAAAGTAAAATCACTAAATACTTGCATCATATCTATCAACATTTGACAGCATTGCATGGCACCTCTACTCAGTTCCCACAATGTTCAAGGTTAAGTATCCAATTCATGAGATTTGATTTAGTGATTTTCACTAAAACGGGCATGGTCCATTTTCCTTTTTTGTGGTGGTGGTGGTGTTGTTTTTTGTTTTCTCAGAAGTTTGTCAGTCAGCTCAGTTGTCAGATGTGCCAAGGTAATCCTTAAACTATAGAAACATAAGGCTGGAGGTTTGTTCCATTCCTTTGCACCTAAATAGCTGTTTGTCTAATGCATTTGTAGCAACAGCAAATGAAAATGGTGTCTACCGCCTTTCTATAGGTTTCTGAATGCTCAGTGCCCCTTTGGAAGGCTTTTCCTAATATCTAAAGTAAATTTTTGATCCAATTTATACTGTCTATCTTTAGTTCTTACCTGACCTGAATAGAATGACTGTCACTTTGCAGAAGTTTTTTGCATGATAAGTCTTTCTTAAATATTGTTGTTTTGTGCTGTAGAGACTTGGCAATTTGGCAGCATCTATTTTTGGGTCTCAGAACTCAGTGTCAAGAGTAATTGTCTTACATATTTCACAGTCTTCTAGTGCCCTCCAAGAATGAGTTTGCCTTTCTTAAAAATATAATCTAAGTTCTAGGCCCTCCATTCTTTTCTTCAGTTTTGCTGTCTGGCCCCTTATTCCTTATTTTGTATCAATATGCTTCATGAATTCTTTCCACTTCTTGCAATAATTTGAATCTGTCTTTACCAGATTTCATCCTGCAGATTCTTTTTGAATTTGTTTCCTATTTTTAAAGATCATTCTGGATCACAAAAATCCAGAATGGTTGCATGCAATGCCTACTTGCATTAACTTCTTGTTTTCCTCCTAACTACCTTACAGGGGAATAATTTGCTTTCCCGATTTCAAAAGCAAAATATTGATAATGGCTGCTTCAAAGCATCTTTCAATTTATTATAGATTTACCTCAAGTTTTTTATTTATTTATTTTAAATTCAGGTCATATTTGCTAAGCTTGCCTCTGGAGATGCTGTGCAGTATCTTAAACCTTATTATAGTAGGGCTGTATTGCATCTACTGTATCTTATCAGTTAGACTAGTTACTTGTATAAGAAGGAAATTAGATTGGTTTGTCATGGGTTGTTCTTGACAAATTTATGCTGGCTGTTTTTGTGACATTATTATCCTGTAGGTGATAATAAATTGATTGTTTAATCTTTTTTTCCAGTATCTGTACAGCAATCAAAGTTAAGCTGACAGATTTACAATTCTCTCCTTTCTATTTCAGAGATGGGGAGGGTGCAATGTTTGGCCTTCTCCAATCTCCAAACCCTCTGGGATCTCCCTTTTCCTCCATTAGTTGTTGAAGGTAATTGCTGGTGGCTCAGATGTTGTTTCAGATAGTCTGAGTACTCTGGCATGAATTTTATCAGCACTATCTGACTTTGAATGCTTCTAACTGCTACTGCTCTGAATGTTTTTTAACCTGTTCTTTTCCTATATGTTCTGTGTTTTAATCTTTTTAATGTGATTTGAAATCAGTTTCTGGTTATAATGACGTGTGTGTGTGTGTGTGTGTGTGTGAGGGAGAAAAAGGAATGTGACTAAAGAAGACACTGACTGTTGCACCCTTCTCTGCATCATTCTCTTCATCTGTGGGGACTAAACATTTCAATTAAGGTCTGGGGGGTGGGCGGGGGAATATTTGTGGATCTATTTAGACATAACTATGCTCTAACTAGTGATCATTCTCAGTATCATGTGTGGGAAGCCGTTTACAGATGACGCTTGGTCAATTCAAGACAACCCAAATTTAGATAGAGCAAATGCCTATACTGTAATTTTAAATGCAGTCATAGCTTAAGAAAATAATTCAAATTTACCAAAAAACATATTGTCCTCTGTATTTCAGTAATTTTGTATTCATGTATATCATTGTCAAAAAAAATGCACCAACATGGACATTTTCCATAGCAGCTGAATTGTCCATAATACAATTGTCCATAACCAGCATGGTGAACATGGTTATGCCCTTGTGGTCTTTACGCCTTGGAGTCCTTTAGAATGTAATCAACCCAGAACAGCCTGAGTAGTGCCTGCCTACATCTGAGAGTCCTATCCCAGTTATCTTGGAGATTTTAATGCTTGCTTTGTTCTCAACATGCAGTACTTTTGGGGAACGTGTGGATTATCTATCAATTCTGAAGATGCTAATGATGATAATGTGATCATTCCCCAAAGTATTCTTGTCAGAAAAATTTTCATATGTTTAATACATCAACACTGAAGTGAGCATGTTGTCATAGTATTATTATGCAAGATGCAGTTTTCAGAGATATTATCCTGGGAGGTTAGTAAGAGAACCATAAGTTACCAAGTTACAAATAATCTAAGTATTCTTTGTGGTACCTACTAATGGTGGATTGTAATAAATACATTTTTGATGTAATAATGAGTGTCTGAGATCAGTAGAATTGTGTATATACTGTTGTACATCTATCCAAGTATCTTCCTCCACGCATTGTATAAGATACCTGAATGTGCAAAAGGCCTAAACTATAGCTTTACGTGCACATGATTACAGTTATTTACACAAAGTCAAGTCCTGTAGACTTATTTTAATATTGGTACCAAGGATAATTTGACTAGGGAAATATTTATTCTAAAAGAGTATTGAATAGTATTCCCTGCAGTTTGATGTTTGTTAATCTTGAGCATTTTTAATTATTGTTATTTGTGCTTTGAAGATTGATTCATTAGTCGTTACATTGGTCTTACATTGGTAAGAGGGTGCGTTCATCAAGCCCTTCTTCCCGCTTTGATGAATATTTACACATCACAGAATACTGTAAATATAAAAAGTGGAAAAATGCACTGCTATAGGTATTAAACCTTTAAAAGGTTGCACATCATGTTACTCTTGGATATTTAGTGAATGGGACTGATGTGTTAGAGGATGTAGACAGAATGAAATGAGAAGAATAATTCATGTAAATAGATACTAGAACGTGCTGAGAAGAGTTGGCTGAAGGCTCTGCTCTCATATAGATTTCCTTTTAGACTTTTGAAGGCTACTTGGCATCTCAGTTTCCTTCTTTAGATGACAAAGAAAGTATTAAAATTGGTACTTGGCAAAGAATATTTGATAGAATGTTTTCCAGAAGAAAAGGTGAAAATCTTTGCAGTACTGTATAGTATTCCATTTTAACAGGTTTTGAGTGAAGCACTGAATTTTTCTGTCTGAGGTAGGTTTTCATAGTGATCTTCATCTTACATATTCAACATACATTGGCAATTTAATGTATAAACAAGTCAGAATATTAAAAATTAGAATTATTCAGGATAGTCAAAATTAAAAGGTTGGTTGATGGAAAAATAGGCATCTTCCATGAATTAGGTTATATTATAATATGGTCATATTAAAATGGCTAAAATAACCAAAATTATTGATGGCAGGTCCCCAACCACCCTTAAGTGCTGCAGTTTTTACACAATTTTTATCAATGATCATAGTTTAAAAAAACACCAACTGGAAGCCGTGTTGTAGTAACATAGAGGTTAGCTTGTTCATGCAGAAATGGAATAGATGACATTGTAATCATTGCGGTAGGATGCATACTTTATTACAGTAAGTTTCAAAGTATCCTGAGTGAAGGTTATTCATGCTACGCTGGTCAGAGATCATTTTTGTTAAACAAGAAAAATAAAACTGTTAAGTGCTAGATCATTTGCTTGGCTGTAGAGCTTAAGCCCATCTGTATTCTGCAGTCTTTCCTGAAGAACATGATAGCTTTTTGTGTCTGAAAGCTGCAAGATGACTTGTAGGCTTGTCAGACATCCACAAATCAAATAATGACTGTGGAAAAAAAAAATGTGGTTGGTGGGTAGGAGGCCAAAAGGGTCAACAATTGACAGCTGCACAGATCTTTACTTTAGAAAATGGTATCTGCAGCTTTTAGCTGCTGCTTTTCAATGGCAGCATGTGAGGACTGCAGTCATAGAAAAATGAATTATCCAATGATGCAAACGAGAGTCACTTAAAACCCATCATTCTGAGTTCTCTAAACTTCTTTTCAAAAAATGAGAGTCAGAATCCTAAGGGGAAAATTTCCTTTACAAAAGGTTTCTGAGGTAAAAGCGATGGAACTACGAGGTAGAAGGTAAAGTCCTTTTGACCCATAGCATAGGAATTTATAATTACATGAGTAAAAAATATGCTTTTTGTTTTTCAACGTAAGATCATATTTACAAATGTCTAAGATGTAAAAAAATATATTAGCCACCTCCATATATAATCAGAAATAAATTAGCAGTTATTACATTTTAAACTTACCCTTTTGTTTAAAAGCTCTATACAATTATATATTTTCAGATTTCTCTGGGGGAATATTTTGTTATTACAGAATAAATAGAGTTTAAACTATATTGCTGTCTTAGAATGTTTTTGTTTTTTTTTTTAAAGTAGGGTGTGAAATGAAATTGAATATTAATATTTATCAATCCAGCTTTGTTTTTGAATGCTCATTTTAACAAAAGAGAATGATATGCTNTTCAGGATTCAGAATATCCCATTTGTTCCCCTCTTTGCTGAGGGTAGGCTTAATGCATTCATTTTTCTTTAACCACAGTCTCTTAGGTTCTTTGGAACATTTCTCTGATTTTTGTTCTTTTTTTCCTAATGGGAGTCTACCAGTAGCTTTGGATCTCCATGAAGTGAGTTATATTTGTAAAGTTTTATGAATATACATTACGAGAGTAGAAAGTGAAAAGAAGTCACTTTTTTTCCCCAATTATTCTCCTTTTAGAGTATATTTCAATTATATAGTGCAGTATGTTATAAGAAAACATGCTGCAAACAAAATCATACATAATGACAGGATAGTATTAATAGCAAAACCACGCATATTTAACAGCATGAACAAAGCAAATAAAACTACTGGGAAACTGCAAAATTTTGAAAATTCATATTGTGCATCATTTGAACATTATTTGAAGATATCCTCAGAATATGTAGTCAATAGTTATCTTGCAAGCACAGTACCTTAGGACTAAATGGCACGTATTAAATCTGCTGCAGATTCTTCATGACTCCTGAAGTGCTTAGAAATCCCTACAGATCTTTTAACTGTTTGTTTTCATCAGGCTCTGTTTCTTCTAATTGTGGAACATACGGTAAGGAATTTTCCTTCCTTGCAAGCTGCTTGCAACTGTCCTTATGAAGGTGCAGAAAACTTGTAAACAGCAAGTACATTTATTTTTTAAACATTAAATACCAAGGAAATAAGAGCCTTCTAGGAGTATCTTCATTGCACTGCTAGTGTGATCAAAGTAGGATAATCTAACTTATGGCCTAAAGAGCCTAGATCACTGTGCAACAGATATTGTCAACATTACTGGAAAGGTGGGTCCATTGTTATGTATCGTATTCTGTTTATAATGAAAAGAATCATTTAATTTCTTTTATTATTCCTAGTTAGTCAAAGTTAGAATTGCAAAAATAGTGGTTTCTTTTATATGTAACTTGACTGTGAGTAAGACAAATTATTTCAGGATTTCCTTTAGTTTAATGGTTGATGAGCCTGTTGGCTGTGTATATGCACTATGCAAAGCCACTGCATTTTTCCACTGTTTTATTTCTTCCTGGCTGTTTCTGCTTCCAGTCATTGTACTTTTTGGTCTGCATCCAAAGGGTAATTTCCTAGTTGGGATGCATGTCTTAGATATACACCATAAAACAAGACCCGAGGGCAAAGATAACAAAAACCTGCATATTTTTACTTGAAATTCTTCCTTACTCTGTTCTTTATTCTTTGTTGCTTGTTATATAGTAGCTACTTGACTACTTTAATTATTTTCTGTCTTCCAGTATCTTCTCAAAGACCTTTCTTTGAAATCATGCTGATTTTTTTTTCTTGTTCATTAATAATCACTTAGCATCAGTATTACTGCATTCCTGTATTTTGTGAGTGAATTTCTCACAATTCCTCCAGATCACTTTTAGTGCACTTTACAAATGCAGTGGAATCATCCTTCCATTCAGATTCTGATCCTTTGAACTACTGATGACCGACTCTGTAGCGGACTCTATTCTTACTTACATCAGTGTTTTTCAGGATGGAGCACAAACGCACAGAGCCTTCATTCACTATGTGCTAATTTCCAGACTGATGTTTGTGCCCTCTTTGACTGCTGCTCGGTTAAGTAACTGCGCCCACGGTCTTAAAAGTAAAACAAAAGTTTTTTTGTTTGTTTGTTTGTTTGTTTGTTTTTAGATCCAGAGCAAACACAGTGAAGATAAACATAATGGAAACTGTAGAGGGTCACTATTTCTCTGGTTGGCAAATCTAGTAAGGAAGAAAAGAAATACTACTGTAGCTGTGGACTGGAATACTAATGGGAAGCAATTTCTCTTGGAATACTGTGTGGCAAACACCCACTCAATCCACAAAGCAAGTTAGAGCAACCCCCTAAACAGCAAGGCTAAACAAGAGCAATGCAAATTGAGTTAGCGTAAAACATGATTGGCAAGCAGAAATTTTAACCTAAGAAGTAGCTCTTACAGCTGCCAACAAGCTTCCTTCTGGTAGGCTTTTCTAAAAGTTTGACATACCAATTCTTCAAGTCGAAGAGATTGGCAGAAATTAACATGTTTGAACTCGTTACCAAGTAGAAGAATACCCATGTGCAGAAAATGCTTATGTTCTGCTTGGCGAGACCCTTTTGGGGGAGATCTGGCTAGTTCTACTTACATTGGTTAATTTAGTGTCAGCGCTATTCCCCCTTGCTTCCTCATACTGGATTTACTATAGATAGCGTGTCCTGTGTTAAATACTCAGTCTTTATGGCCATTCTGCTCTGCAATTGCTGTTGCCAAACTACTTGAAGGAAATACTGTTGTAAAGGCTCAAGAGGGGATATTTTTCTTCCTTTTGTGTGCATATTAGAGGTCAAGTGCAATTGTTCTTTTAAGCAACGTGCAAGTGGTTGAAGAGAAAGCTAATCTTGCTTTCTGTGTGAAACTTAGGTGTGACTTTTATGGAAAGGTTTCAACTAGGTAATTGCTCTTAAGTAATAGTGTACCTGCCTTTCCTTTAATTATGTTTCTCTCCCAGCAAAGCACTAAGCCTAATGGTAGATCTTCAAACACTTTTCCTTTACGCATCTGTAAATACATGCTGCTTACAAGACACCAATGTCAGCTGCCATATGTTGCCGTTGCACTGAGAGCTCTAAAAATAAAATCAGAATATCCAGAATCCCTCTTAACTGCCTTATTAGTTATCCTAATGCAATTATCAGCTTCTAATCTTTGCTATGGTTATAGTGAAGAGTCAGAAGAAATTTGGCCTGCTAAAGTGATTACATGCAAAGAGGAAGTGACTGATTAATAATGATTGCATCTGTCTCAGTATCACCCTATTAACTTATGACATCTGTGCCAATAGCATCTTAAAATGACTGGCTTGCCAGTGGGGTGTCCTAACTCAGTTTTCACTAAATCTGATGTTTAAAATGTTAGAGTCTTTCTAGATTCCTTTTTTAAAATTCCTTCTCTTAAGAAAGCAATCTCCTTTAGTGTTTTCAGGAGAGTTTTAGCATATGATAAAGAAGATTAATGTTATATAGATTTCCACATAATCAGAGAGAAACTGAAAGGTCATATTATTTGTCCCCTGTGAAAAGCAAGATGAACTGCAGCACTGTCGTTTTTGACAGATGCTTGTCTAAGTTCTTCTAAAGATCTCTGATGACAGAGACTAGACTACCCTGAATAACTTGTTCAGTACTTCATTATTGTTTGGATGTTTTTCTTTGTCTAACCCAGATCATCTTTGTCTCAATTTAATCCTGTTGCTATTGTATTGACCACAGATGTGAAAAATCATCATATGCAGCAGCATGCTATTTTTCTGAAGACTATTATCATTTCCGTGCTGTGTCCCCCCCCCTCTCATCTTCTGTTCTTTAGCCTGAACAACTCTGATCCATTCTTTTTAAAATTCCATTAGAATTTTCCCTAAGCTTTCCTAGACTCTGCCTCATTAGTCTTCTCCCATCAATCTTTTTTGAGGAAGAAGTGCCAAAACTGAAGACACATGTTCATCTGAGGACCTAGTTGGCATAAAAAATGACTTGTGTTCTGCAGGTTGTGTTTCTGTTGGCCTACATCGTTTGCCTTCTGCATCTCATAATGCTGTGGGGTACCTAAGTTGTAGATGGAACAACTAAGTTGAAGATGGAACTCCTTTCTACAACTTACTATTTCCTCTGCTTCTGTTATATTCATGAAAAAATCACAGTTTTTGAGTATTTTTCCTTGTTGGAGGCTTAAATTGTAAATTTCACTAATGTCCGGGCACTTAATAAATAAGTAGAAATCAATTGACTGCAAAATTGAATGGGTCGCTCAGTAGAAACACCTTAATCCCTGTATAATTTGCAATCTAATTGAAATTAAGTAAATGAAAACAATGCAGATGAGGTAAACAAAGTGTATGTGACTTGACTCTCATATTACGAAGTCTGTATCTGTTTCTACATTCTTCTACTGTTCTTTCTAAAAATAAATCACAGTTTTTAGTTATCTCAGCCTTTCAAAAAAAAAAAAAAAAGTATAAGTAAGTGACTAGATAGCTTCCCATCAAACTTTCATTTGTTTTTAGTTCAGTCATCCTTTCAAACAGATCTGTCTTCATATGATTTGAACTGTCAGGTCAGACTGGTAGAGAACTGCAGTACAGTGGTTAGAAACCAGAGTAAAGGGCTTTTTACAACACACAAGCAGCTTCAGAAGCTTAGATCTGAAAACAGCAGTTTAAAACCACCTTATTCCTTAGAAGTTTGATATTGCTAACAGCCTAGATTTTGAAAATAAACATTTATGAAAAATTTGCCTTCTCTGTGTAGCCAGAATTGTCTTGGCATGAACAGCTATGTGCCTGTGCCTAACTGGGTTCCTAATGCTACAGAAATCACTGTGCAAATCCCAGAGAGATTCTGCCTGGCAGGCATCTTTTGGAAATGCAGCTGTGGGGTCATTAGCAAGCTGCTCTCCAGTGTAGCTTATATTTAATTTTTAAAGTACCATTCACAGAGCCGTGAAGGTTAACACTTCTGATACGTCATTTTCCTGTGCTTAGCTGGTGGGATGTTTTTATTGCACTGTTTGTAACAGCAGCGGCACAGCATTGAGCATGGACTCGAAAGCTTGCATTACATTCTGGAAACCTCTTGAGAAGTTAGTTTAGGTGACTGTGCCCCTGTTTCTGTTTGTTCCATCTAGGCTGTTGTGATTATAGTGCTATTTGTATTGAAGTCATCCAACAAAGTAACTCATGTCCAGTTTAACAGAGATTCCTCTGACACAGATAGTACAATCCTAAGGATGCTGTGCAGTAATATATATGAGGGCAAGTGTTAAAAGCATGTCAGCTTTCTGAAGAACATCATTGAGAATAATCAAAATAGGAAGGGATTCTGTATGTGGAACACTGAATAAGAGTAATGAAAAGAGTCATCTGAAAAGAAATGACTTTAAAGGGATTTAATAGAGAACTGTTCTGCTGAGAGAGGCACAGAGACACTGAGTTTGGAATGTTTGTTTTCTGTCTTTTCCAAAACAACTAAATTAAACCAATAAGTGGGAAATTCAAAACAGAAGTAGATACTTCAAAATCTGCAATGAAAGTTCTTGCTTAAGTCTTTCCAGAATAACTTTGTGCTACAGATTGCTGTACATATTTAAAGTTGGGATGGGGTAAAATGTGACTGGACATACTCAAGGAAGAAAAGCTCGTCAGGGGTTCTGAAATAAGGAGCACTGTCTGACTTGCAGAGTACTAGAGTTAGAGGTTGTTGGAAGAGAGGAGTGTTCTGGGGAGGTCCCATTAGATACTTGTGTTTTTGTTCACTTCCTTGAGGAGTCGTAAACAGGGAACTAGGTTGGAGAAATATTTGGTATGACTTGATAGGCTTGATCTTAGGTTCTTAAGCAAACTTTTTTGTGGCGTCCCAATGTGTCATTCCCCATTCTGCATCCTTGCTATTGTCTTAAGTCTGCTTGCCTTTTGTCACTAAGGCCATCCCAAACAAGCCCTAAACCTTTTTCTTTATTCTGCCTGGTAGCACAGGGGATTTTTTAGATTTAAACTGCTTGTATTCTTCTGTTTTCTTTTTTTTTTTTTTTTTTTCCAGACTTTAGGAACTGTACCTTTCCCTTCTTTTCTCCCCCCATTTCTGCCCTCGAGAAATCTCAACATGCTTTAATTTCTTATGCATTCATTGTGATTTATTCTGCAAGAGTCACTAACTTACAATGTTCAGTCAATAAACAAAATACTGAGTTGACAGTTTGATGGACCAATTACACAAAGGTGATTGTAAACATGTACTTTTATTTCCTGTAGATATTGTGCACAGAAGTCATAAAGTGGACTGCATATTACTGAAGTCAAATTATGATGAGTGAGAATGCATGCCAACATTTCGGTATAGTTTTGGCATCTTGTAGATTTATTAGCTGATTAGAAATAGAGGATGAAGACACGCTGCCTGTTGATTCATTGAAAAAGCTGTTCAAATGCTAATATAATGGAACTATTATTACAGAGAACTCTGATTAAATGTAATATTATACTTCTACAGTATCACTTTTCTGTCTGCACTCTCACTGAAAAGAATAATCTGTTGTAATAATAACCATCTTTGTAGATAATACCATCAAACTTGAAGCCAATGGAATATTGCACTTAAAGTGATGTGATTATGTGCGTTTTAACTAATTCCTCTGTTTTCATTGACTTGTGCATAAATCAGGATGTCTTAGAGAGAAATCTTAGCCTTTTTTCCAGTATTTTCCAGTAGTTTCTAATAGTAAAACTGAAGTAACTAAATTGCTATGTGTTATTCGCTTGCTTGGGATTCAGAAAGTTGTTCTTACATAAGAACTTCTGTCCTTTTGCCAGCATGCTCCAGGTTAGCATTGATTTCTCCCATATCCTTGTACAATCTCCCATGTCATTCATACTAGTATAGATTTTACATGAGCAAAACTGATTTTGTTAGGAAGTTTGTGCTTGCAAAAATAATACTGTGCTGTGAAGAGTTAGATATTTTTAGAATTTTCTGTAATGTATTTTTGAATTTATTGTAATTGATTTGTAGATTAAAAGGTTATGTGATTATATAGTATGTCCTCTGATATAATATCAGACCTTCCCAAGCTTCTGTTTATCTCGGAGCAGGGGAAGGAGTTGCCTCTTAATGTAAAATTTTCTAGAGCTGAACAGACTGTAATAAAATGCACTAAAAAGGTTAGTTAGAATGACCTTTTTGCCATTTTCCCAGACTCATGCTTTCTGATCATTCTACCTCTCTTACATGTTTCAGAGAATGTCTCTCATTTTATGTTCTACGTTTGCTCAAATCTAGCATTTTATCTAACTTCCAATTAACTATTCAACATTTAGTAAGGGGATGAATAGGAAAGAATAGAGAGAAACAATTTCAGAAAAATAATGGACCAGTGTAGTGTGTTGCCTTTGTTGGTTTTAGTAGTGGTATAAGACAAATTCAGTAATACAGAAGTATTTGCCCTTATACAGGGGAGACAGTCATAGTAACCTGTAAAACTTCGTGATGGCATCCCAACTGGTAACGCTGGAAATTTCTAGCTAATCTATATGCCTAATGCTATTTTAAATATCATCAGTCTATTTTTCTCAATAGATTTTGAGGCTGGAAAAGTTAATGACAGGCAGTTTTTAAAAATGGCTTTAAATTTCTTGCCTTTTAATCACATTGAAGTTTTCCTTGTTCTGTTAATTTAGGTCAGAGTAAATAAAAGTTCCCAACTGTCTTTAACTGTACTATTCATTTTTATGTATATCAATAGGCTAGACAGATCATTATCACTCAGTTACACCAGCAGGAGTGGGATCAAAAGGCAGGGCAGCATTTAACCAAGAAAATACACACACATTAGATATACAGAAGAATAGCTGTGGAGTTTTGCTAGCAATTAGAGTCCCAGTGAGGGTCCTGTTGTTGTTACTCTGCAGCCAAGACATTACTGAGCCTGACCTATGCACTGCATGTAGTTTTAAAATGCATAAATGTGAATATGATTAAGTAACCCACATGGGATTAGCTGCAGATAAATTGGCCTCCCCCCCCCACCCCGAGATTGCTTATAATAACTACAGTGTGTTTTCATGGGAAGCTGTTTGTGCATGAAGAGAAAAGTAAAAGAGCATACAGGCAAAACTGTTCTCCACAGCCCGTGATTTGGTCATTTTGGGGGAAGAATGTGTTTGTATTTAAAAGCTCTTTTGCACATTTTACCAGTCTATTAAGAGTGAATGAAGTTACTTAATTCTTCTGAAGTATAGGACAGACAAGGAAAAGGAGAACTGCAAGTTGGTATTGTGTCCAGTGGGATGGATGACAGTTGTGTCCGTTACTTTCGTCTTTATTCTTAGCTAATCAGTTGCTAAAGGAGATTTAACCAAGTTTATGGCCACAGTGAAAGCTAGAACAAGAAGAGCAATTTTTACTTTTTCATGGATGTTGGTGCAGATATGCTTAACATGGTGCAGGTAATGATAAAGGGTAAAGAAAAAAGGATGTTTTATGGTATTGCTGAAACTACCTGCATGTGGCCCATGCTTTCACCAGTATCCGCCAGAGTGGCTTGGTTTGACCAAAGTAATACTGAATGTAAGGTGTTACATAATTGTAAGAAATTTTCTTGTCCAAGCTGGAAAAAAATTAAAGTTACTTTTCTAATATGATCAAAATATGATCACAAGCAAAACGAACGTATCATGGTAAAGGACAAGGTAAATGAATGTGGATGAAGAGTTCCATACAGAAGCTAAATTTATACAACAAAGTATTGAATATGGGAATTTGAATAGTTTTCAGGTTTTGTATCTCTTGTTCTATCCAAAGTTGTTCCATGTCTTGTTATATTCTTCCCTCTGGGTTTTCCTATTTCATAAACAATGCACCTCACAAGTCATAAAAGCCTTCATCTATAATTTCCTTTCAAGAATAATACTTGCCTGCCTAAGGATTCCTAAAAACACTGAAATTTTAGCGGGAGCATGCGTTGGATGATATTTTAGCATGCATCTGATGATATTTTAAATGGAAATTTCACCAGATCTGTTTCTCTCATTGCTCTATGAATGCTGTTTCTTTAGT
Organism: Nothocercus julius; assembly: GCA_013398735.1. NCBI lineage: Eukaryota > Metazoa > Chordata > Aves > Tinamiformes > Tinamidae > Nothocercus > Nothocercus julius. The sequence goes on along the minus strand of VZSV01000008.1, from coordinate 5,211,318 downwards.
TGCTCTGAGAATGCTATGTCAGACAAGAGAGAAGCATATAACTACAAGTCTAGAAAGAAAATAATCTTTAAGGAGGAATCATGTTTTTTTTTTAAGTAAAGTGACATAATGTATTTGCCTACCGTTGCTCTAATTGTGCTATGTAATTATGGTGCATATGTAGGAGTGACAACAGCTATGTAGCCAGTGTTTCTTTGCCCCTAACGTAGGCATAATCCTGTTCTGAAGAAAGTACTGATCTAATAGCAGATGGTATCATCATTTTATCTACTGTTAAACCTAGGGTGGTTTTTTTTGTTGTTCTCTTAGATTCTACAGAGCAAAAAGGGATGAAGTTTATAATCTCCTAAAACTGCAGGTAAAGTATTGGCATTTACTTTCCTAAAAAAAATACTTCGCTAAAATGATTCATCGTGACATTTTACTGTATGTAGCTATCTGTTCTAGGACTCGACGTGCTTCAGCCTGGATGATTCAATGTAAATAAACAGTTTCTGCTTTTGCTTAAGTACTTTCTTCTCACGCTTGCTGTACTAATCCCTCCCAGAGATCTTTTCTTCTTCAATGCAGTAACAGATGCAGAGCCCCCTGTGACCAGAAGGCCTTCAGAAGGACCTGAGATTGCATCTTCCATTGTCTGGATTCTCAACAAACTGAGGGCTGCAAAGGGAGTTTTATGGAGACCCCCAAAAGCAATGCTCTGCTGCTCTGTGCTGAAAAGACAGGTTCTTTCCAGTTGAGTGACAGCTGGGAAACATTAGTGGGAGCTAAGCTTGTCATCTTTAAATGTCAACTGGCAAAGATAGGATAGAGCTGTACTTGCCAAGGATGGCAAGTACAAGGATGGCTTCATGGTGATGAAAGCACAGCAGAACATCCTTCAGAGTTTTGTGACCTCACTCCCACACTTACACTTGATATTCTTTGATTTCTTATGAAGTTGCCACAAAGGATTTTCTCTGAGGTTAAGTAGGGACTGTCTTTGTAGCAGTAGAGTCAGGTAGTGTTCCCAGGCACTGCCACTTGATCTCCAAATGTGTTAAATTGTTAGAAGCGGCACAATTGTCATATGACAGAAACAAAAACATCATGGTGAAGGATCATGCACCATTTAATAGAGGATCCTTTCACTAAATTTTAAATAATTAGAAAAGGGCTATTTAGATATATGTTTGAAGTTCGCTCTACAAGAATTTTCTATAGAGTTGAATATTCAGGGGCTAGATAGCCTCATCAAATGCCCATCATCTTGAGTCTCTGCAAAATACTCTGCACTGATACATTAGACAAACTTTTACAAACTTTCAAGACAAACTTTTAAATTCAGAACAGATATATAGAAAGTGTTTTGGAAATGCCCTTTTTTTTTTTTTTTTTTCTAAAATTGTTAATAGGTAAGTTCACCTTCTCTAGAGTAAAAAGGATGTCAAATGTATTTATCCATGTTTAATCTTTAAGAAAAACAGATGCAAGAATGTTGCATCTTCAATAGTAGTAACTAGTTGCATCTTACTTCAGTCAGTAAGTATTCACTGATGCAAAGTGTATACTTCAATATCTGTCTCAAATGGTTATAATAAATAGCTTTGATACAAGAAAGCTCTGATCCAAAGACCAAAGAAATGCATGAGGTGTGTGAAATGTAGATTCTACTATGGTTACATTAAGTCATAATAAAATTACTACTTTTTTCTTGGTGCTATTATTAGACAACATGTAATGATACTATAAAGTATAAACATTATTATTGATTTTTCATTGTTCATTATTCTCATGACAGAATATTAAACAAAAGTGTGTAATATGGAGGATCCTAGAGAGCCAGTAGAAGAGAACATGACATTTAGTAGACAAATTTTTCTCCTAGGAGTGATAGGAGTGTTTTCTCCTGTCACTTGTTGATTTCTATGAACCCCGTAACTTGGTATACAGGAATGCCTTTCGTAATTGCACTGTATCTCTATTCGGTTTTGATTAAGTAGCATCATTAGGAGTTATTTCAAGGCACTTGGGTGTCACGTGCATTGGGTATCTTGCTGCCAACTTTGCTTGTGCTGATACAGTCTTTATCCACATGCCTATATCCTTTTGGCCTAAATTAGTGTTTTGATCATAGTTTTGTCCTAAGGACAAAATTTCCTTGTGACATGTGCACAGCTAAGCTCACTGTAGTATGCAGTTCTCCCTTTATGAGTGGATCACGCAGGGAGATCAATGGGAATCTTGCAGGCAAAGGAAGAACTGAATGTTAGAGATGAGATCTGTGTATATTTCAGAGGATAATCCTGTTCTAAGTACTAAATCGTTAAAAGGGGGAGGGATGGGAAAGGAAGTATAAACTATACCTTTAAGTATAGCTAATGCATTTGGTGCTAGTGCTTAATATAAAACCAATCCTGTCATCTTTATGATAACAAAAGAATGAAGCCATCACAAGAACATGTAGGTAAAACAGTGAGCCACCCACTTGTTTAAATTGCTGAATCTGTCCAGATGTGATTACTCCCTTGTGTAAACAGACCTGCTGTGTTTAGAGCATACTGTGACTTCAGTCTGGTTAAAGACTACCTGTGCTGAGGGATAAAAGGGAAAGACCCAAGTGTGTCAGTGTTTTGGTCTGTGCCTCCCATTTCTGTGCCTGTCTGGCACTGTAATTTTACTGTTGAAGTAGTAGCATTTGACTGTAGCTAGCATATTCCAGTCCAGGAAAAGTTAATTAAAAATAAACCAATGTTTTTCAGCTCTGTCTTTGATAAAAGCAGGAAGACAGTAAAGGCTTCTCAGCTTCAGTCAACCCACCTTTTACAGGAAAATCTTCCAACTCCTGTGAAGCCAGCCAGAGGGTAAACGCATTTCCAGTGCGGGGGGCAGAAGTAGGCCATGGTTGTGTTTGGAACTCTGCTCCAGCCAAGCAGGCTGGGATGAAGCAATGCAGGAGTGACCTCAGAAAGCACTTTTGAGGAGGTAACAGCTGAGTGTTATTTGTGCCACATTCTTCCTTCTGCACCAAGCTCTTCAACGTGCTTAGCAACAGGGTAGTGTTATTGATGAGTGTAAAAACTTTAAAAAAGCTAGCCTTGAGCTATGCATGGGCTAGTTTCCTTTTAATGCAAAAAAGAGTAGTTTTTGCAAGAAAGAGGCTAGAAAACTTTAAAAATAAATAAATAAAACTGTGTGGAATGTGACTGAGATGAATTTCTATGCATTTTTTTATATCATAATAATGCAAATTCAGGAAATGTATTCTTGACATTCTGCAACCTGTAGTACAATTTAACTGGCATTTCACTGAGCAAACAGATGTTAAAGTTGTTAACAACCTCTGGCTGTTTCTCATTACATTTCTGAAAAGTTCCAATCCATATGGCAGGCTAAAAAGAACAGGGCAGACTCCCATTACTCCATTTCATCTTTATTGGGGGATAAGCTAATGTGATGGTGAACTGAGCTTGTTTAGTCACAGGCAACATTATTTTCTATTGACTGTGTTGCAGAGGCAACAACCAGTGGCACTAAGGCAGGTTACTGCTGAAGTGGGTAGCTGTTGATTTTTCTTCTTTCTGCCTTTCTCCGAAAGGAAAGCAAAGGAAGAAATGTTTCATACAGATGGAGTTCTGCAGATGTGACTTTAGTTCTTGTTAGACTGATTCTAACATTTTTTGTTCTAATAAATGTCCTTGTACCTTAATATTCCCACTACAAAATACAAACATTACCACAATGGAATTGCAAGTATATTTTAACCATTTTTGGAGAACCTCCAAAGGAAGGACGAGCAGCAGTGTTTCTGTAGTTCATTGATCTTATAAAGAACATCAGTACAAAAAAACAGTACCATACAATAATTGGGTGGATTTGGGGGACTTGAGGTCATACTGCTTGCCTGTATGAAATACTGTAAAGTACTTACCTGGTTCACAGATCAAAATTACCAAGTGGTTTCTTTCAGTTGCCTGTACGCACTTCATTTAGTGAAGGTTCAGCCTCAGTTGTAATCTGTGCTAGCAACATAAATAGAGCTGAACAACAACAACACATTTCTGGATGGGATAGCCATCATTAATCTTACTAATCAGTCACCAGGGTTAGTATTTCTTTTAAAAAACAAAATAAAAGTACTCATTACTGGAAAGTGGACTTACAGTTAGTACTGGACAATTGTTTCAGCTCGTTTTATTTTTCAGTGCTTTTTATATTATTTTGCTCTTTCAATCTAAATATTTTAACTTTTTTTCGAAAGGCAGTATGAGGTCCACAGGAGGAAGTCTATAGCTTTCATCTTGATTTATAGAGACGATGATAAAAGTTTAGTCTCACAGCTTGTTGCCCATTTCTCTGCTAGATTGCTGCCTACAGCATATGTTCAAAGACAGGTTGCCCATAGTCGAATGTAGCTTTCAGTAAACATAGCCTACAGTAGAAACATACTGAATTTAGGCTAAACTTGTAGAGAGAATGGAATAAAAAGACTAGGTATTGGGTTGTAGTTAATTCTTTTCCAAATTTGTACAGCTGTTTAGCTATGCTAGAGGGGTAAAATTAGACAGGTTCCATCCTTGTTTAGAGTATCTCAGGTAGTCATAGTTTGTGGCTCAGGTTATACAAGTTTCAGGTTATACAAGGTTTTCACATGTGTTGTATGTGTATTTTGAGAATCAGTTATTTGTGTATCTCAAAAATACTTCTCAGATAACACGAAGAATAGCTTCTTTGTGGACTTACCATGTTATAGAGATAGAACAATATGAAATTGTTGATGACCAGCAAAGAACCATTCATTCCCAGATGAGGAGGAGGAGCCTGTTTTCTTTTAAATAAAATGAGTTTTCTTGTTCTTCATGCTTCCTCAGAAGCCTGCAAAACAATACGATAGTGCAGTCATTACTTTAAGGCAGTGGATATATGTGCACACCCAGAGTTATATCTGTGTTAATAGTAAGATAAGGAAATGTTTGCTTTTACTGACCATACATTTAGACTTAGTTAATAATAAAATTATATGCTAATGATTGCCTATTGTAAGAGTGCATTCTTAGTTTAACAAAAAGGTTCTTCATTTTTTTCCCTGATATCAGTATTCATTGGTGTCAAAATTTTGCATCGCTACATCAAACAAGGAGGTGTTTGATGCGTCTCCTCTGGCGTAGGTCTCTCCTAGTATCATCCTGTCCATTTGCAGGCTGGAGCAATGAACAGAGGGTATCTGCAGGCCTACTGAAACTGTGATCTGTGCCATTTTGGCATGGCAGTGTACATGGTTGATAATGTTTCTTTTGGTTAGGTGAGGCCTTCTATAAT
>VZSV01000008.1:5136600-5205975 GCA_013398735.1 Nothocercus julius | reverse complement strand
TTTTGTTTTCCTCCTTTTTTCCTCTTTCTGTTGCTGAGGTAGAGCTATACAAAGCTGCAATTTTGCTTTTAATTATGTAAGTATCTTTCCTTGAATTACAGGACAGAGAAGGCATTAAAAGACAAGGCATATTCAAATGCCTCAGATTGCATGGAAGTTTTTGATACTTTCACACAAATTAGTTGAAACAAAATAGAAATGAAGGATGTTTACTAGGACTACATGGTGAAGTGGTGGTTCATTAAGATCATCATCCATAACCTGCCTGTCGCACACCCCTTGTTGAGACCAGATTGTCTGCTGTAGGAAAGTTCAGATTAATCTATTCCTTATGTTGTCATACTTGCTGGAGTTGCAGATTAAGATTCTATTTCTGGTGTCTAATTTTTAAATTAGCAATTTCCGTCTAAGCATGTTCACGGCTGTCACAGAAGAACAAGTTGGGATGTGTACAATCTCATTGAGTGACATATAATTATAAAAGGTTAAGGATGTGCCCTTGTGCTTGCTAAATTATATGGTTGCAGTTTTTTTTTCCTCCTGTAAATATTCTTGATAAGCGCTTTTGGGTATGTGTTTAGTGGACATTCTTCAATAGTTGGAGTACTGGAGTTTTTTTCCCATTGCAGATCAATGATCAGTCAAATTTAAAGGATTTCTTTGGCTGGTTTTTGCTTATGCAAGCTTTCTTTTCCTAAATCTTTTGTACTGTCCTAACCCTCTGCTAAGTGGATAGACTTAATTTATACATTTCAGTAGTCCGATTAGAACTTTAATCATTGAGAAGTAGATGAAAGTTGCTTTCTTAGCTCATACAAAAAGATGATAGTGCTCATAAGGTTAAAACATAATAGTTCATAGGTAGTGAAATTCCATGGAAAATTCCAACTGCATCAGAATGGCATGAATGATGTACTTTTCCCCCTCTATTTCTTGTACATATGCACTTTCAATTCTCCAGTAAGTGAATTTGGATTGACTTTCTTTCCTAATATTAGCCTTTCTGCAAGGTAGTGGTCTTCAGATAAATTGGAAATAATCTGCATTGTGTTTTTTAAGGTCTGAAAGGTGCTATGCCTCTTGGGAAAAGTTCTGTATCAGTTGGGAAGGAATTTTACAAATGTAAAAATGTTACAAATGTTAACAAAAGATAAAAATAGAGTTGTCAAAAACCTGCAAGGGATTGTATTTTGGCAATCGGGAGGGATTTCTGAAAAGGAAAAAAAAACATTTGTGTAAAGAAGGAAAAATGAAGAGACTGGCTAAAACTGTTAGACATGATCTACAGCATTTTGTTCACTTTTAGTATCTCAGCATAGTTTTAAACTCAAACTCAGACAGTGTTCTGTAACACAGTTTTTCACCTAATGACAAGTTATGAGAAGTAGTTGCTCAACATATTTTGTTTTCAGTATCTGAAATAAGAGCAAAACATTCAGATATTCTTAAATATTAGTATTACTGCATCCAGATTTGAGGTGTGTAACTGTCCAGTGGAACAGAGGAGTCATCATCCAGTTCATAGCCCGGCTCTATCTGTGCTGATGTATGGCAGCAACTCGAGGTGCTGCAGAAATATTAAAACCTAAATTCTTTGGAGAGGCCTGCAAAGAAAAATCTCCTACAGATTTTTTAATCTCATGGAAACGAAGCTTTTGTGAAAAGTGTTTTCATTGGAAAGTTTACCACTTTTGGTATCAGTATAGGGTGCTACCTTCGACTCTGTTTCTGCCAATGCTCAGTATTGTGTTTATTGAATGGAAGCTTAGAAAAGATCAATTTGTAAGTAGAAATAACACATCGGTGAAGATGTAAACTGTCCTGCAGACATACATGATTTGAAAATACCTACTAATTCCTCGGAAAATTCTATGTGCATCAAACCAATTTGAAACATTTTTCCTATTTTTGTGTTACAGTAGAAAGAATCAAAAAAAGAAAAAAGCAGGTGACAGCACTCAGTACTACTATGAAAATATTATCCATGTATGTCCATATTATGTTGATTAATACCAGTTAGGAAAAATTAATTCAGGTTCTATTTAACATAAAGACAGAATTGGTTTTATGGATAGACAACCTTATTATCTTAGAAATGATCAGAATAGTAATTGCTTAAGAATTCTATGTTATTATAAGAAGTATAAAACATTCAGTTTTGTTGTGATGGAGAGATCTGTAAATACTCATTTGATTTACATTTCACTGTCCCATAGATATCTGGATGATGAAGGAACATTTATATTTCTTAAATATTATGTATGAAATAGTTAAAGATCTTAACAAACTGCTATATATTTGAATATTAATTATACATCAAAATATTATCACAGATTATACAGAGTTATTTTTAACTTCAACATCTTTTATTCCTCATTCCCTTTTTTTACTTATCGGGAAGGTCATTCAGTATAAACAACGGACTCTTTATTCAGACTTCAGTTTTTTGAAGAAGGGCCTAGCAGTCTTGAAAAGGACTCATAATCACTCCTTTGGATTTCTTTAGATATGTTTGCAGAACTCCTCAGGGAGTCTTTGATATCCTGACACTTCATGTTAGTGCAGTGTGTTTGCCAAAAATACTCTTTGTCAGAGAGGTTGCAGAGCTTTTTTCTGTTTGCCTCCTGAAGCTGCATGGCACACAGATGCCTACAGTGAGAAAATGGGATAAAGAAAATGGTGTAAATGTAATTACTGACAGTGATTTGGTGCAACAGCTTGAAAAGATCTTTCGTTAAACAAGACAGGAGCAATGCTTCAATCAGAGTAAAATGATAAAGTCTAGGTTTTGATTATCTGGCTTCCTTAAAACTCCTGAAATCCATGTTGTATTGGGTCCTTAAACTACATCTGCAGGTGTTTCAGATTCTTCTGTGAAAATTAAGTTGTTTCAGATTGCGGTTGCTCTGGCACAAGGAGGAATGGAAGTTTTGCAGAAATACGTTTAGCAGGATCTGTGGGACTCTTTCAATCACAGTGGTACACCATTACCTCCAGATACAGTAGCTCTGAGAACAATGTTTTAGTCCTGGGATGCCAACATTCATGTTATATTTCCCCTTTCTCTTGTACAGACTTATCACCTGTAAATTCCTGAAGTTGGACAGAAACCTGTACTAGAATAAATTGTAGTAATTTCATTCTAGTGTTACCTCTTTAAATTGTTGCCTGAGCTATCAACACCTTTTCAGTGTTAGGATGGAGTAAACTATTTTCTGTAAAATATGAGCAACTCAATCATTTGTCTTAATCCTCAACCTATATATGTGTCATCTTTAAAAGTAAAATACAATATTAAATGAAAACAGGGATTGCTTCCCTAAGAAAATACTATTACAGTTGAAGCAGCCTAACTGTGCATCAGTGCAAACAATGCTTAGCATAAGGAATCTTAAAGAGAATAATGAGATAAATAGATGAAATGAAAGAGTCGGAAAAAAAATGTACAACAAATTTAAATGCAAAAAAAAAACAATAAAAAGAGCATACTAGTTTAGGCAGTATAGATAGTAAAGAAGGAGGTCAGAACAATGTGGAAATAGCTTTGGGAGAAGTGGACACTTGATCATGGTAAATTGCTTTTGGAGTAGTATAGGTGAAGGGTGATGAGATAAGAGACTAAATCAAATGAGAAGGGAGGAGCAGAGGTATGTAGAGCATCAAAGGTGATGGCAGGAAGACTGAACTTTAATTTAAAATCTTACTTTTTATGGGAAATCTATAATTCTTAATAAATGGAAGACTATGGTATGCTAGTAGTAAAGATTCTTGTTCAAAAGTAATTTATATCCTATCTTCAGACCTGCCACAGAAACACATGAAGTGGAGCAAACTGAATGTCTGCCAGATCCAAATACAGCTTGAGCTTAAAATATTTGTTCATTTCTAATTCCAGTTCAGAAGTCATACACTTCAATTTGATTGACAGATATATAGGTTATAAAGTTAGAATATCTCATTTCTGAGAGGCGTGGTTTATATATTCTACGCCAAGGCTCAGGTTTAGGTTATTTGGGAGATTTGGGTCTGGGAAATCATTCATCCCAAATCAGATTGATGACGCGGTGGAGCCTTCGTAAGGATCACTTAGGCACAGCTGTAGTGATTGCAATAACTTTGTCAGCAAAAGTGTTTCGAACTTTACGGATAACTTCTCTTGTTATTTGCTCTTATCATCCAGCTTGTGGAATGTGAAACCACTATATTCATTTAGGAGCGTCTAATGATCTTTGCTTCTCCTCTCTAGGAACTTTTGCTTGCCTTCTGGAGCAGCAGGTAAGAAACGTTGATTTTGATTCCTGTCTAACCACCTATCTCTGGAAAAACACAGGACATACTTTCCTTACAGAACTACTTACAACAAAATTTAAAACAATATATCTATATCTTTTGCAAGTAAACACTAGGGAATCCCAGAGTGTATTGGAAATGCAGATGTAGCTGAATAATTGCCAAATTGTGCTCCACATCTTCAAGTGAGATTATGAATATGATCTATTTTGCCTGTTTTACATAGTTTTTGATTTGATATTACTCTATCTTTTCTTCCACCCCACTCAATATACATGGATACAATTACTTTGTTGTGCATGTTTCACGTCTTCAATTAATTTTCAAATCAGAAAATAAATTGTTAGGGAAACAAACTTTTTTTCTTTATATTAACCTTTTTCATCTTCAGAGCTTTGATTTTATGGTGCAAAGAAAGGAGAGAACAGCTTACTGGGTCCTGATTCATTGTTCAACAACATCCAACATCTGTATAGCACTTTTATATATCTGAGTTGATGGGCAGCAAGATGTGCATGCTATTAAACCTGTGTAGTTTAATCATGGTGGTGCAGCGATATGAGTTGTAACTTTTGTTTCCTTGATTGTTGGTGTATTGCCATCTCTGTTTATACCTATCTTTTGTCCTGCTTCCTTCTTAGGCAGTTGTGGAAACAGTAATTTGGGGAGAGAGAATTTCATAGAGGTAGGATTCAAGCCTTTTTTTATGTTTTATGCTAACTGGGATATTTAGAAATGTTTTTCCCTATTCAGTGGCTATAGAAGTCCATGCATGATTGCGTTTTAAAGATGCGGGTATGAATAATTCTTCAAAGTGAGTTTTGTGTGATGCCAGTGTGTTCAGTGCCTGATGTCCCCTCTCTTATAGGTAAGATTCCACTGGAATCTTTCAGCAGCTTGTAAACTTCTTTTTCTGAACTGAAGGTAAACTATCACGTGGTCTGATCTAAGTTTTCTCTGCTTCTTTAGTAGTCCATGAGTAACAAATTATCCTTCTCTTGACCAGAGGTTGGACAGAAGTATGGAGGGAGAGGGAGAAGGCTGGGAATACAAATACTGCAGTGGTGCAAGGTCTGTAGATAGTAGAGTAGATACATATCTAGATAAATATCTGGCATAGCTCAAAGCCCTATTGTAGCATGTCGTAACTTCAGGCACTTAAAAATGAATTTAGTGAAAGCATCAGTTTCAGCAATGTAAAAGTCAACCATATGTTATGCAAAACAAGCTTAGTTTGTTTAAATTACATGCATATCTCTGACCTGTATGGATTATCACCCCATCACTATTTTAATGTCTGAAAATCAGATAATTTTCTGCTTCATTACTATTTTGAAACATTCAATTTTCAAACATCTACATTCAGGACCATCATTCATCTAGTACTTAATTGGGAAACAGGTTGAAAGTTAGAGAGACTCGTAATTTAAATCAATTAAAAGGAGAGATGTCAACTGCATTTTTGGTGTGCTCATCTGTACCTTTACAGTCAGTAAAGGGAAGAGGATTTCTGTCTTATTCAATTGAGTTGCTCCTCAGGCTGAAACTGGTCCACAAAATTCAGGAAAGAGGCCTGGGAATTAGGAACAGATAACTCAGGAAAGCGCAGACAGAAAAGCTGCAGTATAAACGTGGGTCATTAACTGAGATCATTACCAAATAAGCTTTTTCACAGTATCAAATTAAAAATGTTTACAAGCATTTATTCCTTCTGAACATTAGGTAACATTTAGTGCATGTAAACAGTTAAGTATCTATCTTTACATCAGATATCCCTCCTCTCCTGTTTTTTTTCCCAGTGCAATTTAGCTATTTTATTTTTTTGTGATGATGTTTGGTTTCGATTGGAGCAGGTTGGTAAGCAATTGATGAGTGATAATTACTCAGATAACTTGTTTGGTTTTATTTCCTCCCTGAGATAAGGCATATAACTAAATCTGGACTGCCTTATTCCTAAGGTAAAGATTCTAACAACACTGGCAATTTTATCTCCCAGCTGACTTTGTAGGATTTTATATAATTTGTTCTTTATACTTCTGTATATGGTTTTTCAATTGTTTGTTCTTTCCATTCTCTTCCTGTCCATCAAGAAAAATGATTTACAATTATATTTTATTATTAGGAGAAAGAGTGTGTGTTTAAAATGTGTAGTAACTTTACAACAATTTTATTGTGCATGTGTGCACTTTGGAACAGATTTCAGTATACAGATAAGTCTTAGCAGCATCTTTCTCGACCCTCTTCATTTCCCAAGTGCATACTCTAATTAGGCAGCAATGTAATTATCAGTTCTGCAGTGGTATCTTGAGTTGTCATATAGACTACCTCAGTCAGTATTATCCAAGGAGATGGTCAGTTTATTCAAATAACCTTACCGTTTCTGCTTTTGCCTGGTTCTACTAAATATGTAAAATTTTTTCTGGCATTATGGTACTGTGTTTTAATCAAACGGGGAGTTACATCTGAAAAGTGCATGACCTGTTTTCTTGTCTTTGATTCCTCAGCAAGCTTAGCTTGTGCATTACCTTGTGCAACTGTTGGTGAATGTGCCCTCTCTAATCAATGAAATGAGGACAAAAATACAGGACTTTTTTAGAAAAATCTGTGCCATAGCCCTTTGCACATGTGTGTTTTGATTGGTGTGTAGTCTAAAGAGACACGGGTTATAGAAGAGCTTGTTCTGCTTTCGGCTGTTACTCTTCCCATTTTTAACACATTTCTTTGTCATCCCATATATATATGATAATGATTAGATGCACTTGCTTCAGTACCAATCTCTTCTTTTTAACAGTGTATATGAGTGACACAGATTAATAGAATATGGCATATCAGGATCTAGAGTAAAGTATGAAATAAAAAAAAATTGACTGTTTGAGGAAAAATTAGTCATATGCAGAGGGACCCATTAAAGTTGCCTCACATATGAAGCCTTTGTTCTGAGCATGTGTGACTGGAAGTGCAAAGCTGGGCTGTCAGGATTTGTTTAGCTAATGATTCTAACTTGTTAAAATTTTAACCATGGCTCCTTTTGTTGTGCTTCAAAGGATTCATAATGCTTTTTTTTTATTAATTTGTCTTATAGTCCTAAAAATACTATTTTTGTTTTATTGTTATTATTTGGATGTCAATTTTACTGTTCTATAAAATACTGTTTGTATGTAATTTTGGTTTTGAATGTGGGGTTCTGCATAAAAAGCTCTTACACAAGGGCTTTTTTTGTTATCCACCAAGACATGAGATACAAATCAAGTGTGAGAAAAGCTTGAAGCTAGACTGTAAGAAGTGAATGCTAAAATCTATCACAATTCATACTGTCAGAGGAATACACATTTAAAAATCCATGGTCATGTATAATAATAAGCCGAAACACAAACAGCATACTCAAACATAAAACTTTAAGAACACTTTTGTCAGAGAAGAAATATCCTGAAGATTGTCCTAAAAGTACAGTGTATGAAGGAATTCATATTGATGTTATGTTTTTGGTGTTGCACTGCTAGGGCCATTATCTTTATTATGCCTCTCTGTGTGGCCAGCCATAAAAAGAAAGTATCCATCTTTCCATGACAAGTTTCTGGGAACCATCTGGTTGCAAAAATGTGGATATGACCCCTTGCTGTACCGAAGAAGTGCTTCATATCAATTTTTTATTTATGATAGTTTGGCACAGCCTTATCCTTGTATCAGTCCCTCACCACACTGTAGATATTTTGTTCCCTGGGTTGGTTCCAGAGCCCATTAAAGTGAACAGAGATGATCCTGCTTTTTTAAGCAGGCTTTAGAGTAAGTTGAGTCTTATAGCTGCTCCTTACACAGACATTCAAATGCAGAACCTAGCTCTCCCTGTAAACGTAGGGGAGGTGAGATAACAAATTCCAACGGTGTTTACACTGTTGTTTGCATGCTATATCCTCGTGGTCTTCACAAAAACGTGCCTTCCAAAACATCTGTGAGAAGAAAAAAACGGTTTTATGAATAGTGCAGAGGAGTTGAACAGAAAGCTGATATTGTGAACCATCTCATAAGATTGAGTCTGAGTAAAGCAAAGAACTGAACCTTTTGTCTCTCACCTTGAAAAATGTGCCTGGCCAGCAACATCAGATTTCATTGGAAATATTGTCCTTTTTTCATCTGTCTCTGAAGGAGTTGAGCTCTTGAAGGCATTGATTGAGGAAGGAAGTAGCATCCACTGTTAATCTGTGTGTTCCTTATGATTCTACTGATCTGTCATGGGACAGTTTTATACCCAACTGTCCTTTGTAGTAAAATGTTCCCGTTTAAAAATATTTTTCATCCATAGTTCCTTTGAGTTTCTCATATCATAAAAAATTAGAGGGGTCATAATTAAATGGTTTACCTGGTCTGTGAGTTGTAAACCCCACACAATAAAAAAAAAAAAAAAATCCCTTTAATACTTGCTGCTAAGAAATTACTGGATGAATCTGCTATCAAGCTATGGAGCACTAAAAGGAGGGAAAAGTCAGACATTAGGCAGATCATAGGACTGGAGGGGAGGCAAGAGCCATTAAAATATTTTGAACTCTCAGCTATGCTTTGTTAATAATTGTTTTTTCATACCATAATGATTGACCCGGGTAGATTGCATAGGTATTAACTGTAAATAAAGAAAAATGCTTGACATATGCAATTAAGTTGGTATAAAGGATAGGCAAGTTCTAAAGCACAGATATATATTGCTTCATATTTTCTTTTTGTGATACAATGAAGGAAGTAACTACAAGATTTCATCCTAAACAATGCAAAGGAATTCCTAATATTTTTGGAAAACATTCTCTGTCAGCCCAAAGCTGAGCATGCTCAGGCACGCAGATTTTTTGCCCTTTTAGAATTCCCATTTGATTTACCAAAAACAAAGTTTAGTTGCCACTGTCTAGTCAGGAGCTTCTGTGCTAGTGTTTCTATGCTTTACAGAGTGATGACTTGGTCTGTCTTCATGCGCGAAGCTTGGGATTGTACTCTCTTTCTGTCTCTTTATAGCAGAGATTTTGTCATGGCAGTTGCAAGTGAGCATATGGAGGCAACAGCCTTTTGGGCATCAGAAGTTGCAGCATCAGAACAAGCCACATTAGTAGACTAGATGAAGGATGCTTCCTTGTTGATGAATATCATGTAAAGTGTTCTATCTGCATGCAAATGTGTGTAGCTTTGTATGCAAAACCAAGGGGATTCCTAACTCTCTGCCCAGATTGGAAATTCACACTCAAATATGTGGTTGGCCTAGGACGCCCGTATGCTGCAGTGTATATTTGGATTTCTTTTTGATTAATATCATGCTTCAGTGCATCCATCTGTCTCCGTACTAAGTGCAAGTTTCAAAGGAAGCTAAGTAATATGCAGCAATTAATAGTGCAGGTGAAGTTTGGGGCTTCAACAAACTTCAATAAGTATTTAATTTTTGAATGTTGCCAGATTGAAATGATAAAAAGTTTTTTTTTTTTTTTTTTTTTTTTTCTTTCAAAATAAATTGAGTTCATGAAGATAACTAATAGAAATTTCTGGGTTTGTGTAAGACTTTGGTCCTTGCTCCAAGTGATCAGGAAAATCCAAGAGATGGTCAAAAGATACTTTGTCGTTTTCTTTTAGAGTGATCTTGATTAAATAACTGCAGTAATTTCCCAGAGGCTAAGCAAATAATTCACTGTAATTTGGCAAATCTGCAGCTCACAAAGTAACAGCTACGCATTATACTGTAGACACATTTTAACCTACCCTGGAAGCTCTGCCTCAAAAGTCAGTCTTTCAGCTTTCCTGAAGCTGTACCCCCAAATGCCTTTTGAGCAGGGGCTGCATTGTCTCTGCCAGGCTTGGAAATGGAAGCTATTAGCCTGCAAGTTACTGAGTGAAAGGAGGAGGAAAAATCAGTTTCTAAGAAACTTAAACCATAAAGTTTAGCATTCACTAAACCAGCTAACAAATGGAGAAGATTTAAATTGCTTCACAATGCCAGTTGCTTGCAGAATACCTGCCATCCTCTTGATAGGTTAAAAACTAATCTATTTGCAGTTCTAAGGTTGAAGAATGCAATGAATTTAGTAAGCTCAAGCCTCACTGCACTTGTCTTTCATGCTACCAGATATGTCCCTTTAAGATATTATACTGTTTCACACCTGGTTGAATAAAGAATTTAAGAAGATATCTTCTCACAATATATCTGTTTTTAAGTCTCTTATCATTTCTTAATGTTGAAACATATATGTGTCACTATCCACGGGCCAGTTTGAAAATATGTAAAAAAAATTGTCATGGTTGATATCTTTAAAAACTTCACTTGAATGTCTAAAACAGGCATGGAATTTTTACTTTACAGGAAAATTATACTGCTTATCCCAAATCCTGTTACTTGTTCAAGTTCTTCTAAAAGCAAATGCTCTATACCACAGTGCACTCCTTTGAAAATAGTGTCTAATGGCATAAAAAGGATCCATAAATTACATTTCCTGAAACCCTAGGGCAATTGACTAACAATGACCAAATTTATCACTGGTGTAGCTTCATTACGGTTAATCAAATGATTTGTCCCAGTGAGTTTATAAGTAATTTCTTGTGAAGCAGACCAAAGGACCTGTGGTCACTGAGCGTTTAACACTGACGTTCTGTGACAAGTTTGAGTTCTAATCTATATTGTGTGAAATCAAATGGACCTTACACAACAGAAATACCATGTATTTACATATCTGTAACTTTCTTAAAGATTGCACAATTGCTAAATACCTAAATTTTCTAAATATTTTTATATTCTTACATAGTTATTTACATTACATATTCTTACATAGTTATAGTTATGCCACACACTTATAAGTGTTTCCCCCCCCACCCCACCCACTAAATAATTCAGTGTGTTTGAAGCAAAAACTGCCTTGGGATATAAGCAGGTCATACATTGAGTGAGAATCGGTTTCTACATTAACTAGTACTGGCTTTGAATCAATATAGTGTGAGTTATGCTGGCAGCTTGCTCAGTTCAGCTTCAGAAAAATGTGAGACAAATATTATCCAAATTTTACAATGGTAATCTGAAGCAGAAAGGATTTCAGTGGCTGACTTTATATGAAACTGATGAAAGCAAGAGGAACTGAAACAGGATCATGACTTCAGACAATGCTTTGTGGATAAGTTTAGTGCATGGAACAGTCAACAAGCATTATAGTTTTCTTTGTTTATGATCATAGTTCTTTCCTGGATTTTTTAGTGTTGAGTTCTATACATTAAACGCTTTACAGGCTTTCAAAATTCAGTGAAACTCTGTAAATTACTGACTGAGGCAAGTTTCTAAGAACATACACGTGTAAGGAAATGCAGATGTCTGCTTAAGAGACTGATTAAATTTATGCTCAAGTGTCACGGTGAGGAAGCTGACTCAAGTAGCATTAATGGTAAGTTTCTGAGGCATGTGCTTCTGTTAGTTCACACATGTACAAAATATTCCATACCCTGGTCAGACCAACAGTTTATAGCATCTCAGAATAGGTTAGGTTCTTTTCCAATTTATAAACTGTCTACCATAGCAAACTGACCTTTCTCTGAGTAGGTCAACATATTACAGAGCCAAGGGACCACCATCTGACCTATGTTACGCTGATGAATATCTAGAGCATCTTCACTGATGTCAATACAGCTACTCCCACATACACTGGTGTGAGAGGTGGAACCTGGTACCGGAAGGGCTCCTCGAGTTTCTACATAAATACTTCATAAACTTTAAATTACTATATTTCTTTGTATTGTTGATGAATTAAACAAATACTTTAAATGTAGGTAGCACTCTATGCCAAGAAAAACTAAGGATCAGATCAGAGGAGATTGATTTGTAGGTGAAAAATCTCTTCTCACCTTTAACCTCACAGATTGTTATGTGAGTTCAGCTCAGAGACAGCTTTCTGCAAAGATATTTTCAAAATGATTTTTCAAAGCTGCCTCCAGTGATTGCCTATGGATGAAACAGACTCTACCTGTTTTATTTGCTGTTTACTTTATAATTTCTGTAAGTGGTAAAATTGAGAAGGAAATTCTGTTTGTTTGTTAAAAAAAGAAAGTAAAAATGAGTTTACTTTGAATTAAGAATTTATATTGCTGCCTTAATTCATCAGAGTTGATCATTGCAAGTAAAACTAGATCTTGACAGTTTTTCTCGTTGAAAGTAAGGAAAATTTGGATACTTTCAAATAAAGCTGTGTTTCATTCTCTAAAAGTGCACTTGTCTGCCTCGAGGGACCTTCAGAAATGTCTATTTAAGGTAAACTACTTCGAGCATAAAGGTTGAAGACGTATTAGAATGTTAGGGACTATAAAGAACAGCCAAGTCTAATTCAAATCTCTTTCTAATTTATATAAAATACAAGGTTTTTTTTTTTTCTGTCCAAGATTCCAGCCTGATTCCAATGATAATAATAAGAGTGAAACAGCTACAATGTCCTCCTTTCACTCCCTGGATTATGCTTTCTGGTGACAATTGCTCTGTGGTGGATTTTTCTCACAGATCCAATATTTCTGTGACAAGGCAGATGATAGTTAAGTAGAAGTCCTGATTCTAAATCTGTAATTACGGAGCCCCCAAGAAGCTAATTTAGTATCTTAAGTTCTGATTTCATCAAGGCCCGTATAGATGTGTATATATAGTGTAATATATTAAAAAAAAAAAAAAGAAGAGAGAGAGAATAACTCTATTAGCATGCTATTCTGCCATGCTGTGTTCTTAATTGATCTTGTCCATGAGCTGAAGGAGTTTGAAGGCAGGAAGTACAAAGCTGGAGTGTTTGTACCCATAAGGAGTTTGCTGCGCAATAGAAAGCTCTGCTGGGTGCCTTTAGCTTAGTAGAGCTTTTGTGATTCCCACATAGGAAGCATAGGTAAGAAACTAAACCCTATAGTGTTTCGATCATTTAAATTCAGAATTCAGCATTGAATCCAGCATGGGTGCAATTCATTCCCTAAGGTTTCCTAGCTACTCTAGGATGCTCTAATAATATGTACTAAAATAGAGAACACTCTCAAAACCTTGTGCAGTGGTTTTAGCTGTGCAGTTTGCAAGTGAGTATATATAACTATAGGCAGGGAGTAAGTATGGATAAGATCAGTTACAAGAAAGTATAGAGTAGATACTGAAGTAAAGAATATAAATGTGAGCATATACTGAACTTTGGATTTTTTTTTTTTTTTTGCACTGTACTGGAATATTGTTGAAGCATCATGAAGGCTCAGGCAAAGATGTTGTTTTCCTAAGGCAGAGACAAAAGGCAAGCAAGATTAAGAGCTATTTGTTGTTCTGGGGATGAAGAATGTTTTGCACAGAGAAGTGGCAGATAAATACTGAGTAGATGAATTCTGTGTCTTTAGGCATAGCCTTAGCATGTAATATGTTCTAAAATTAGGCAAAAATGGAATCCAAATGGTGTGTTTCTTAATATTGGTGAATTACTTCCATTTCTTGGCATCAGATATCTAATAGCCTTAGAGTGCCTTAATAGAAGCATTATAAAACTGTAATCCAATAAGGCAAAATGCTAAGCTAAAAAGCCAGTGAAATTAAGATAAAAAGCACTTAATCCCATGACCCTTTAATTTGAAGCATAGAGCCAAAATTAGGAAAACACAGAAAATGCTTCTTGATTGTTGCATGCACAGTTATCTTGATTTGGCACATATTTGGATATTTTTTTTCATGCACAGTTTAAATAGTAGCAAGAGTTAGGTGGATAGAGCATAGTAAATTATATGTTTTCTGTTTTGTGGGGATGGGATTTTTTCACTAAGTTCCACTGAACATGTAGAACTGCCTACTTTTATTTTTCCTATTCTTTCAATTTCTTTCTTTTTGAATAATTTTCCATGTGAGTGCAATATTCTGTATTTGAAAGTTAGGCTCAGTTTCTGTGTTGTGGTAGCTTACAGTAATGGTGTCCACAAGGATGGCTGCAAAAAGTTTCTAGCTCTGTGCACTTTTCTTGCAAGCTACTGTATGTAAGATAGGCAAAACAAACAAAGAAACCGAGTATCTGGTTTTGTGGAGCGTTGTGCTTAGAGACTGTGTGTTGCCTTTCAGCTCCCTAATGCGTTTTTGGGCTTATATGTTTGACACAATACCCCTCTGGGTTCTTTTTCATCATCTCAGGGTATGGGCCAAGGATTTTGGATCTTGCTTTGCGTGTCCACGTAGACAAGCCTTTAGTAACTGATGTGGCTTCTCATAGAATCACATGGCAATTGTGGTTGGGAGAGATCTCTGGAGGTCACCTGGTCCAATCCCCCTGCTCAAGCAGCAGCTTCAGTATTGCACACACAGCTGCGTCTGCTCAGGTTTTGAATACCTGCAAGAACAGAGACTCCACAACCTCTCTGGGCAACCTGTTCTACTGTTTAACCATCCTCACAGTAAAGGAATGTTGTGGTTCTGTTCACGTGGAATTTCCTGTGTTTTAGGTATGCTAATAATTCGAGTTTAAGTTGCTGGTTGCTGTAGAACCAAAGAAAATGTAGATTTTTGTTAGTATATTGACTCTTTGATTAAAATTCAATTTTAGTGTTTCCTAAATATGCTACAAGTTAGGGGAGAAAAAGGAAGGGAAAAAAGAAAAAAAAAAAAAAAAAGGAAAAGAACCGAAGTCTGAGCATTGGAAAAGATGAGACTGGCAAGCAATCATGTTTGTTTATTTAACACGTATACTTGTGTTAAAATGGTGTTTTATCACTTCGTTTACAAAAGGCAACTTCTTCTCTTAGGCTACCTTGATGCAAAGAGAGAATTGTTGCAGTCCCAGTTTGTACCCTGCAGGCTGATAAATTCAGCAGCTCTGCGAGTGGGTGAGAGAAAGGTCATCTTACTGACAAACGACCCTATATATCTTTATGGATATGTAACACACTGATTGACTGCTAGAATGCATATTAGTTGTGATAGAAATCATGTGTTGTCGTATTTTCTTCAGGCTACACATTTATCAGCTATAGGTGACATATATAGTTATCTGTAGTGTTGCAAGCCCAGAGATGAAATGGCTGAACGAAGTAAGTCGTCATTTGAAGCACTGGGAACAAACCAGAAGGTTCAGCGATTCATTCAGCTAAGCATGCAGAATTGTATAGCCTGCTTGAAGCTCATACAAATGAGACAAACTTCCTGGGCCTGAAAAATAAAGTTGTAACATTAATCTCGGAAAAATGGCTGTCTTGGAAGACAAGATACCAGAAATCTCAAGGTAAGCCAGTAGCGAGGAAAAGAGAAAAAGATTCTATTAGAAGACTTTGGCAGGGCTGTGTTCACTGATTATCCTAGCAGTACAAAGACAAATATTTTGAGGCTGCTTGTCCCAAGCTACTAAGAAAATGAAGTGGTCAGTAGCACTTTCCATCTCTCCATCTCATGGCTGTTTGGGAGATCCTTTGCATGTATCTCACCTGATTAACTGGTCTGTAGAATTTAGGGGGATTTTTCCCAAAACCTTTTTCAGTAGTATTTTCTTCTTCAAAAACAAACTAGCAAAGATTAATCTTTCATTTCAAACTCGATTGTTAGAGCAAAGAAATCTACCTGTGATTTGCATTGAATCCTGCATTGGAAGTAAACTCCTTATCTTCAAATGCTTGTTCAACTGAAGAATAGAAATCTCCAAACACTGAGTTTCTGCCAGCTTTTGTTACTATATTTTTTTTTTTTAACAAATCTTGGCAGTCATTTCAGTTTTTCCTATAAAGTAAAATACAATTGCTATGAAATATTGTAAAGGTCTCACCAAACTTCCTGATAATCTTGTCAACAGTTTAGAATCTAACTGTCAAGTTGAAATTAAAAATTAATGTATGTTTCCCATCTATAATGACTGATTTTACTAAAAGGAATTGTAAGGAAGTAATTTTGCTTATCACACATTCTGATTAGTTGCTTGTTTTGCCTGACCTGCATGAAATATCAAAAAATGTTATATTTGGGGTTCCAACTGCAATATGCAAAGAGCTGTTATCATTTCCATTTATGCAGTGCCGTGTATGCTTGTGCTGGCCTTACCCTCCTTGTCCACATACAACTCAGTCTTTTTAAAAAGGTCTGAAAATAAAGAAACAGAAAACTTGTCACATGCCTTTTATTTGAAAGAAATAGGAATTATATAAAAAATGGTCTTACAATCCATTTTTTTTTCTTAGTGTCATTTGGACCTGCACTGATCTCATTCCCTTTGCTCCTCTCAGGTTTTTGTGAATTTTTAGTCTTGTGGAAAATGCCAGATTGACAGCCTTGAAAACTGAAATTGCTCTATTTGCCTTTCGACTGCAATAGTATCCTCAGTGACAGCACAAGCATCTCTTCAGCTCATCAATATGCCTGATGTGTGAGTGAAGGTAGTTCAATCTCCATGGCCATTAAACCCTGTTGATTCCATCAATAAGGATGCCAGCTACTGAAAGATGTCATCGTGACTTTGTGATCTGAATGACCGATCAAAAGACACTAGATGGAGATACCAAATTCATCTCACACACTTTGGCATGTATATAATGGTAATGGTTTTCACAGCAGATCTTGGCTGTATTGAAAAAGGAGTCTTAGATTTAAAGCTTTCAGAAATTCTATAACTGTTCCCCTGAGCCACACAGGCCCTTCACATATTTGGGAAAGTTGTTCATGGTTTTTAACAGGTTCCTTTTCATGCATAAGGTCTCTGTTGTTTTCACTAGCTTTCTAACAGTGGGAAATAGTTTCTAAGATGTGTGGGGCATGTGAATAGGAGTACTTAAAGATTTACTAGAACGTGAAAAGCTGCATGCCATCTGGTGCTACAGTAGGTATTTGTTATGTGCTGTTAAACAAGATGCAGGTAGCTGTTCTTTCGAGTGAGTTTTGACTCTACTTAGACCACAAAGAAACAAGCGGTTGCAGAAACATACAGGAGTGCAAAGAATGCATATTGGAATTTGATGCTTTCGCGAAAGTCTTCTTGTTTTCTGCTACAGTTTCCCCAATTCAAGAATGGTGATAGCAATGTTTACTTGAGCCACCTTATAGAAAAAAAAAAAAAAAATTTTTGTATATTGAATCTGGCATATAAAATAATAAGTACTATTATCATCTATATAGCATACCCACTAGTAGATTAAAAACGAAAGGATGATGTTTGGGATTTTTAGTTGAAATGAGCCTTTTATCCTTCTGAAATATCGTGTAGATCTACTTACAGAAATATTAATGTTAGGATTTCCATATGCTTCATTTCGTTGTGTATGTACTGTATGTCTTGAGAAAGAGTAATTTGCTGACTTAGCTCTGTTTCAGAATGTTTCACTGGAAGGGAAGCATTCTTAGAAGGTTCAAAATGCAAGAAAACCAAGATTGCTGCAAAAAAAAATTCTAGAAAACATATGAGTGTAGTAAGTTATCAGGCAATATTTAACTAAACTAGCATGCTGAACAGGTGCTGCTCACCAAAGGATGTTTTTGTCCCACAGTCTTTGCGAGCATAAAGAAAAAGAATATTAAAAAAAAAAAAAAATGCAACAGTTGCCTATGAAAAGAAAAGCATATTTCAGCTTTTTTCAGTCAAAATGAGTATAGGTGGTAACAACACATAGGTTTTTCACTGGAAAAACTTTTCCTAAGGAACAGAAAGAGAATTTCCTAAGGAACAGAATGAGAAAGTACCCTATCAGCACTTCAAACACACATGAAACTGGCTGAAGAAGAAACGCTTTGGAATCTCTTGCACATCTGCAGGTAACCCCACACATATCTCAGAGAAGTTATCTCTAATACCCAACTGCTTGCAGGATGCATGAGGAGAATTTCTTATCAACTGGTTCTGCAGATGATAAAACATAGTGCTGATGGTATTTTGATGTTGGGTGCCTCATCTTCCTCAAGTTGCTACACTAAACACACAATTTTTTTGAGGGCGGGGAGAGGGAAGGTTGGGTCTTTTGTTTTGTTTTGCAAGTTTACATGACTTAAACCTATTTTATGTCAGCATTCTGTTCCACAGAACCTGGGTGATCTTTTGAATAGATGGAAGGCCAGATTTCAGTTTCCCACGTGCTGACTGCTGGGATTGCCAGGATAGCTGGTGGCCTGAGGGCTTCCCTTTCTGCCCAGGCAGCCACGGAGGGGAGGTTTCCCTGACACACTGTTTCCTTTAGTGCAGATGATTTGGGAAGAAAAGTTGGAACTGCCAGATCACCCCAAGAAAAGTGTTTAAATTATTTCTTCTTTACTGAGAGTATAAGGAGACTGTGAGGGAGCTCTTAACCTCTGTTTTGATTCAACAGTAGCAGAAATACAACTTTCCTCTTAAAGTGTACATGGAACAAATCACAGGTGGGACAGTGTTCCTGTCATTCCCGAGATAAGCTGTGCATTTTGCTATCATTAAAGATGGTCTGAAACCATTTTGGTACCTCAAAAATTGCAACATATAATCCATCTGTAAATCCAGTTGACATTCCTGACGTTTATATCTTATACTAACATATTTTATTCCTGCATATATCTTCAGCAGGAAGGGAAAAGGCATTTCTACACTGAATATATTTTCAGGTGTATTGAAGGGCCAAATCAAGTCTTGCATAAGTGATTGGAAACATTTTTTTTTTCCATTGACTTTAATGGAATCCATCGTTCAGTGATGTCTAAAATATAGGAGGAAAATAAAACCTGACCTCTTCTAGTTCTTTAAAATTAACTTTTGAATTAATCGTGATTCTTCCTGGGAGGGGGGCTTGTTTAGTTAGTGCACCTGCAGGTCTCAACCTGCAAGTTCAGACCCAGGTTCAGTGACTAGAATGAGGGACATACTATGCAAACAAGTGTAAGGCAGAAATGACAGCATTGATCATACACTGCTGCTCGATGAATGACAGCATTGATCATACACTACTGCTGGCCACGGCTTCGATTCCGGTTGTTTCCAAACTCACCTATCTTGTGACAGAAGGCTGAATATATTGGTCATTACCGTGCTGGAAATAATTCTGTTGGAATCAAAGCTGATTCAAAACTTGGCTGCTAGGTGGTAAGATTGTCAAAAAGAAGGTGGTTAGTTCCTCCGGACCTCTTCCGTTAAGGCATCACTGTAAGTTAAAGCTGAGTCTAGCCAAGTTTAGGATTTGAGGCAGTTCTCTGCAGTTTACTCCTCTTCAAGACAGACAGCGCTGATAATGTGCTAATGAATGAAGAATTTCCTACAGGTGCTGCTTCTCCAACAGAAGCTCTTTGACTTGGTTAGGGCTGCTAGAGGGCTTTGCTTCCATATAGAGTTTGGAGGGCTAGTCCTAGACACCTGCAGTGCTTAACCTTCGTTCTCTTGTGAGGCACAACTGGAATAGCCGTCACTGGCTCTGCAGCTCTCCACGCTGAGACAAGTTTGCATGTATCAGCAGAGGGGCCCTGCCTGAAGGACCTGGTTCTGCCCCATGAATTCAGCATTTTTTTATTTTATTTTTTTACCAACTTCTGTATGAGGTCTGACCTGAAATACAGTACAGATGAGTGAGAAAGTTGCAATTATGACTTTCTTAAAGGACTGTGAATTGCAGGAGGTTGTATTGTTCTTAGGGCAGTTGCACCTTAGTGTATATCATTTATATTCCTCTAACTTTTCTACAGACCTAAAATCTATGTGAATTCTCTTAAACATATATACAGAATCTGCACTAAGATCATCAGATCTATGCCTTAAAGGATACATTTTTCTTAAAAGAAAAAAAATCACATTTTTAATTTATGGCTATTTATGAATAGTTTATTAGTAATTGGTTAATGATTCATGCACACTTTTGCCTTAGTTACTTAGGGCAGTGTTGTATAGGATGGTAAAAACTAATGCACTTTATAATGTGTAGGTGCTACAGAATAATGGATAGCGGCCTCTGGTAATATATTTTAATATTATTTATACACGTCTTTCTCATGTTTTACAGTGAAACTACTTGCAGTAATTCAGCTTGAAAAGGCGATGCCTATACTCATTATCTGTGTGTCCAAAATTGTCATCTTAGTTTATAGTGATACTGATATTTGCTGTTTACCTCTTTAAAACATTAATGCTGTTTACTGCTTCAGTGTCTGTGCCAGAGTAATGGAGGAGGAGACCGGCGATTCTAAGCAGCCCTAAGCGAATGTGCAGTGCAGTAAGCAGGCGGGAGTGCCGGCTCCCACGCGGGCTCCCACGCGGGCTCCCTCCAGCCTCGGCGGGGGCGCTCCATGTGAAAGATCCCTGTGGGCTGATTGCACTGCTGGAGATGGTCCTGTAGAGAAGTGAAAAGATGTGGTATAACTAATCCAATATGGACTCAAATGTGAAGCGCAGCTTTTGGTATTTCGCAGTGAACAGAGCTAAATAGGTAACTGCGTTTTATGAATATGATGGCCAGCCTTGCTTTCCTTTCCTTTGTCTCAAAGAGCATGTCTTTAAATACATTAAAAAGGAGCTAGAATTTCAGAGCTTGAAGCTTTCTGAGAGTATTTGCCTATTTGTCTTTGGTTTGTAATAGTTTGAGTGCAGCAAATTATTTAGGGCTACATGCATATAATAAAGAATTATTTTATTCTTGTTAAGTATTAAACACAGAAGCATTTAGCTTGTTTTGTTAAATGAACCTAAAACAAAGTAACTGGTAGAGTATTCATATCAATTATTATCATTTGTTAATATGTGGCAGGTTCCGAGTTAGGGCAAATACACCATTTCAATGAAAATGCAGTGACAGAAAAATAAGCAAACAGAATCAAACACTTTGTATTTTAATGGCTAGCTTTTCTTATGGAAGTTAATGGGCACTTTTAAACTGACTTCATACAGAATATAATCAGTGCAGTAACTGCCTTCTACTGATACATTTTTGAACTGCTTCCCATGTAGGTCTCCAAGTGATGCAACCCTGAAGTGGTACTTTAAAAATACATGAGAGTGGCAAGGTAGCATAGTGGGATTCAAGAGTTACACTTCCAAAGGGTTTACCCATGCCATATGGTAAGGTATGTTTGCTTGACTAAGCACTTACAAACCTACATGACATTTTGAGTGGAAATTATTTGAATTCATGCAAGTGGGGGCTGGCAGAAAGAGCTCAGGTTTGTCTGTACCCCTTCATGTAGAGATACCCTAGATTTTCTGCTTAGATCAACCAGGGGAAAAAGCAGGGAAGGGCCCTGCTTTTCGTGAACTTCTGTGAAATAGTCTGCTGAGTCCGTTTATTTGCTCATTGATAGATGTCCATCTATGCTAGAACTGTCGTATCTTGCGCCCAAATTGCACAGCAATAAAATTAAGTAAATACAATGCATATCTTTTTCTTTAAGCGCATATGTCCCTGCCATTATATAAATGTCTTCTGACATTTCAGACTATGTAGAGAAAATGACTGAATTTAGAAATTCTGGTTGACATAGTGTTTTTAGAATAGATCACCCTTCTTCGTTAAAGACACAAAAATCTTTTGATTAGTTCTCACTTATGATTTTGGTTAACAACTACTCTAGAAGCATGGTGTAAAATAGTATTTTTTCTATAATGGTTTACTTCAGACTTCACTTTGCAAAAGATGGTTTAAAAGTCTACCAACCTTATTTAGGGAAGAATAATACAGGTCTAGAGAGTTAATGGTCTGTCTTTCTCTGATTGTGGCTTCAATTTTTGCTGTATTTGATCTTCATTTTAATCTGTTTTATTCTAGCTTCTATGAGCTTCTTCTCATTCAGTAAAGTAAAGGTAATTTATACACACCTTTTTAGTTTAGATGTGTGTGTATGTGTGTTTATGAATACAAGTAAGCTAGAGAAATATTATTAGAAATTCTTGCAAGGGCTATACGAAGACTTTGCCTTTCTTACATGCTTCAGATTTGCAAGGAATTAGAAAATGTGTTTTTTTTTTTTTAAAAAAAAAAGAAAGCAGATGGCTTCATCCTATTTAATTTAATGAAAGGTATTTAGTATGGAAAAAAAAAAAAAAGAAAAGAGGAAAAGCTAGCTGTCTCCAGCATAAAAGCTCTTTAAATACGTTAGCTCCTTCGAGGCCTGCAATCTGAACACTGCTTTTTAGATTAATTAGACTTTGTCTTCATTCCTTGTAAGTCGTGAGACAGAGTAACTTCTAAATTTCTTTTAATACAGAAGGATGTTTAGGCATGCAGTCTTAATGCTACTACCCAACAGTGAAAGTATAATTCAAAACTTTATTTTACTTTCATATTGTCCAGAAAGGTCCTAGACCATCCCAGAGATCTCCTTCACAGTTCAGTCATATCATTTCACCCATGCATGTTGAAGAGTATTGCACAGGCCTGAGTTGTGCAGTGGATTGGGTTTGGTTGTATTATAAGAACTGGGAGAGGGTTGAGGCAGAAGCAAGGAGAATACATAATGTTTCTTTGCTCTCTGTTATCATTTTCGTGTGGTTTATATCCATGTATTGATTGTATTTTTAGATATCAACGTGGTTAAGAAAAATCCGGTTTTGGAGAACCATGCAACTGAAGAAGTGAATGAGGAGAAAGCACCAGCAGAGAAGCATGTAATTTTATTGCTATATTTCTTGTTTCCCAATCTCCCTGGAATAAATTTCACTTTGTCCTTCAGGGTGAATAATGTGATGTGCACTTCACATTGAAAGATTCTGTCCTATAGGTTTTTCCTACTAATTTTAGTTGAAGTTGTTTATATGTTATTTTTTAAAGTTGTTTTTTTCATGCTAATTCCTATTTCACAAACGCTATTAAGATGAAAAGGGTGCATGTGATCTTCAATTCTAGCTTCCTGTGTATGTGGAAAATACACAGGTTTGTAATAACAAAGCATAGATTTTAAAGGTACTGTATTTTAAAGCCCTTTAAACAACTGTGAGTTTCATATTTTCCATAATAGTCTGTAACAGCGTTTAATTATCCAGAGCATTTTCCAGCAAAAAAAATCACTACATTTGGCCTTATTAATAGAAACCAAAGAAGAGCTTTAAAAAAAAAACAAAAAAGAAAACTCCAGATAGGATTTGTAAACATCAACTTCATTTTTATTTGGTACAAAGCACATTAACATCAGCAGCAGAGAGAGCGCTAAAATTTTACAAGTAGAGAATTAATCACAGCGGGTGATGACAGGCCAGTAAAGTGTCTCATTAGTAAAAGAATAACAAGGAGTTTAATAGCAAGTCAGTGTTTTGTAAGTGTAACGGCCCAAGTTTTCGAAAGGAATTGATGTTTGGGAATGCTTCTACTTTAGGGAGCAACTTGAAACACCCCACCTTCTGCAGGCTTTAAACACCTTTTTCTGCAACTATGTTAAAGTTTTCGAAGATGAGCATGCCAGAGCCAGTAATCATTTTAGCAGTATTAGCCAAAGTTTCCTCCTAACAAACCCTTGGGTTTGTCAATATTTTAGGACTCAAAGCAGGCAACAGCGTGGTGTACGAGACAGATTTGCAGTTGATATAATATAATATACCGTGGATCTAGACTACGTTGATGGATCAGTACCTGTTTACAGTAACTGAGACGGTGCCCCTGTTGTGAGCTTTGGGTGGTATCGTTCCACATAAATGTTGTACATTCTAAGGAGAGTTGACCCCTGCTATCCTGCAAGCACAACACTTACTACAGTTCAGTATTTTGGAGATACCTTATTTTAAGCATGCAATCCATTTGTGACAGAGAGTAATTAGCAAGAGACCTATTCTCGAAAAGGGTATAACAAATACGTCTGACAAAACCTGGAGACATAAGCATAAAAGATAAGAAAAGTTTTGTTTAACTTGAATGGGCAAGTTGGAAACATGAAGGTGAATGGAAGAAATTCCTATGTTATTTTAGTTCTTTTGAAGATGAGTTAGGGGTTTAGCACTGAGCATGCTGCATAGTTTAATCTTATTTAAGTATAGCTAATCTACAGATGATTTGTAAAAATGGTTTTATCCTGTTTGTGCTTTTATGAGACATTAAAAAATTATTCTGATTAGCTTTTACTCTCATGAGTGCCCTTTTTTAAAGGCACATAATTTATTTTACCTTGTAACACAATATACTGCAGGTGGGCTCTTTATTCACATGTTTTATTTATATTTTACTGTTGTTATATGCCAGAATGATCTTTCTACTGCTTCCAGTTGCATTCATTTAGAGCAGGCAGGACAGTAGGCAAAACATTATGCAGTAACTAGAGGCTAAATCACAAAGGGGGTTTGTGCAGTGCCTAATTCTTAGATGCCCTCACCTGGTGTAACCTATAGTTACAAACTGACCAACTATAAACAATAAATACAGGAAGAAGTATGCAGCAAAGAATAATTCATGAAATGTAATACACTATGGTGTCAGTGGTAGCAAGATCAAAACAAAAAGATGGCCTGATACTTGGTCTATAAATCCTGCTGTTGTTCAAGCTTCTAATTTTTTTAGTACAACAGGATGAAATTTATGGATGGTTAAGGTTACAAATATAGGCAGTGAGGAACTTGAGGGCTTTTTAAAGTCACGTAGCATCTGCTCAGGGGTTTTGAAGAGTTAGTTTTCAGACCTTTACATTATATTTTCTTAGAGTTCAGATCTGCCGCCTTTACTCAAAAGTAACACCTTTCTTTGCTAAAGCTGCCATCTAAATAAATGCGCTGCTGTTGGGTCACTTGTCATACTCTCATAACTCTTGTTCTACATTCAAGGTTTTATCTATTAGTACAGGAAAGACAAATTTTTCTTTCATGCCCCCCCTAAACTATTGGAGTCACAGTGAGAAGATCTTAATGTTCATTGTATAGCCAAATTATTTCTAGATGTTCAGTTCACAATAAATCTACTTAGGGCGCTTTGTTCTGATGAACTCATTTAAATGTATTATATTAAAAAATTACATTTTCAGAAGCTTCTCTAGACATTTTTTAATCGGTTGTCATGGTGATGTCACTGATTACAGTTTTTAATGTCCCATTTGAAGATTATGCACTACTTAATGATCCAAAAAATAGGTTTAATTTCCTTAAAGGGGGAAAAAAAAAAAAAAAGTCTTTTCATGGAGTGAATTACACAGGTTACTCTTAGTATTAAAAAATGAAAAAATGCAAATAGCACAATGTAAAGGAAAATTTCCTTAAGATTATAGACCTAGAAGATGTTCTCCATAAAGCACCTTTTGTACATTTGTTTTTAATAAAAATAGGCATAGAATGGAAGTGGTGCAATGACTAAAGAATGGGTACAGATAAAAGCAGAGAACAGCTGAAATATCCCTGTGCAAGGATTATCCTCATCTCTCTTTAAAATTACAAAATGATAATGGTTTGGAGAGCATCTGGAATTATTTTATGTTTACAGGAAATCTATTGTGACATATTTCTCAGTTCATGGTCTGACAGTCACTATGACTTAGGTGGCTCTGCAAGCTGCAGCAGAGTTCTATCTGGAAATTCAGTTTCAGCTTTACCTGTGCATGTTCCACATTTGCAAAGAAAAAAATAATCCTCTAAAAACAACAGAAAAACAAACCTCTACTTTCTTGTAATTTTTATGATTCAGACTTCTATTTTATCCTTAGAATGTCCCAACTTGAGAATCTTGAGAAATCTCTAAGCTCTAAAAAGTTTAAAAGCATTTCTCAAAGAAAAGCATTTTTTTTTATCAACAGCATGTTCAACTTCAAGAGGTATTTTTGTACACTGTTTTTAACATTTGTTGTTGTCTCACACCTGTATCATTTCTTCCATGCATCCGTTCAGATAGTCTGGAAAAAGGTAAATGAAGTTCTTACTACAATGCAAATTATTATTTTCTCTAATTAGGAAAATACAACTTCCTGTTTAAAAATCAATTTACTCTTAGGTTCCTTTCCCCAAAATTCATTTGCAAAACTGCATGGGAGACTCAGGAGAGTTCCCAGAGCCATGGGCTGTACTTATATCAGTGTTTGAGCTTGCAGCAGGAAGGTGCTTTGAAGCTCCTCTCCTGACGGTTTCCTGTTGCTGTGCTTTGGCTCACGTCACAAGTACTATCAGGGCCTATGAGCTGGAGTCCATTCAGATTAAACTAAACTAGCAGATCTGTTCCAAACCAGGTGAGTGATTAGTGCACAGAACCTGCCTAGAGCTAGTCTAGAATTCTCCAGATCGTGTGTGGCATGGACTTCAGTCCTCAGTAACTGCTGTTTTGATCTCCACATCCTCTATGACCTTCCAACATAAATACAGTTACAGTGTGGAAAACTATTGTGTGTGTTGTGCCTGTCAATCTTTTGATTTTACTCCTCAGGACAGTGGCAATTAGTTTTCTGAAACCATGGTCACTAGTCAGGAGCTCTTTGCTTCCTCTTCTTCATACCACCTGTTCTATGACCACTCTCACATTTGTAAAGCTGTATAGTCCTTAGGCTGATTTACAGCTCATTGAAGGCTCCCAAGGAATGAGAGGAAAGAAAGTTGGTGTTCTAGCAAAAGAATTGCAAGAAGAGTGACGGGAGTATGATGCCAGGAAGAGAATGAGGAATAATGAAGGGGAAAATAATTTTTAAAAAATGCACCTCAATTCACATTGTATGATGATTCATATATTTTTAAGGCCTAGGTTTTTAGAAATTTGCTTCATTGCTCATTGCTTTAGAAGAGAACTAGGTGCGTACATGGCTTGATTTTTGAGTCAATAAAATACTGCTTTAACTTCCTGAAACCACATTTTTTTTCCTGAAATCCACTAAGAAAAATATTTCTATTGAGTTCTCAGATACTTGCTATTCTTTTTGTGGCAGAAGAGTTTCTGCAGCTGTAAAAAATTTCCAAATGAATCAAGGGTTTAAACACCAATTAAGTAGTAATTAAGATTTTCATTGTGTCACATTCTAGTGCTAGAAGAAGGAAACCAATGCCATTAATGCATAACCACAGGCATGAAGAAAGTTATGTTGGCCAGGCACTGGATTTGTAGTGCATTAAGCAAAACAACTCTTTTTTTTTTTTTTTTTTTTTTTTTTTTTTTTTTTTGAAGATAACCAGCTTTTTAATGTTCTTCATGGTCAGCAATGGTATCACAGAAAATGTGAACACTGTGCTAGGTCTTTAGAGACATGGCAGCGATCCCTTCATTTTCTAAAGACTAGTTCTGTGAAGCATTTTGTTTCCTTTTTGTTACCCACACAGCTTCTTGTTTACTATGCATGCACACACCCGGTGTGCATGTATTCCTTGCTCTGTCCACAGGACATACCTCAGGAGAGTTTGCTTCAGGTTTGCTGGCGAGTAATTTGTTGACACAGACTACAGGGCAATTTTCATTTCATACTTCTGTCCTTTTGAGAGAAAGATTTTTGTGGATTTCACATTTTTTTCCTAAATTAATTGTGGCAATCTCTATAAATTCACAGTTTCATCATACAGTTTCTTTAAAAAACAAATATGCGGGTCAGACATTAGGTCTCATAATGCAAAATTAAGTATTGTTCAGCTTCGTCATGACTGGTTCAAACCTATCTTCTTTCATCATACTTATATAATAATAATGATGTTTATGCCTCATCAGAGCTCCATGACATGCATATTTGGCAGCCTGTGTCAGATATATATTATTCAAAGCTAACCAAGTCTCTCTATAGATAACTTACCTCCAGAATTTTTATTCATGCTTATCCACAGTGGGGGCAAGTGGTATGTAAAATAAATAATGATACCACAAATGTCTTTAGTGAGGTATTAGAAGGGAGTCAGCAGAGATAAACTTATGAAAGTTGCATGAGCTCTATATTATATATGCATATGCTACAACAGCTAGAACATTAAATATCTAGTGCTCTATCACAGCTACAAATACTGTGCTTGGCATGTAATAAAGTCTGGACTATAAAAAGAAAATGTTTTTGTTCAGCAAGAAGTTTAAAGAAAAAACCCTTCAGAGCTAAACCTAATTGTCCTTTGAGGTATGTTAAGGTCAAAGCTATACCCAAAGGTACTTGTGGTTACCTATCCATGAAATCTTTGCAAACATATTAAAAACAGAACAAAAAAATCCAAAGCTTTGACTGTTTTACTGCAGAGATAAATTGTTTCTTTTCCTTTGCATCGTCCTAATTTAAAAGATCATTGTTTCTCATCCTTATGCAGTGGTTGTTACTGCACTTAAAGCAGTTTCAGTCAAATAAGCTTCAGAAAAAGATTAAACAGAAGTAATAGTATATGAAAAAAAAAAAAAAAAAAAAGGGTTGTTCTGATCAGGAGACCACCTACTGGAAATACAGTAAAAAATGAACGGCTTCTTTGCTTACAAAAGGCAGCTATCCCTTAATTAGCGTTTCTGTCTCTCATGAACATCCCTGCCTCACTTATTAGCAGAGGACAGAAGGGCCCCAAACCCCTGGGGGCTCTTGTGGAAACTTTGCATGTTTTGTGCGTGGTGGGATCTGCTTGAACAACAGTACTTTTCAATACAGAAAATAAATGTAACACTGAAAAATACTTCTCACTAACCAGTCCCACTGGCTTTCAAGTTTCTGCATCTAGAAAGCAAACAGGAAAGGAGATGGAAGCAAAACAACCCCCAAACCTAGGCTTCTCTGGGAATGATCACACGTTTCTGTCTGTGTCCCGCCAGCTCTTCAGGGGAAGCATGCTGTTAAAAGTATTGCTGTGTCCCTTCGTTTTGGAAGGTGGATCTCTGAATGAGTGGATTTCTGCATACACCTAATCATAGTATCGTTGTTGGGTATAGTTAAAAGGAATATGTGTGTGTGTGTATATATATATTTGTATGTATATCTATATATGTATGTATCATTTATAGATAACTTGGAGTCTTAAGACATCACACTTTTTCAGGCCTACTTTGATTTAATGTTTCTTACTCTAGGTACCTTTTTTCATCTGTATTTGCCCTGAATCTGAGACTGCCTCTGGAAAGCTGTTCTCAAATTCTCCCTTTTCCGGGCCAAACCTAAAGGTAAATGTTCTTTCAGTCCAGTTTAGGTATGTTTGGAAATTCATAAAAAGGTTCTGTCTTTAGGTTCACTCATTTCAGTTGTTGGTTTTTATTTTGATTATTGACAATTCCTATAAAGAGCAAGAGAGAGTTTGGAAGGTTAATAACAAAGAATGTTATTGTGCTCTACAGTAGCACTATAATTTAAATGCTTTTTCTACTCGTGGCAGAAGATTGTGTATTATATATTTATTACCACTTACCTACTATGTCTGAAAAGCTTATTCTTTCACAGTAACAATATATTTATCATCATACAATAGCTTGTTTAGGCCAAATATAGGTCATTACATTTCTGTGAAGTGTTCCTCACTTTATTACATTATATGCTGACCTCTTCTCCCTCAGATTAAATCATTCCATACTAGGTTATGCAAATATTCTCTCTCTCTGTCTCCTCTCTTTTTTTTTATTCTTTCATCCAATTGATGGATATTTAATTCACCATTGTAGACTGAGTGGCGTGCGTTCACTCTAAGGGTCAAATGATTAGCTCTTCAAAGTAGCCATAAGGATGTTAAAACAAGCTGATTTATTTTTCATTGAATATTCAGTACAGATCATGGTGTTGCTTAATTGCATTTCATCAGAAAGATGCTTGATAAAAACTGTTTTTTTCCCTCTGAACTTGAGCCCCCTTCCATTCCAGCATTTGATTGGATTAATGCTAACATGAACTGCAACTCACTGGTCACATGCTCAGCAGCAACAGCTTTCCAGAGGAGGATTACACATGCTAGTGTCTTACTACTTAAATTCCCATAAAACATGTCTATTTTACAAATTGAAAAATGTAACTAAATTAACATGGATCAAAAGATCTGTATGCTGAAGTGGGGGTGGTATATTGGGAAAAAATGTTTTACAACTTAATTAATCTTAACTGATGCTTTGACCGTCACAGTCTCAGAGAGATATCTATATTACATTGAATTTGAAAATCAGCTTCCAGTTATGTATTTCCACAAGTAAAGATAAAGTGGGAAAGCAATCCAAGGACAGTAATCACAAGGCTTATTCACACAGCCTAAGAAATATATTCTAGTATTGATAAAAAGTGAAATTTTCCCTTTTTTAATATTGTTCTTAGATTTTTGTTGTTGTTGTGATGATGAGTACAGGAGATATGATAAAGGTCATTATTTTTCTTGTACAATACAAACAGAATAGCTTCTACTTTGGGTAAAAGAAATAAATATAAAAACACTTCATTCTATTTTGCGCAAGCACATTTACACACCGGTACACCATATGCTAGCTGGTAACAAGACTAAGGCAGATGTGAAGGCTTTTGAGAGGAACACGCAGAAAGAGAAACCAGCAGGAAGGAGCCGGCTGCTCTTACTCGCAGTCCCTAATCCGAAAGGAACATGTCACTCCTGTTTACTTGTAGGGAGTGCTGGAAAACAAATAGCATTAAACATTCAGCAACATTATTCCCTTTCTACGTGTGCATAAATTTTTAACAGTTGTGATGTCCAAACTAATTTGTATAATTTTTAAAGCTAGGAAATATGTTCACTCGTAATATGCATTAGCCAGCCACATCAGGAAGTGCAGTTTTTGAGTACTGTGAAAGTCTGAACTGGATTATGGTTGAGTCTGTTTGAAGTTCTGTCTTAAATTGATGCTAAGTCCCTTCATATTAAAAGGGTTAAGCTTTAGCGAGCCAAGATGTACTCCAGAAACCTTGTGCTTGTTTTGTCAGATGTGGCTATGTCAGCGCACATGCACACAAACTCTACACAGAGTAGAAGTGCCTAATTTTTCTGCCATCATTAGTGCTACCAGATACTGTATGTATTGTATAAAACACGTAGATTTATACAATACCCTTTTTAAGTTGTCTGTCTTGGTGAATGCCATTTCAAGGCTAGCTGCAGTAAATCCTATTCTCAGTGCTTCTATGGTCTCACCTACCCTCCCAGGCCAACCTTTAATCTTCTGTCTTTCCTTGGTGTTTTCTCTCCTCCAGCTTTAAAATCTTTTAGCCTTTGAGCAATACCACACACTTTCTCAGCCTGTAATGAACATGATTCTGGTCACCTGTTCAGGCTCTTCTGCTTCTTCTGAACAGGTGCGGACAAGTCTGCTGGGACACATTTTAATATTGCTTTTGGTTCCTAAGACAGTAATCAATTTTTAAAATACTGTATAATCTATTTGTAATCTTGTCTAGGAAATTTCTCTTGAATCCTGCAAAAGTATTGATTATGTGTTATGTCTGAGGAAGCCATGAATGGCCATTTAGGTATGGCACATGCTATGACTTTTATCTTGTCCATGATAGGTAAATATTTGTACAGTAAGTTAAAGAATTTTCTTACCCAAGTGCAAAGAGTGTCATTCTTGCCAGCATCCTACTTTAAACTTTGTAACATTTTTCTTTGAATTCTTTTTTCAGTTTAAGAAAAAGTAAATAATTACATGTGCAATTTAATCTGTAAAGAATCTAACTCTGTATGTATTTATACTAACATATGTCTATATATTTAGTTGACACATACATGCACACAGATGAACCACCCTGTACCCGTGTTCTGGCAGTCTTCAGAGTCCTGTATCTGTTTTTCATTCAAAATAAGATACCTATTTGCTTTTCTCATACCAAATCAAATTTGGTAGCAGCAGCAATTTTTAAAAAGTCAGTAAATCTTAGGAAGGTAAATGAAATGTCAACAGTTGGAAACAAAGAGAAAGGGCATTAACTGCATGCAGCAGATACTGATTATCTTTTTCATACATCTGACAATTTTGAAAAGCTACACAATATCTAATAGTTAAAAAAAAATGAGAATGTTAACATTTTACAAAATGCCGCTTTAGTTCTTAAATTCTAATTATAACCTATAGTGCATTGATAACTTAATTTAGTGCAGCTTTTATAAACAACAGACCTGTAGCTACCTGCTGTGACTTTCAATACTTGTTATAATCCGATGTGTAAGTTAGTGTGCCTTGAGGAATAGAGAGTCTTCCAATTTATTAGCTGAAGTGTCTTACATCTTTTCGATGCTAGAAAAAAATTTTATATTGACATATCTGGAGTTTTTATTGAAGTTATATTAGTGCTATCTGTCAGGGATATGCTAGAAAATCTATAACTTCCACCAAAATGTTGCCCATGTGAGCAATTCAGTTTATGAAGTACAATCTTCTCAGGCTGGCTTAGTGCCTTCTGGT
The DNA here is from genome assembly GCA_013398735.1 of Nothocercus julius. NCBI lineage: Eukaryota > Metazoa > Chordata > Aves > Tinamiformes > Tinamidae > Nothocercus > Nothocercus julius. The sequence continues at coordinate 5,173,566 of VZSV01000008.1, read as the reverse complement.
TCATTTTTCAAGCTATGTGATGTTTAATGAATTTGTCAAAATAAAAACTAATACACAGTTTCACGTCTATCATCAAATTACGCTTTCCAATATATCGCTAAAAGTATGAAAAAAAGGCACCCTTATGAAGTTCTGCAAATAGAAAGCATCTCAGGTCTGTGCTATTCTATTTCCTGTTTTGACACTTTTTTGCAGCCTCAAAGATCTTTTATTTTGGTTGCAATTACACTGGGAGTTTGTCAAGATAAAGTAATGACACTGTTTCATTTTTGAAGCATGTACATATTTGCCTGTGATGCACCATCAAGCCAGTCAATGTGTTTGCAAAAAAATAAATAAAAGGAAAGGTTGAGAGGTCTTTATGATCTTGCTTAAAGCAATCTCAGATCCCATTTTCTAAACTACTAAACAGAGATTTTCAAATTCATTTATTTTCCCAGACATATTAAGTCAGAACCTGTTATCAAGTAACAGACTCGTGTTTTTAAAATAGCTTGACATAATGTTTGCCCTGTTTATGCATGTTGCATCCTTTTTGCGAGGCCTTAATTTTTTTTAATAAAGCTAAGAAAGGTAAACATGGAGCGGGAAATGGTTTCTCCCTGCCCCACTCCGCAGGCAAGGTTCAGAGGACCAGATGCTAAGACTAGCTACTAATTTTCACAGTCATAGGCAGTTGTCTATCATCATAAGTCAGTCTCGTCTGTGAACCCTGTGGGATTACACAGGTCATCGTTGCAGAGGGCTTCACACACTCTTTAAGTTTTGATGCAGGGAAGCAGTGAGACCAGGAGGAAGGGAGACCTCCCGGGACCACGGCTCCTCCGGGGCCTGTTAGCCAGACGGGCACAGCCCAGGCTGGATCCGTGACAATCCCATCCTCTCTGCGCGGAAGTGCAATGCTCGAGAATATTAAACTAATAAAGCATAATGAAAACCCTCTGATGGGACACTGCTGACTCTGGAACGTAAACTAGCTTAACCTAGCAGCCCAAAGAGGCATATTGCAAAGAACATATAGCCTTCAATGAACACAATCCTTTATTTTGGTACTAGAAAATTGTAACTTGTGTCTTCTGTAAGGCTGTACTGTCAGCTGCTAGGCTGAAATGAAGTGGCCTCACATTTACTTTCGTGATGCTAATTTATATTCACTGATATAAATTATTTGCTAGTAGGCTTGGATGCTGTTAATACCAGCACATGGATAGAGGCACATTTAAGTGTCCCGCACTCATCTGCACAAAGAGCTTTCTGGCCTGTAAAAACCTGTCTTTTGTGCACACTGTTATTAGCTTATCGTGATACTGTGCGCCTGTCACACATCAAAGTGCCGGCATAGTTAGGTGCATGGGATCCGGCATGGGGCACAGAAGCTGTACAGTGGCACACAACAGGTGACATCTCTAGTAAGCACTACTACGGCATACATAAAAAAATTAGTGGTGGAAAAAAAAGAGCAGTGTCCCAAAGTCCACAGGCTGTGCATTTCATCTCACTGGCAGGAGTGCAGTGGTTAGCAAGTCTTTTCCAGTATCATGCACTTTTTAGTCCTGTGCTCTCTCTGACAACTTTTCTGTTCTTTTAGTGTTTTTCCATTCCCCTTCAGGAGAGAGCCAGATCCCACTGGGACAGCCTGCAGAACCAGCAACACTTCCACTGTTTCCACTGTATTAGATCTTGCAGAGGAATACAGAAGGCTACAGAAATAAAAGGTGATTATAATTTTTCTTTTTTTTTTTTTTTTTTTAAGACATATTTTGAAGTCACTGTTAGAAAGAAAATTAAGAAGGTGAAAAGGGCAGTGAAATGATGACTGTGGACAGAAATTTTTATAGGTGCAAATCTGGGAATAAGTAGGAGAGATAGTATTGACAGACAACTTGTTGAGGTCAGTTATTGCTCCAAAGGGGTTAAATGAGTTTTTCAAAACATTTTCCATTGCTTTCAGATGATGATATCTAACTATTGAATCAAGAATAAAGAAATTCTTGAAGAATGTTCATTAGCATAATTATGCTTATTAACACAATATGTTCATCACTTAATATAGATCTGATTGGATCCTTTGGGCTTAAAAACTCGGAGCTGTAAAATGGAGGATGACTGACTATGAACTAGAGACGTCACTGCTCCAAAGCGCTATGATCATAGGATCCATAAGCCCTGGTTTTCATCAGTGATCCTGGTATGTTTTTGTTCACAATTATAGCCTCAAAATAATGGCTACTCTCAGAGTTCCTTTTCACTGCCAGGGTATCTATTTACCAGTCAGAAAAGCTTCAGTGAGACACTATTGTACATAGCAGTATATTCTGGAAATAGTTAATACAAGAACTCTATAAGTTGAGTTCATTTATCCTTGATAATAACGGAAGGCTAGGTTGGCATCCTAATGTCCTATTTTTCTGCTTAGTTGGAACCTGTCATGTGCATGTTAACATTAACAGGAAAGCTGAATATGAAACTTGACTTCACTACCTAGAACATTAAAATTTCAGTAAGTTCAAAAAAGAAAAATGCAAACATTTGAGAGGTCATTTTGCTTGTTCATTTTTTACAGTAAATTGCATGCAGCTCTCATTATATCATTTATCTCTCATAATAGCTTAATTTGGACTCCTTCCAAATTAAAATGGAGACAAAGTCATTGTTTTGCTGTTTTCAAAAGAGATGCCGAATCTCATATGAATAAGGCACTAGAGCAACGTCTTGAATACTAAAAGGAGCTCACAATTTCCTTCTGGTAGCTGTGCTGGCAATTGAGTTAGTGTGTTTCCCCTGCTTGAATGGCTAAAGAAAATAATGGTTTTGTCCCTTCAAATGGCACTATTGAATCCAAGAGTTGATTTCAGCAATGTGACTCATACATCATGCTGTCTTAGCCCGCATATGGTCTCTTCCTCTAGAAAAGTTTCTCGATGGCTTCCTGTGTGATAAAAAACATTCCTCTCATGCTTATGTTGCTTCGATTGCATTCTCCACACTGCAAAGGCAAAATAAGAAGATATATCCTGCTTACGTCTGGAACTGCACTTTTAAAGGCAGTATATGGGGTTATTACTAGAATTGTAGTTTACAAATATGATAAAATGATGCTTACTTTTCCAGAAAGATTCACATCCACACAAGTGCTGCACGTTTCTCACCTTGCTCTATAAGCCGAACTTTTAGCAGGTCACATGCTAGTGTAATGCTGCTGGTTCAGTACTTGTCTGCCAATGTCCATAGGGCAGTCACAAGAAGCCAGAACAGAAGCAAAGCTTTTTCTGCTATTCTATAGCCAGCAGTTAGATTGAGGACGTTGGATTGAGAACTTGTTAGATGAGGTGAACACCTTGGACATTGTATGTTAAATATATGATAGTTGTCATAAACATATGATCCTTATATGATCAGTCTGAATGTTTGCTTCTAGCCCTGTTTCTAAGCAAGTCCAATATATGTTTGTGATAAATTCTCAGGTGGAATATTTAAAAGTGTTTCAATTTTACTGTGTTTCACTGCTTACCCTTCAGTACATGTTACTGTTCACCCTTTAAGATTGTACTCCCTTCTTCCTTAGATAGCTTTTTCCATTGGGGAAGATCGCAAGGTTCAATTTCTATTTAACAGATGGTGACTTTGATTGTAGCCAGGAAACTCCATTGACATTTACGGGCTAGCATGTGTACCAACAACTTAAGTAAAGCCATTTTTTGCTCTACTTATTTTTTCAGTCCCATCACAAACTAGTATGGAGCAACTAGTGAAGAATAACATACACAATTCACTGAATTTTAAGTATGCAAATCTCAAGTGTTTCTACTGGAAAAGGGCCAGGACATAACTATTATCTCCCACCCTGTATTTGAAATATTCTCCTCCATAGCAAGTGATGAGAGGAGGTTAAAGACACCCTTTAACTCATTCCTTGGAGATGAACACAATTCAAACTGCCTTTTAAATATTAACCTGTGACTCTTCTCAGTTTTCCTTCAACTTAAGTAACAATAGTAATAATTAACACCAAATGCTCTTACCACCCTTTGAAGCCATAGATTTCAGAGAACTCTGCAAAAATATGGAAGTATCATTATGTCCCAGTTCTGCATATAAGGAAAATGATGTCGTTTTGAGTTAGTGATTTGCCTAAAAGCACACACTGATATAAATGTATTTCTAAGAATAACACTTTGATGTTCTTGGCTCTCAGCCACAGGATCACTTCGCTAAACTACTTTGCTTTTGATACCTATGTTAAGACCCATGTGACATTGATCTAGGTATGACTGAAAAGGAAAACCATCATTTATTGCACCAGCAGTAATGTTTTGAGAACCTCAGATTGCTTTATCAGAGATATCGGAGATTTCTTACCTAATTACAGAGAGACCTAACTTGCTTGTCTAACAGGTGGGATCATGGTCCTCAATTCTTAGATGACTGTATACAGTAATACCTTTGTTTTATTTCAGCATGCTTTCCTCTGTCATTTCTTTCATTTTCTTTGTCTTGCAGAAGAGTGTTTCCACTCTTCTTTGTTAGTTTAAAGCAGAAATTCTATGTTAGTTTATAGAAGAATAAAATTAAATTCAGGGGGAATGGTGTCCAGACTGAAACTGATGGATATCTGGAATTGTAGGATATCCCCACTGTGGGCATTGTCCAATAATTTATTTGACAGTATGATGATATTGAATAGTCTATGAATATTGGTCACTAGTGCAGAGAGGGATGCTGCGGTGACTCAGTGAATTGTTGTGCTTACACTACAGTTTTTGAACAGCTATTGAAGTCAGAAGTTCACTGAAGTTATCTAATAATGTGACACTCCACCACACTTTTCTGCATACTGGTGGAGGACTCCATTAGTTTATCCACTAAGGATTTCTGCCAGTGTGTACGGTAAGAATTAACTGCCATTCATAAATGGTTATGGATTTCTATTTGCATATGAAGTATAGTTGACACATTATGAAACATACTTTCTGTTGCCTAGGGGAAAAATTTGGTAATCAGCCATATCCTCAGTTGGTGTAGATGGCAGGACTCCAAGGGGTTCTGCCAGCTGAAGAGCTATCTAAGGATTTTATCATATTATATTCTCTAGGAACATATTATCAAATACAATCTTCCTCATGTTTTCCTTTATTTTGCAAGAGGACTGTATCACTGCTAAACAGAGTGAAAATAAGAGAGATGGAGATTCTCATCCAGTCACATTTAGGTCACTTACAGCAACTAAATTTCTTCTTGATACAGTCTCTGTTATCTGAGATTCATGTGGCTGTGGTAAATAGCTATGATATCAAAAATGTTTCTGCTGGTGTAATTTTGTTTTAGCACTCAGTAAATATGATAGTTAAGCAGGGACACTGCACCTTTTCTGATTTCCCTGAACTCACACATCCCAAAAGCTGGCTCTTGGAGGGGGCTCTCATGATTCTTGACCTTAGCAGTAGGACTGAGTCCAGGTCTGCATATACAACCTCGTGTTTGCTGACACCTGTTTGCCCTGTGATTTTGACATTTTTTTTTCTGAAGGACATTGCTTGACCATGTTCTTGAAATGAGATATTTTCATTTAACTAGTTGAAAAGAAAAAAAAGAAAAAAGTGAAAACTGTTACACGCTTATTGTCTAGTCTACCACTTAACTAAAATCAAGCGGCATAGCCTATTTTGCTAAATTACAGAGACAGAACAAAGTTAGCTAGTCTTTTAGTGAGATATCTTGTGACCTAGAGCAGTCATAGTTTACTCTGTTGATTCTCTTTCCATTTTCCTGTCTGTCTTAGTTAAAAAGCTGAATTTAAGATAGCTCTGACCATCACAGACTGCTACTGAGGCTAAATAACATATTGCTCATTAGTTTCTTTGCTTTCCAAAGACTAAGATGAAAATGTTCTGATCTTTTTATGGCTTTGCTTCTCTTCTGAGCAGGAGAATGCTTTGTGAGCACTGCTCCACTGTTAAGGAAGTAAAAATTAGGTTTGTTTTTACATGTAGTAGTACCTGATCTCCTACCCGTCTCTCCTCATGTTGAAGGTGAAGTATTGGCTATCTTCTCTAGGAGGATTTTTTTTTTTTTTAAATGGCAAATTTTCACTGTAAGAAAACATACATTTAGAGTGGTCCACTTACGTAATGCAGTCTTACGTAATTTTTCATTTAGTATGTTCTCAGTTATACCACTATAAATGTACCTTAGATGAGCTGATTCAATATATTAAATATATAAGAGTATCCTGTAGCATTATAAGAACTCTTTTATCAATACAGTTGCCACTATAATTAGAGAAATTCAACTGGTATGTGTAGACAAGGCTTTACTTAGTGTGGGGGTTTTGTTCAGCCCTTTTAGCTCAGCCTTCTAGGAGAGGATTGCTGCTCTCTATATATTGGTACAGCTGCAGAGGGGAGCAATAAATCAATGTTCTTATCATGTCCCCTGTCAGTGCCCGGTCTTTACTGGCGAAATTGATGATTAAACTAGTAGACTGAATTCATTGGATCCCAGTTATTCAGACATTCACCAAAGAGACAGGCTACTCTACTTGGAAATACTCCTAGTATGGGTGCAACTTGTACCAATAAAGTGCTTTTGTCAGAAGTGCTTATTCCACTTCCCTGAGTGAAATAAGCTATATTTTTTCACAGTGCGACTGTCTGCACCAAGCATTTGGTATTACAAAAATATCCCTAACTGACATTACTCAGTGGAAGAAGTATATTCTAACTATGGTCATAAAAGAGAAATATGAGAGCACGTAGCAGATTTAGACCAAAATAGGAAATGAGCACAACTGTACATAGTGATCAGTGTCACAATACGATTGTATATGTTTCATTTAATGGCTTTACTTTCTGTAAAGGTCTGAAAATCAAGGATGTATTTTTAACACTCACCTAGTATCAGTTAACACAGAATATATTTATTTAATTGGGAGTGCCCAGCGTAGGTGAGCCAAACTTTAGGCTAGTATCAACTATAGTAACTGCATTGAAGATCAATTTAACTATACATTATCTTGACTTATTGATAGCATGCAATAAAATGCCAATGCCTGCATCTGATCTGTGAAATAATAATGTTATATACTAGTAGTTATATATTTCTTAATTAGATAAATATATATTACAGAAAGGAACAAGTCACATTTTACAACCTGATTAAAAGAATGTGTAAAAAGATTATTGCATGCAGTGGTCTATGATAATTGAGAAATACAAACAAAATGAAGTTTTAGTACAGGCTATTTGAAGCAAGAAATAGTGTAACAGTGGAGGAAAGGACAGTATGTGCTGAACGGTGTTGCTGTGTATGCCGATGTGGCCACACTGTGCATGCAAAGGACGGTTTCTTGGAGAAGTGAGAATTGTTCCAGCATTTCCAGGACAACACCATATCCCACGGAATGAAAGGAACTACATGGATTACCCAGTTCCATTACCCAGAAGCTATTCCTCAGAGTCTTGGTTTCAGGTAATAGTTGCGGTCCCTAATTTGGCAGCTTGCAACAAACCTTTCAGTCATTCTGCTGCAGTCACGCAGTATTCAAAAATACTGTTGCAAGGCTGGCTCTAAGTTCTCTTCCTTGGTACTGAAAGCTTCAAAGAAAAAAAAAATTAGTTAAGAAAGCATATTTATATAGGAGACTTATGCTATGTGCTCTGCTATCCATATTTTATATTGTGACTGCTAGCAATTTCTACTCTTGTTTATTGTTTATTTTCTTTTTTGAAAAGGATGTATGTAATTATCTTGTAGATCAAAGACAAAACTGCAAAAAAGAAAAAAGAGAAAAAAAAGTAAACTACTTGCAAGCTACGCAGATGATATAAAGCCAGTGCAGTGATAACAATCTTCCTATGTTTGGATCTATCCTTTTGTATATTAATTATTACTATCATTAGTTGTAAGGTAGTTACAGAGAAAAAAAAATGTGTCCCTTCGGTGATGAAGCATTCAGTGACATGTTCGGATTCTAGGTTTTGGGACTGAGTGGTCTGCACCAGGCTTTAAGAATAGCCTGAAAGAAATCGAAGTGAAAGGTTTTATGTAGGAAGATGCTCAATAAATATAGCATATACATGGAACATACTACTGTCTTCAGCGTTTTCGGTGAGGATGTGTTGAAAAGTTTCGTAAAATCAGTACATCTTGTTCTGTAAGGGGAGAATACAGCATGTTGCTACAGGCCGAAGCATGTTGAATATTTAAGTGAATTACGTTATAACTTGGTTTTCATTCTGGTTTGAGATGATGAAAAAATATAAGCATGTGAGCATGTGGAATAGAATTAATATCTTGGTTTTCCTGGAAGTGGCCATGTAGGGGCCCTTCGCTCCAGTATATTCGCTCCAGATGTGGTTGTACCAGTGCCGAAGAGAGATGAATATTCACCTCCTGTATAATTCATCATAATAAATTATGTCGAATATTTAATTATAGCAAATACATACTGACAGAATTTCTCTTAGAAACCTCCAGAGCAGATTGAGTCCTGTTTTTAAAATGATTTGTTTGTTGTTTAGGATCTGATTCTCACCTTGCTCCAGGTTATAGGGTTTAAAAATGACTATTAAAGATTAACTAATAAAAGCTGAAATTACCACTAAGTGATGCATTGTAAAGCATTAGCAATATATTCTATCGATGTATGTATTCATAAATGTGTTGACAGAAACCTTTTCTGATCTCTGAGTTTCATCATGAATGTCACCCAGGTAAGTGGGAAGCATTTTCTGGCAAATTTTTTCCCTCTCAAATGAGTCAATAGATCCTGAATATCAAACGGACAAGATGTACTGCCTCTTAATTTGAGGGATATTGCACTTGATAGAAGCTATCATATATGTATCTTGGAAAAAGGGAAAACTAGTTTTCACATATATGCTTTATTTTGCTGCAGTATAAGCAATAGTGTGCACAAGATTATAGTAGAAAACCAGAGATTTAGGACATTTGGAAACTTCTTAGGGGCACATTCTCGAAAGGAGTCTTTCCGTTTCTATCAAAAATCTGTTTGTTAGGTGAAGTCAGGAAGTATCTGGATAAAGATCCTTTCCTTGCTCCTGAGGCAAGGGATTTAATAACAGCAGTCACCTCCTCCACGCCGTCTCTCACATCTGAAGTAGGGCTTCCTACCAGGTTGCCTTGGCTGTGCCAGAACAACTAAAATCACTTTTGCATCAGTCTTGTTTTATCTTCCTCACTATCACCTGAAATAATAGAAAAGCAGGAGGGAGAGAAGAGCTTTCAATGACCCTGGCACAGGAGTAACAACTTCAGAAAAGCATCATTTTATTCCCTGCTCCTGACCCTCTGTGGTTTTGAATGATTGTGAATTTTCTGTATCTAGAAAATCCTGAACACTCTGCAGTCACCTAACGGCTTTAGCAGTGTTTCCTGCAAGCGCCAGAGCATCCTGTCCAGCTGATCGGCAGGGACCACTGCAAACTCGCGCTCCCTATCTCCAGTACTGCTTCCAGGGCAGTACTGCCCGAAAGTGCCTTGCATCCCTGATGATGCTTTGGTAAGTGCTTATACATTCAATTCCCTGAGAACTTTTTCTTTGGTGAGGAAAGCAAGATTTGTTCCTAATCATCAATTGTAGCAATGCACGCCCATTTCTGGCAAGACTTTTGCATATTTTATTTATGGAGAGAAAATGCAGTCTTCTCCAGAGAGAAAGAGAAATATCTGACAGTTCTTTGAAATATTTTCTACATGTAAACAGATTATTAGTATTCTGCAATAAATATTTACTTCCAATTTTAAAATCCTCAGCAGAAGTGACTAGTGCTCTGATGCTGCATTTTTTAAATCCTTCAGGAGGCAGAAGAGTCTCCTTTACTGCTAATTTGTATATGTGCATTTCAGTATAAAAGCTATATTTTTATTCACATTAAATATTGATGATACATGTTTCACAATTTCATGAAAAATTTGACTACAATAATAAACTCCTCCTGGTCTTGTAGAAAAATCTCCTCTGAGCCTCTGGCTAAAATTTGACAATTGGCTAATTCTGCATGAAAAGACTATTTTGTTTCACTGAAGAGCCACACGGGCCTTGATTTGCTTCCTGAATGTCACAGGCAAAATTTAGCTGCAGTGCTTGTGCAGGAGAGGTGCATATCCTGGGGCTTAGCACAGCATTGCAGAGTCCCTGCTGCCATCCAGTGATACCTTGAAAATGCGCTGTGTGGGTATGGATTTTGGGAAGGCTTGTTTAGTTAGTCCAAACTCTGCAGAATGGGCTTTTCTTCCTTGCAAAGCAATTAAAACAGCCTTGCTGAATGCATTCCTGCATGGAAGAGGCTGGGCCAAGAGAATTTACAAGTAAAAAATCATCATTCACCTGCAGAGCCACTTTTTACTCGGGATGCAGGCAGGCAGTTCATCTAACTCCAGTCAGGACACATCTCTCAAGATCCACAGGAAAAAATTGGAAGCCCTACACTTTGCCTTACATTGGGTAATGGCAAAATTAGTGAGTTGGCTGCACACAGGAAACCATGAGTTTTGTTGTGAATAGTGTTGATTTTGTATGGGTTGAAATAACCCTGAGAGGAACAGTCTGAGTGTATAAAATTGGATTAGGTACGTAGCAGAGATCTTTAGCTTAATGGTAATATTGTTTGTGTCTCTTTCAAGTTCTCCACTGGGAGACCAGTGCTATCCAATTGTCCTCCTACATATTTAAGCATGACTTTGCCTGCTTTAGAGATGTGATTTAAATATTTGCTAAGAATTATTCAAAAAAACTACGTTTGCCAAGCCCTTAGCATGATTCTTAAACTGTCTGCTAAGATGGAATTTAAATCCCTGGGGAACACAAGAGTGTTGTAATGACACACTGATGTGTTTGTAGTATAGAGGAGATGTATTGTTTAAGGCAGTTCCCTTCTATTAATGCATCTTTGTTTAAGATGTTGCTGTGGGTCACCACTTCCCCCTTCCCAAAAAAAAAAAAAAAAGCTCAAGCCCCCAAACCTATGCATGCATGTAGGTTTGCACATTGCAGTGAAGTGCCATGCCATAAACCCCCACCCTATATAAACCCTATATATAGGGCTGAACTGCAACAGCACTGGGCTTCATTGTATACAGGTGGCATAGTTAAGACCCTGGAAAAATAGAGCAGCATCCATATGATACCTCCCTGGTGCCATTATCCATCTGAAACATACCTGTGCTGCTGGATATCTGATGTCGTGTTCTTAGGAGTTCTGAATTGGCCCAGGAATTTTCCACGTGCTTTCCAAGGCTCAAGATTGGCTCTGTTCTGCAGTGGTGGTAGGATCAGCTTAGAGTGCAAAAATTTGCTTATAATTCTCTGTACTGCACACATTTGCAGTCATGCTTGGTAAGAGTTATGTCTCTTAGTGTTGTCTTAGGGGCAGGAATACTGCCTCTTCATGGAAGCAGTTCGGCCTTTGCTTCCTTGGAGAGCCGGGGCGTGTTGTGCTCCCACTGTTCCCCCATCCTTCAGCTTTCCTTCTTTTATTCTTTTTTTTTTTTTTTTCATTTTTTGACCCTTTTATGTAGAACCATTATTTTACATTGAAAGGCTGCTGCTGCTCTTTGTGAACCACAAAGCATTTAACACCTGACATTTGCAAAACTACTCCAATGGAGTGTTTCTGGGTTTTCTCTCTCTCTCTCTCTCTCTCTCCTTTTTTTTTTCTTCATGCATCTGAAATAGGGAATAGTTATTTGTGTCTGTGTCTCTCTCAGTGAGAAAAGCTCCTCTCGTGGTTCAGGCAGGGTGCTGTGCTGCTCTGGTGTCCATGTTTTGCTAACAAATAATATGCAGTGGGAAAGACTAAAGTTCACGATATGGAGGTGACATTAGCAGTGGGTCTTTTTTCTCCACAATTCCCCCAAACCATCTGCCATCAACTGATAAGTCAGCGTAAGTAGAAAAATGTAAGTAAGAGAGTTCCCAGTCTCATTGTCTGTATAAACACATGAAAAAAATGACAATACAGCCTGGCCAGGAGGTGTGAGCATCAGGGGAGTATCCTTCATAAGCTAACATAATAGATGCATAGTGTGTAGAAGAATCACTTTCAGAAAGGCTTGAATGACTAAGAGCAAGTTCTTTATAAAGGCACATAGGTATTATACCCTATGAAAGTGGAGACAAGAAACAGTTCTGTGAAATCCACACTTTGTGGCCTTTAGGTCTGCTATTTATGACAGACAGACTGAGCCGGATTGACCACCTAGTGCATAAGCATTCTGTAAATACCCAGCGCATGCAAATACCACGCCATGGTGCTGACCCAGTGGGCGCAGTTTTATTGGAAGCTTCATGCCTGCCTTCACATTATTATGCTGCTGTGGCCTTTTGAGCATAACATTTAAAATGAATGGACTCCACACTGGGTAGAATTTAACTATAAACTGTCATTTCTGTTTATACAAATAGTCACGACGCTGAATGAGAATTGACTCTATTGCTGGTGGAACACGGCTGCCTGGCCAGCCAGAAATCACAGCCTTCTGAGCTGAAGTTTTGGAATCCAACCTTTTTTCAAAAGGTAGATTAAAAGAGATTGAATTTTTGACACATGAATCCAGGTTTTCAAAAGGCCCAACTGTTTGGCAAATCACAGCAATATACGTAGTCCCTATTAAATATATTTTTTATGCATTTCACTCATTGCACAGACCTTCAAGAATCAACCCCGTGAGGCACTGATAACACAAGCATTTTCCCATGCAAGTACGTGCATGAAGATAATTTTTGTGCAGTCAGAGACTGTGGGATTACAGCACAACGGTTTGGTGCATGAATTTTGCTAACATGTAAGAAGTCAGCAGAGTCAATTCTCATCATATGTTCTGAAGTTCTCAGTCCAGTCTAAGTACTGTAGCACAGGAAATCAAGTCCTCCCCACTTACTGAACATGTGGGGAGAAACTTTTGCTGCTGAGGGTGCCATTGTTGAGTGTCTGCCTGCTGTAACTGCAGAAATCCTTCCCTCTGAAATGGCAGGTAAGCGAAACTGGCAGCAAGTCATTCTGAAATCAAGTTATTTGGAAGATGCAGGGAATAGGAGGGAAGAAAGACCTTAGCACCTTTTCCTGACCCTGTGTACCAGCTCAATGTACCAACCCTCACACATGCTAATTTGACTGTCATCTCTCATTTCACAATTTCTTTCTTTGTTCACTCCATGTACTGTACCGCAGATTGCAGAGTCTCGTAATAGCCTCCAACTGCCTTTAGTCATTGTCTTGAAAGCCATCTGCTTCCTGGATATTTGATTTTCAGTTTCAAAAAGTCCTCATTATTCTCTAAATCTTACTCTTCCTTAGGTATTAGTCTCTGGTAAGATGATAACAATTCTCCATTGGTCTACTGATGACTGAGAGTTTTTCCCATCTTTTATGAATTAATATTTCTATGAAGTAGAAGTAATGAATAAGCCCCAGACCAGTGTTAATTTTACGTTATATTTAAAGTGAGTTGGATCTATTTAAGAATTATTAATAGTGATTTCTTTTACAGGTCTTTAAGCCATTTTGGCAAGCCAAACTGACAGGCTTCAGCAACTGCACATCCAACTATATTTGCTTTGCAAGTGATTAATTCAAGTCTAAAGTTCTTCAGTGGGATGGTGGGGAGGAAAGGTCTTCTGTCTGTCTGTGTTCTCGGGAAGAAACCCCCTTTCTGATCTTGCTCTTGCTGTTCAGGCCTGGTTTTCCTCTGGGCTAAACCAGTATGATTTCACTAAGTTGGGTGAAGCTTCGTGGCTTTCTCCAAGCTGCTGGTCAAATGCAGGGAATTCCAAACCACAGCTCAGAACGTGGCCACCACCATAGCTTCACCTGCCTTTATCTGGTTGCCATTCGAAGCTCAAAATTGATGGGCAGGTGAGTCTGGCCTCAGTTTCAGATTTGTGACAAAACTAGAAACACAGTTTTCACCATATTTTGATTTTTTGTTAGTGAATTTTTACACAGCCACAGTTTTAGGCCAGTTGCCTAGGAGCTGTGTACTGGCTGAGCTTATTCAGCGGGGTTTTTGTCTCAGGACGTGTAGGGATATGAAAACAGATGTTTAGCTGCTAATTATTTTGAGCATTCCCCTTGTTTTAAAGTGAGAAAATGAACTTCCCACAAAGGCAGCCTTTCCCTGTTAGGAGGCCCCTTGCTCTGCATTACTTTTCAGGCTTCATAAATCAAGATTGCCCTTTTAGAAAAGGAGGAAGAATGATTTTGTTGCCCCACCTTTTAAACAACTTATTGGTGCATTTTATCACTAAAAAATTATTGCTGCCATAATCTGTTCAAAGGGAATATCCTTTAGGAGAGGTGGTCATAATAAGAGTGGGTGAATAAATTATTAGCTCATAATATTGCCATGCTGTGATTTAAATGTGGCACTCAGGACATGCTAATAGATTAATTAATCACAATTTCTAGGCCTTCCCATTCACATATGTTCTAATCACAGTCCATATCCCCCAACACCCTCCCATACACTCTCCCCCAAAGCCCTTTTGATGCTTGGGCACCCTTGGCTGACACAGTCGTCTTCTGCCCGGGCCCCCCATTCCTGAGCAGCACTGCAAGGACTCCCTTCGCACAGGGGATTTCTTAGATTGGAACATGTAGCAATTGCCGAACTCCTATCATCCACGGTTTAATTTTGCAAACCTGCCTTTTCACTGTGCTAACAGCTCAGTCATGTTCTGAGTTATGGGGCAACTCTACTGTTTTTTTTTTTTTGCTAGCAGTCAGTTTGTAGCTCAGGGTACTATATTAGGACTTTCAGTTCTTTTCTGGTCATTAAATGGCTTGACCCAAACCCTACTGAAAACAACAGAAGTCATTTCATTAACTTCAGTGGCCTTTGGATCAGGCCGTGTCAAGCTGCATTGGGTGGCTCTAAAATAGACCTATTGAGAACTTTTTCTATCTTTCAGAAAATGTTAACATAAAGGTAAAAAAAAAAAAAAAAAAACATCTTTTGTGAACTTCTTGCTTCAGGAAAAATACTGGAAAAAAATGTTTTCAGGCTACTGGTATGTCAATATATTCTAAATGAAAACAAAATATACTCAGTTTCAAAATAAAATACATAGTTAAAATATTTAAAAGATTAAATAGTCCAATACAATGCTTGAAAGAATTGAAACAATATATCAATTTTCCTCATCAGCTTTTTTTTTTTTTTTATAGATTGTTGGGGAACTCAAATTTGTCCATATAGATAGATAGATAGATAGATAGATGTTATAGACATCTCAGAATTGCCCATGAATGTGTAATGACTGCTTGGCATACACTTCACAAAATCATCCCTCCAGAACTTTACCACTGTGCCATTTCCCCAGAATGGTATAACTTAATGTGCTAATAAGAGGAATCAGAAAAACAAGGTAGGAAAAATGACTGAGAGCCGTAATTTTAATTCCTAAATCTCTAACAGTCTGAAGAGAAATTTCTCATCCTTATTTCTATCAGGCTTGCCATGCGTATCTTTTCTCACTTCTACTTCACATTTTAAATCTTTGAAGTTTGGCATCGTTTAAGTGACTCAGTTCTACATTCCTTCTAGAGAAATTATATCTTATCTAAGAAAGAATGACAAATGCTAGATATACTGCCCTATGTGAAGTCTAACTATTGCCTTGCAAAGCAATAACACCGCCTGCTTTGATTCACATTGTATTCCCTCAGCTCACCTCCCACCAGCCTGTTTATCTTATTCACTAGCAGCCAAATATAAGGCTGAAAAAGCTTTTGAGATTTGTTTCTGTAACAAGTGCCAAATTTTCTATTCTGATCAGACTGTTGACTGTCTTTTGTTTGTTTGTGCTTCCTCATGCACTCTTCCTCCTGCTCTCTGGGGCTTATTGTTTTAAATGTTCCCTGATTGACCACATTTCTCTGTCCATTTATCTGGGCCATAGTACACTACTAATGTAATGAAAAAGGGTTTCTTCTCTGTAGGAGCCGTTAGAAGCTGATGTAAAAAGCTGCACAGAGGAAACCATTTGCAGTTTACAATAACAAGGAATTTTATTAGTCAATAAATTCCAGGGACTATACTGCTTTTTTATTATTATTTATATTTTTTGCTTTTATTTTATTTATTTATTTTTGGTAGCATCTACTGGCCCCTTATTTATTAACTAGCAATTTAAAAAATACAAAGCATTTTTAATACCAGGGTCTGATCCAAAGCCAGATCCAAAGTACTTCAGCAGGTTTTCTGTTGGCTACTAGAAACGATGCTCTGAGCTTTCACTGTTACTGAGAAAGGCAAAGATAGCTGCTCTTTGCCTTAGCTGCCCTTTAGCACCCACTAATCAGCCATGACACACCATCTCTCTCCTACTGACAAACATTTTCGTCTGCAGTGCTATCATAACATTAAATATTACATTAAATACTGCACAGATGGCTGTCAGCAAACTGTATTCTTCTCCATCAGGTCAGACACGTGCTTATTCCTGAGTGAGTGAAAGGTTTCCTGGGCACCTCCTAGTTGTCTTAAAATTTGCATCAGGGAATATCTTGGATTTGGAACAGAGATCCATTGGCTAGGCAGGTAAATTACTAGATCACTAACTAATTGTCTTGATTGGTACTGACTGGAATGAAAAGCTCTTTTTTGCTCTGGCAGAGTAATCATTTAATCCTGAGTTTCAGATGCAGCGTGATCCTAATTTGACTGCTAGGAAGTGCAATTTCCACCTTTCTGTGGTGGGACCTACTTATCAGTCCTAGGGTGAGAACAGGGTTGTTCTCTGGGGTTGTTCTTTGCAATGAATGTGTTTGAAGGGTTTTGTTTTTGTGAACATGACCATGCTTGAATATAAACAAGTTCCGAAATCTCAGCGGTTGCCACAAAATAGAGTTATTATCCTCTGATCAGCTTTACCCACAACTGTTTTCCACTACATGTTATTCAGATACTTTGGAATAGATTATTCAGAAAGAGAGGAGGAGAAGATTTAATTGCTGTTTTGCAATTTTAATGAATAAATGCCATTTCTGTTCATCTATTTACTTTTACAATGTAAGGCAGAGTTCTAATGCCAAGAATGAATTTCATTATAGCAAAAAAAAAAAAAAAAAAAAAAAGACACTTCATTAATACTGAACTGTTATTGCTGGCATATGTGCTAGTTGGCTAATGTCTGTGATACCAATAGAAATATTCACTGAATTTCAGACACAAAAGTAACGCTACTATGTCAGAAGCAACTAAATTTCTTGGATGCTCCAGGTTCTGGAATTTTGATACAGGCACATCAAGAGAAGTTGATTTTTGCAGCACAGAGTCTTGGAATTTTCCACAGTTTTAGTCTCCATGGGTGTAGCTGAGGATGAAAACTAAACCCATGTTTTCTTACAGTTACTAGTCATTTTCCACATGAGAAGGGATGAGTGGACCACAGATAGCTAGTATTCCCTCCACACTGGGGAGGCCGTATCCGGTTCGTGTGACTTGTGCTATATGGACCAGTATTGTCCCTTATTTTCATGTAAGTAATGTCACTCAGATGATGTTTTTGCACATGAGAAGAGAGATTGCTCTGAGCTTACAGAACATGTACAACATTGTTATGCATGGGAAAGACAAGAATGTGATTAAAACTACCCAGGAAACATAACAGTAATATTACTTAAAATTTTTACTACAAGGTACATTTGTTGTCTGTGGCTCAGCAAGGCATATGAGTGCTGTATTTAACTGTAAAACGTCAAGTCTACTTGGTTGAGGAATACGGTTCTTAAATGCCTAGCTGAAACAGGGTCTAGTCCTAAATGCACATGTAAACTACTGTTAGCAGAAACTTTCTATTAAAATTTCTCCTAAGACTTAATGGACAAAACTCAGTACACAATTAGCTTTCTATGCCATATAGCTTACAGTTGTCATGCACAAGTTCCATTATCTAATCACATTTGTTTCCTTCAACTACTTTTCTTTATGAAGAAGGAATATTTAGTTATAAGCCGAAGCCCACAGCAGGTCGCAGCTCACCTCATCAGACCGTACCAATCCTTTTTCTCCAAGCAATCACAGCACCCAGATGTCAAACTGTTGAGAGCAGTTTTCTAGCTTTAGCATCTGCCTCCAGATTGATCAAGCAGGTGTGTCTCAGTCGGTTATGTGGTTAAAGGGATAATGGACTGTCGGCGCTGCCTGCCCTCCCTGAATGCCAATTCCTTTTGACTTGCATTTCACAGTAATTTATGCATCTTCACCAATTGTTCAGGAGCTTTCACTGCAGTCCACCTCACTTCATTTCAGTTTGCAGCAATAAACAGGAGCTCCAAACAGATCTTGTTCATGACTGGAAAGTGCCTGTACTAAAGAATGTGGATTACATTTTTATTTTTTAAGTAGATTGCCTGTTTAAACAATAGTAGCAACAATTGTCTGCTGCACAGTCATAAGGGATCCTTTATAATTATGCTGTCATGCATTTTCCCTTGCATCTGGGCCACAGCAATTTAGTAATCTTTCTAAAATGAATATTTCAACATTCATAGCTCTGAATAACATATAGCACAGGAAGAAAAAAAATATCCATTTTCCTTTGCCCGTATTCCCCCCCCTAACTTCTTTCTATAGTTTTAGCAATAGGAAGAATGTGAATTAAATGTTAGGTACAAGAATCTGAGATTATTTTCTCTAACCCATCATTACTGGGGAGAGGTAAAAATGACAAATTTATTGCATGTGAGGTAAGGGTTCCGATTTTTATTTTCTCTCTGCATGAAATCAATCTTCTCAGAAAGGACATTTGAACTGAGGGAATAGGAAATATTATATATAAAAGGTGAGGGTTAAAACTCTTAGTATAGGTGTGAAGTCCTAGAGCATTTAACCAAAAAATTCATGATGTTGCTTCTGTTGCCAGTTTGTGAACTGCACCAAAAAAAAATGTGAAAGGTAAAGGAAACAATACACTAAGCAGTAGCAAATTCAGGAAAATGACATTTATGTAGTGCTATTTTTTTGCCACATTTGGTAGTGAAGTTACTCTTCAGTGCTTTTATTTTTCCTTCCCAGATGTATGGATAAAAAAGCTGTTCTTAGACAAAGAAAAATACAGTGAGAATACATGTACTTCTGCTCATACTGGATGTACAGATGTATGTGTGTTCAAGGAGCACATTGGCTTAATAACAACAAAGCCTTAGGGGCTTCCAGAATGCACAGCTTATTTTTTCTGAGGTTAAACATTTTCTTATCAAGCTGCAGATAATGGTTAATATACTGTGGTAAGTGCCATCTCATTATACATGCCTGTGATTTCAATTATTAACATGCTAATATTTTCTATTAATTTTTAAATATTCACTGTTTGAATGTAAATTGTTCTATGCTGCTGAGTAGATTTGTTATATTAATTATTGAACCTTTTTGAATATACCAGTATATTATTGTACTTAGTTCAGTCTTCTTGATCACAAAAACAAAGCAAGGAAGCTTCAGGTTATAGAACCCCTGGACAGAACATCCATTGTACACAGACACGCGCGCACACACACACACACACACACACACACACACAGAGTCTTGTGTTCATGTCACTGATTTTGTGAATAACAACAAAAATTCTAATTAATATTTATTAGTGGTGAACCAGGAACTGACACTAAAATTTCGATGATTGTGTGTGTTAGGAACAAGTGACTGTGTAGAGACACTAAATGTCTCATTGCAAAAAGGACCAAGAAAGAGGTTGAAATATTTACCTCCTGAGGAAAACAAAGACATGAGAGCAAGTGAAGGAAAGGTTTTCAGTGCAATATCCCAGACTCCATCTGCTCTTTGGAAGTTGGGGTGACAGTGGTAAAAGAGCAGAAACAGCTCACAGATACTCCAGTTTTGGTCGCCTTCTCCCCATCTAGTGCAATATTGCGTGCAGAAGTGATTCTAAATGTATTTGTGGAATACTACCTAAGGAAATTCATGTCATCTGTCGTGACCCTGCATCACATCCAAGTTAGTTGGATCCCAGCCTCTTAAGCTGATGGAAAGAAAAGGCACCTTCAGAAGGCAAATCATCTATTGCTAAGATAAATGGCTGAAGAAGGTGCACTGCAGAAGGAGCTCAGACAGTTGGCAGGGAACAGGCATCTAATTTTTTAAGGGTTAAATTAGAAAGAGGCAAAATGAATAAGAAATATAAAAAGCCATGGGCATGTGCAAATATTAGTGGGATCAGCGCCCTGTAGAGTTCAGGTTTCTTGTATTGTTACAGGATTGCTCTCACTTGTAATTTGCATTGTCCTGCTCTAGAGAGGCTAATGTATTTTCATTTCCTTTAGTGTCTTAGCTGACTCTTGTGACTGTCCATTGCCTGCTTCACTGCTAATCCCATTCATCTCTCCCTTCAATACCATTTTGGTCTTCTCTGGCTTCCTGTTTACACAGTTTCATTTTGTTCTCTTTCAAATTTTACCTATTTCTCTTGTGACTATTAATGCCTAGATAAAAAACAATATTTATACAGTTTTGCTCTATAGATAGACTGGAAAATATCGGTCTAAAATCAATGAAAATTACTTACGTGTTTGAAATACAATATTAGCTTTTATGAGTGAGGGCCTCTCTATCTTTGCTAGCCTTTCCTTTTATGATATGCTTGTCTGTTTTTATACAAATCTACTCTTTGGGAGATTTACACTGTCCTATATTTGTAGCGTTTTATATGCTTGGTAGTATTGCAAAGGTAGTAAGAATAGTAATAATAACGTATTATTCTAGGATGTTCATTTTATTCTTATTTAAGTTAGCATTTCTATTTAATATATCTCTGTAAATGAATCTCTGAAAAGCTGCAGTGAGATAGTCCTTAAAATAGGAAGTTGCATGTCACAAAAATCAAGCGATAAGGACCATCACAGAATTTTAAGTGAACTCAATGCCAGTCCTCGAAAGTCTTCAGCTTATTGTTGATGCAACTGATGTTTGGAGAAAACCTTGTATTGAGCCTCTTTAATTATGCCACAGATGAATTACAATTAATATGTAAATAGGAACATAAAAGTAGGCTTATCACATGTAGCTATCTGTACTAGCAATCAGGCTTTACAAATCTTTCCCTTTTGAAAGTCCCTGGAGCTACTTGCTTCACATTTTATTTTCTCTTTGACTTTATTTACCAAACAGACAGGAAAATTGCAAACATCCTGTGGCCTCTTGATAATGATTCACTTGTCTAGCTAGCAAAACAACACTTTGCTGGTTTATTCATAAATCGTATCTTTTCCTTTTGTATGTGTACATATGTGCGTGTGCACACACATATATACTCTAAAATGTTTCTATATATAAATTTTTTATATATATTTGTGTAACCAAGTTATTGCAGCATTGGTTGGAAACAAAGCCTCGTTACGGAGAAGTTTCTTTAGTCACATGTTCCAGAAATACCAAACTAGAGCTTCCAGAGAAGGTCAGGTTGACTGATTCTCATTTTTGCTAAACTTATTTGCACAGCTTTGTGAGTGTGTCTTAGAATCGGTCAGTAGGTAGATTTTTTTTTTTCACAAAACAAGTAAGTGAAGAACCCCCAAACAGGAAACCTCAAAAGTCAAAATTTTCCCTGAATAACCACAACCCATGTGTCTTAAAACTATGAATCCGTTCTTCACCCATCTGTAAATTGCCATATTCGTGTCCTACAGAGATCA
Organism: Nothocercus julius; assembly: GCA_013398735.1. Lineage (NCBI taxonomy): Eukaryota > Metazoa > Chordata > Aves > Tinamiformes > Tinamidae > Nothocercus > Nothocercus julius. Next base: position 5,151,895 of record VZSV01000008.1, on the reverse strand, counting down.
CGGTATGCATGGTGTGAACCAATGAAGAGAGTAAATGTCATACTTAATTAATAATGCTGACAGGCACTTCCTAATATTGAAAGGCAGACCACATCCAAAAATGGCACATTTTCAGCCCTGCTGAGCACTGGCTCTGAAAGTCAAATAAGGAACTTTATCTGATTGTTATTGTTATTAGAGATGCAGTAAAAGCAATGAAAAGCAGAAATCAAAGTGGGAATATATGCCTCTATGAAACCTTCTTGCGTCTACAAATGGAAAAGCTCTGAAAGAAAGAGCATGGGGACAGCTGGGTTATAAAGCAGCTTTACACATTATTTACTTATTTACCTGTAGTAGTGATATGCTCTGCTGAGTGGGTTTGTTTCTGCTCTGAGCTAGTATAAATCAGTCTGGCGCCAAGTCTCAGTATGATTTTTTTTATTCCCCGTTCACAGTACCTGAAATGCAGAGCTGGCTTTGCGGATGAGAATCAGAGTTTGCTGAAAGCATTTTCTCTTCACTTGAAGATGTAAGTCTTGCAATACCTTTAACAATAACCAGTGCTTATCTCTCACATTTACATGTTTTTCAAAAGTATAATGGACATATTTGAAGTAGAGAAAAGTTTGAAGAAATAGATTTTTCAAATATTTCTGAATAAACAAATATATTTACCTATCTTTAAAAATTTAGGTAATCCTTGGATGATAGAGTTTTCATTTTTATGATCAATTTCAGCTAAACTAGGAAAGTAGAGAAGAAAATACATGTATCCTGTAATTTTGAAGATGCACGAATTATGCCCGTATTCCCTCATAACCTAATGTCAGATCTTAAGTCCAATGAATGATCCTGAAAAATCCTAACCTAACAGGCTTTTCTAAGCAGCATTACTGTAAAGTTGCTGCCTCTGGCCCCTTCCCCTCCCTGCCCTGGTGAGTTGGTTATCATTCTTACATTTTGAGAAAATGTAGCCAGGTAATAAATAGCCTGCAGCTACATCTGGAAGGGCACCCACTTCACCTGCAGAACCGGCACTGCATTCCTGAGTTCCCTACATGTCTTTGATAATGGGTGTTTGTCCAGGTGCAAGGCTGGGGAGCCAAGGCCCTTTTCCAACAAGCCTTCATCCAAGTTCTGGAAATTCTGCAGGAACCCGTCAGGAGCAGGTAAAGCAGCAGCAGCGGCACTGGCACTGGGCTCACTGCAGGCAGCAGACCTTTTTTGGACCCCTCCGAATGGGATGATGATGCTCTCATGCTGTGCTTACGTCTGCTTTGAGGGCCTTCTCACTGCTGTTTGACTAGTGGACCTGAGTAGTTACATGCTGTAGCTTTCCCTTGGAAATGTCCTTGTACCACCGTACATGAAGGGAAACCCCGGCAGGACACAGTTCTGTGCCAAAGTGTGGCTTCTTGTTGCTACCAGATACCCAGCAAGTGCTGCTCTGCAAAAGCACAGCATTAAGTAGAGGACTACACTAACTGAGCTTTTATGCCTTGAGCTCTGCAGCTGCAAACCTGCTTCCAATCTGTAACCCCACAGATCAGAAGAGCTGAGTTCTAGTAACTATGGAGGAACTATCAGTAATATTCAAAAATGGTATATTTTGAAAGAATCTGTTAGAAATACAGATAAAACATTCTCAACATTACCTTTTTATACCACCACTCTAGCATCTTTCTGCTGCATTAAAAAGACTTGTCATTTTTATGACAAAATGCAAAGCTAAAGTATTGTGCTTCTGACTGCAAAGATGTCAGCAGGCCTGATATGTGTTGGGTTTGAAATATTTATTGTGCTGCCAAAACAATCCAAAAACAAACAGTTTTACAGATAATTATCCCTACTAATTATATGCAAAGACATCCATTTCTCCTCCAGTGATACTACACATATGGATCTCCTGTTAAGAATAATCAAGTTTACACACACATAATATTAAGACAGAGCAACAAGCTCCCCTCATCTTCATCCTTAAAAAACTAGACAATTTCTTTTGCAGTTCGAGCTGTTATAAAATTAAAAGACTTTTCTGAAATCATAATAGTTTCTATAACATATGTGAAAAAGCAGTTTGGAAAGAGATAGAAACCTAGAGGGGCTGGAGAAGAGCCAGAACAATAAAGAACAATGAGTGGACTTGCTGGTCTGTTGATCTTGGACTCTCCCCGAGTCCCATTTTTTAGTATGAGCTGCTGCCTTCTTTTCCTCTCTCTCTTTCCTTCTTATAAGACAAGGACAAGAGAACGAGAGAGAGGCATTGCAGTAATTTTAAAAGGAGATAAATAAGAATAGGAAAAAAAAATAAAAAAGGTGTTTATTAGTACAGGAAATTGGTTTACAGCTTCATAAATTTAAAACAGGCATATCAAATTACACAGATTATGGAGAATTAGAACTGCTGTATTCAGTATACTGGACAATTTGGTTGGCAATGCAGACTGCTTACAAAAAGGTAGCAAGGATTTTATAGAAAATTAAACACAGAATCACAAAATAGCTCCGGATGGAAAGGACCTTTGGCGATAATCTTGTCCAACCCTCTGTCAAATATAGCAGGTTGCTCAGGGTCTTGCCCTGCTGTATTTTGAATACCTCCAAGTACATGGTGCTGGACAGGATGCAGCCAAAGATGCTGAAAAAGCTAGCTGATGTCATTGCAAGGCTGCACCTTTGGAAAGTCATGAAAACTAGGGATGGAAAAGGCAGCTGTTATATCTATCTTCACAAAGGTATCTGAAGAACTATTGGCTATTTAACCTCAGTTCAGCCCTTAGGAAGATTTTGAAACGTGGCCTCCTGGGAAGCATTCTGAGGCGCGTTAGGGAAAAGAGGTTGATTGCTACCTGCCAGCATGGATTTAGCAGGGCCAGATTGTGCCTGACCAACCTGTTTGTCTGCTACGATGAAATGAGTGGTTTTGTGAATCGGGGAAAAGCCTTGCACATTGCTTCCTAGACTTAGCAGAGTTTTCAAAGTCTCCTGTACTATTTGTGCATCCAGACAGAAGATTTATGCACTGTATAGAAGTCCTAGAGGAGTGAAAGCTAACTGGACTGATGGATTCATAGTCTTCATCCAGTTGGCTTAGAGTCCACTAAGCAATCACTCGTGTAATGTACGTCAGGGGCTGATACTGGGATGACACTACTATAATTATTTTGTGAACAACCTGGGCTGGAGAGCTGTGCAGTAAAGCCCAATGCGGGAAAAACACAGTTCTGTACCTGGGACAGAACAGCCTGTACAGGGTACAGGTAGGGGGTCTGACTAGCTGGAAGGAGGCTCTGCAGAAAAGGACCTGTGGTCTTGGTGAACAAAAAGTAGAACGGTAGAACGGGAATTATTCTCCTCTGCTCAGCACCCATGAAGCTACATTGGCAGCACTGTGTCTGCCCCTGGGCCCCGTGGACAGGACAGAGAGAACATCCAACTGCAGCAAGTTTAGCAGAAAGCCACCGCTATGGTGAGAGACCTAGGACATCTGACATTCAAGGACAGGTTGAGGTAGATTTGTTCATCAGCAATGAAGAATGATAAACAGTAATAGGACTAGAAGACTTAGGTTGTAGCAAGAGAAATGCCAAAGATACACGGAAAAATTTTCCCCGTTCAGTGGTTTAAGCACTCAGCAAGTTTGCCCAGAGAGGTTGTGGAATGACCATCCTTCTTGTCAAGACAAGACAAAGGCCTGATCCAACTCTGATGTTAACCCTGCTTTTCATGCATCATAGGGAGTGTTACCATCTGATGCACTGGTATTCTCTCTCGGCAATTTGAATGCATGAAAAAGCATGCTTTGGCCATAGCAAAGTTTCCTTCAAGGACTTTCCATCTAATTTATCATTTCCATCCATTCTTTTGCAGTTCTATTTAATTACATGTACCATTTTCTTGCATTAAACTTTTGACTGGACAAATGCATTTTATCAAAACAACAACAACAACAACAAACTTCCTACAGGATAAATATATTTTCCATACAAAAAATATAGAGGTTAGAATAATAAAGTGGCCATAAGGCCCATGGATTTAATGACAGTCATGTTGAATAGTGGAGCCAAGTACTCCTCTATTAAAAAGTTTCAGAAATGGACCGCAAATAGATACTCTTTTACTTAAAAGTTTTGGTTCTCCATACCTTTAATACACATGATTCTTCTGTGACAGGAACCTCAAAACAATAAGCAAGACAAAAGAATGACATACTACAGAGTACTTTATCAGGCAAATATATTTCTATTTCCCTCTTGCTATTTTACATTCATTTTATGCATGTGAGCATCTTTGCCTTTTTAAAAGATAAAAGAGGTAAATGTGGCATTTAATGATACTAAGATTGAATGAATACTCCTGTATTTTTGTTTCTTAGTAAACCAGATAGTTGACAAAATTGCAAAAGGAAAACTACGTTCCTGTGTCTGCAGGATAAGGTGGGAGAAGCTGTTCAGAAATGGTTATCACAATGGCTTTGCTACAGAAAGAATGTCTGTTAATCTCAGGTATGTATTTAGATACCTATCACATATTTTAGTAATCCACTAACAGTAGTGTATTTTTCTTCACTTTCCTCTTATGAAATAGGGAGCTAGTATTATCTCCATTTCACAGATAGAAACCAAAGCAGAGGAATCATTAATTAAAAAAGAATGTGTCAAGAAAAAAAAAAACCTGAAGCCTCATCAATAGCAGATGACTTTTTGAGGTTTTGATGTCTTTAGCCAGACCATAGTCTCAGCCAAAAGGGCAATCCCTACATTTGTGGGACATGAATAATGTATCTTCTAATAAAATCACAAAAATATCACTGTAGCTTTAATCTTATTCCTGTTTTAATCATAAATATTATTTGGCATAGTAAAACACCCCCTCAAAACTCTGTCATAGAAGCTTAACTTTGCAATACAGTTCAAACAAAGCAATTAGCTACTTATTATTTAATGGAGTAATATCAATGGCCTGTGAAAATTATAACGAGATCAGTATCTGCAGTAAGTACGATATATCTGTAACTTCCAGCCAGCAAAAATGGAGATAATGTTATTTTCCATGATGAAGTATCTTCCACTTCATGACTGTAATCAGGAATATATATTAATACAACATCACTGGGTTTTACAATGCAAATTTAGTCATCTCTACATAGCGTATTCGGTGTAAATGTCCTCAAATACATAAAATGAAGCACATTGAACAAAAATATGCACAATTTGTTACACAGAGCATGGAGGGAGTGTTTGCTCAGACAGACTCTGAGCACCATCTGGGAGACAAGTGTTTAGTTTTGCAACAGATTGCATAATTTTCATGTAGAATCTGGAGAAAAGCTCTAAAAGCTTTAATAGATAGTTGATTTAGCATGCATTTAATCTTTGTTTTGTGTTGTCTTAAAGGCTATGCATATGTTTTGAATGACAGAAGTAGTCATTAACTTATTACAGTGCTCATCCCTTTGCACAATTTGCTTTTTCTTTCCTTCTCATTGTGTCTGTATGCATGCAATATTTCACCTTACAGAGTTCGTTTTCACAGCACATGGCAATTAATCTTAGTAAAAGCCAAGCATCTACTGCATATGCATGCCATTTGATTGATTAGATTAAAAATTTAATGTTACAGTTCATACATTAGCAATATTTCAATATAACATGTACCAAGGACTCTACTATCAATAATAGGAATGCTTCAAGAACAACACAAATTAACACCCGAAGCATAAAGTATGACCTTGAAAACAATGAAATGCTTTACCTAGAACAGTTTGCTTAAAGTACATTTAAACTGAGCACCATGCTTATGTGCAAAAAAAAAGCTGTAGAAAGCACTATCTGTTAGAATACAAAAATTTCAGATTAAAAAGAATTTTACTTTAGAAAGTCGAGTAATGTCTAGATATTCAGTTTTTATTTTAGGTTTTTTTAGGGATATGGAACTAGCGTATCTGCTACATAACGATAAAATTTCTAAACCTTAAGAATTTTCTGGTTTCTTCTTGTACAAGTTAATAAAAACACTGAAAGTCATAAACTGAGGATTCACTTCATTATGGCCAGATATATACAAAAAAAGAGATAAAAAAAAAAAGAGAAAATATATACTATATAAAAAGGCACGCAGTATTGTGTGACATTGTCATGACAAAATCAAATACCATCCTTTGTCCTGTGATCTGCTGTACTATATCCAAAAGCAAAATGACATCAAAATGCTTCTGAACTGATTGACTTGTAATGCAATACACTGCAGCATCTTTGAACCTTAAGCAATGATAATGCTTTCAAACCTGCTATAAACTGGGTCAGCTGTACGAAGAAATTGTAAAAAATGATGCAGTAATTCAATTTAGCACTGTGTGAAAACTGCACAATAGCTGGATTAAAGGATTTCAAAATGAAGACAAGTGGTTCATTATTAACTCTTTAAATGTTGTTCCTCCTGCCTTTTCTGAAATGTGTCATATACTTTTAGATTAGGATTGTAATTGCTGTGTCATAATAGAGCGAATACATTCTACACTGGCTCTCTATGAGTACAATGAAATTTCCTCAAAAGCTGTTTATGAATGTTTATGAAATAAAATGGGTTTTACCCATATAGGTAACAAAATAAATTAGGAAAAAAAAAGCATTATACAACCATCCAAGAGTTATGGTTTGTGTTAAACATAATCACCTTAAAATTATAGAAACTGTTTAAATGGCCAAAGCACCAGAAAAAAAATGTAATGCTAAAGCTGCAAACAAAAAGCACTTGTATGCAGAGGAGGTACCACTATTTGTTCCGTGTATAATGCAATCATTTAAACATGATAGACATCATTTCTTTAATGTGTCTAAAGAGGTCTTTCTTTATCTTGGGCTGTTGTGTGTTGTATGTGCATGTGAATATGTTTTGGATCAGCATGTGTAACTGCTATGGCCATCCTTTCAGCGGGAAGTCCATCCTCTATCCCGGCATATCACAATAGCACTCCATGCTGACGGCCGCCTGACTCCAGTGTTCAATTCAGAGCCAACGTCAAAATGAGTAGCAATTGAAGAGAAACCAACCTAGAATGACTTGAAGAGTTGGGTAAGCCTAAGGATAAAAAATAATAATAATAATAAAAAAAAATCCTGCTCCAGGGGAGCAATTGTACTCTTGTGTATGAATCTATAAAAACACTTCCCTGAATTCTTTGCTTTGAGAGTTTAGATGACTTCAATTAAATTCAGTCTGGACATCTAAAAATAACATTGATAACAGACTGAAGTGGAGTCTTACTTCTGCTACAGAAAATTGTCTTTCTTCCAAACCGTAATATGTTAGATCACACTCTTCTTTGAAATGCTTTCCTGAATTGACAGAGGTTTGATACATAGTTCTTTTTGGTACTCAGTAACTGTGCTTAACTGTGCTTCTGGACAGTGTGCTGTAAAATGTTATAGGTCTGGCCACAAGTTATGCAGACCAGATAGCATAGAAAATGAACATTAACAATACAAAATAAAAGAGCAATTGTACTGATGATCAGCACCAGTTTTGTTAGCAAGTGACTCAGCTGCAACTTACTGTATGTATTCTGAAGAATGAACAATGTGTCTTCTCCTCTCCTTTCCTATCTCAAATAGCAGTAGTGATTAAATGAATGATTACTGTCTTTTGAAATCACATTATATGATCTTAGCTCATCAACATCTACATGATGTAGCAGGGAAATTACATTACATTGTGCATATTTCTGTAACATTTCATTGTGCATATGATCAACAAAAAGATGTAAATATTTGAAGTAAAATTCAACTGGGACTCAGCAAAATGAAGAATGGAAGTTAAAAAATAGTTTTCTTTTATGCCTACCTGCCTACTTTACAGCATATAAATGTTTGTTTTTCAACAGGAATAATCCACATTTTAGGGATATTATCCAGATCTTTTGAAGCCAGTGGAAAAAATCCTACTGCTCTATAGCTGATCTGTTCAGGGCAAGATCAGAAAAGAAGTGATACATGAGTATTCCTGGGTGAAGTGACATGCCAATCGAGTTTGCCACAGTCAGTGCTTGGCAGTTTCTTTGCAAAATGATTGCCAATTGCTTCTGGTAGGTACAGATGAGCATAAGGCCTTCAGGGTGGAGCAGCATGTACAGTCAATCCACAGCTGCTTTATGTGAAAACACTTCTTCATATGGGACAAGAAACAGCAAAGAAACAGGCTTGCAGAAATGACATCTCTATGTTAGAACACCTGATAAATACCTGCCGATGGATATCATGAGCAGAGTTTGGATGAATCACCTGACCAAGTGATAACATGGTTAGAAAGCAAAAGAGAAGGAAGTTTCCTATTTTGGTGTGAAGCTGGGAGGGGCACAAGAATAGTGTAGGTGAAAGACAGCAGCATAAATTTAAACACTCATAGGATTAAAGTAGTGGGTAGCCAAGAATAGATGCGGACTCCTAAATTTGTTTGGTAAGATTAGATATGCAATTAGAGGAAGTAGAATATTTAAGAGCTAATAAAAGCTAAGTAGGAGGCAGACCTGTCTGCTGTGACGAGGTAGTCATTTAGGACCACAACAGGTGCCGCTGCAGTAATTAGAAGATACTGAGAAATCTGATTGGAATTTTTGCATGATGAGAGCATTACCAACTGCTTTTGATATTGGCTGATAGCAACAGTAACGGGCCGGCAACACCTGCTCAGGAATCTCTACCAGGGAGAGGGGGAGATGCTATTCTGTGGGCTTATCCTTCAGCATCTTCCCTTTTTTAGCCTCTGAAGTCTTTTGTAAACAAATAAACAGCAATGATATTTTAAAAGGTTAGTTGTGCCAGATGTTGTTCAGGCTCTCTTATGAACAGGCACTGTACACAAATTTCATTCTTCATGTGTGAGCTTCCCTTCTCTATTATGTTTGCCATTGAGTTTTGGGTTCACCTTGTAAGTTTTCAGAGCACTATTATTATATCCTGATCCTTTTCAGAAGCTCTGGCTCACAAGCTTTTTTGCTGTCCTGTCTCTCCTCTGGAGTTTCAGCTTGCATGAAACAAGCAAGAAAAAAGATGATTTGCAGTAGATCGATAGTCCCTTAAGATGTAAACGCATCAGCTCTTATAAGTGAGGCAAGATTTGGCCTGGCCAGTACTCTAATGTTAGCTCTCTGAGGATATCTTAGGGGCCGCAGAAATTGTAATGAGGAATCAATAACTGGAACAAATCTCTCTCAGGCCTGAAGCAACCTCTCAGACTATGTTTGTGTCTCTGTGTAACTGGAGGTAGCTTTCTGCAAATAAGATGCAAAATGGAAGAATTCAGGAAATTCCCATGGCAGTTTCAGTGCTGGGCAGGGCTGTATGGTTGATCCCAGGGATGAGATTGTGCTGTCAGTAATGATACTCTTCTTAGCTGGTATGCAGTGTTTCCTTTTGCTGTTGAAACAGAGGCTGCGTGTCACCATAGCTATGCCTGAATTGTAGTGTGGATTAAAGTGAATCATTTTTATACATTTTTGGGGGTGAAATGAGTCCAGGCAGCTGTGTCCCATTGATAGGTCTGTTAAAAAAAAAAAAACAAAAAAAACGAGACAGGATTAAGCAGGTGTATCCCCACTGGCAGCCCTGTGCCAGTCATGGCAGGAGGTACTTGGAGGCAGCATAAAATACAGCAGGGACTGGTTTTTGTAGTGACTTAAAGTGAACTGCCCTAGGCTCTCAGGAAGCATATTTGCCTCACTGAAGATCCAGGACAAGCTGAAAGCCTCTGCATCCCAATCCTGCCTGTGTGCACTGTGATGTGAGTGCGAATCCTGTTCTTCTCCTAATAATCTGAGAGCTGCAGCAAGTCTGCAAATGGCTTGATATTCCTAAAACTTACTTCCAAAAAGCTACAGCATACTTGTAGGTTATGATTTTGTTACAGTAGGCATTTTGTGCCCTTCTGTAGTGAGTGAATTCTCATTTATGGAGACCCTCTCGGTTCTTCTCTCCAGGCTACTGGGTTTTTGTGTTAATTAAAGCCTAGACTAGTAAGCATCCCAAAGGGTACCCCAGCTACTGTGTGCATCTCGTACAGTACACAGGGCCAAAGGAACAGAAACAAGCTAGGAGAGATGAGTTTTGTCACTGGGGTAGAATCACTAAAATTCATTATTGGGAAGCAAAGGGACATTTAAATTATGCTACTGTTTCTCCTACAGGCTTCTGACAGGACACTTTCAGAAAGAAAACTAAATGAGTTATAAAGCATTTAAATACAATATTTGAAAATAGTCTCTTTGTATGTTTGAGTCTTAAAGGAAATGTTAGTTCTGTGTATCTCTATGATTTTACCATGAATTTGACATGTAAAACTGACACTAGATGTTCTCAAATCTTTACTACACTAATTTGCCTACTTTAAACGTTGGCCTGGTGCCATTTCTGTTGAACCTGCACAATAGAATTAGTCAGGTGGAGAGCAGAACAGCTGGCAAGGAAAAGAAAAAGAAAAACCCGAGCAGCCAACTTATCACTGTCGTATGTAAAAGACTGCAATGAATCACAGAGAAGAGGAAAACCAGTCGAGAAATAAAAAGCCAATAATAAAGGCTATTCAACTGCAATGTCAGGCCTCTCAAGGAAGAGAAGTTATGCAGATGGGATGGTAGAGAAGAAATGGCTTCAGACAGGTGAAGAGTAATTCTTGATGTTGAAAGGAAAGCTTTATCCCTTTTATTTGAGAGCCCAGTTTAAAAAGGGTAGTTATCTATGGGGTTAACTTCATCAGCTCCACTAACTGCACTCCAGTGAGAGATGAGAAGATAATTAAAATTACCGCCATGCTTAATCAACTTGCCAGCACAGGGATACTCTCTTGAATTGGGGCACAATTAAATTAAGCTTAGCTTCTTCCAAATATATGCAAGAAGTAGACATCTGGCAAAGTCTAGCTGAAAAGGCACAGAGCTGCGTTATGACAATCTCCAAGGACAGGGGAAATGGGATTGAAAGGTTATAAGAGAGCAAGACTTCTGTCAAATCCCTTACTCTTTGTTTTGCAACACAGACTGACTGTCATGATCATAAAAAATATGTGATTTCACTAGTTTACCCACATATAGAGATGTATGTGAAAACATATGCATCTATGCTGATGTACATTATTTAAAAATCTGTTTCAAAAGTATCTCTAACTATTGTTTCAAAACAACATATAATTGCAATTAAAAGGTCTAAAAATGATATAAGAGGAAGCAGACTAATTAGGCTAATTACTGACAAGATCAAGCCCTCCTGGCCTTGGAATCTGTAGCTTCTTGAAAGGGAGTCTTTGAATATTTGCTGAAACTAAGACTAATAACACTCAGCAGTTCTTTCTGTCTACAAGGTGCATCAATGAATTAACTTTTACAATATGCCTGGAGGGTAAATATCACAATCTGCATTAATTTTACTAAAACAGAAAGCTAAGAAGACCTGCTAATGCTACAGATAGAATTGGTCACAGCCAGATTATAGTTTGCAAATTTTTGACTCCTAATCTTGTGTTAAAATACCTCTGGGCATCAGCTAGAAGCTCACTGAAGAAGATGAAAAAGCTTCCATTCAGATCAGGTCTGATAAAAATAGGGTCACCAGCTGTACTGCTTTCACAGTCCGAAGAGACAGATGCTTTAAAAAAAAACAATTTAGCTATGAAACAATAATTATTTTTGTTACTTTTCTCAGCAGCAGATAGCTTGAAGAATTTTCAAATGTGAAAGCCACCTTTCAGAAGTTCAGTCACTCACTGAGAGCTGAAACTTAGGATACTGCCAGGGCTCTTCTATTCTAAATCATATTTATCTTTGTTTTACAAATACATTGCCCCATTCCTTCTAATTAACTATGTTAAAAAAAATACATATATATATATATATGTAATATTTTTTCCTCAGCTTACAGGAGAAATAAGTTAATTTGCTAAGTCCTTTGTTTTTTCATACTACTTTGTGTGAGTAAGATGCTGTTTCATACATGCAGAAAGGTCTTTTTGTAAAATCACTAAAGCAAGTTGAAGAAATTAATTGGTCATTTAGTCCTGAGTGAAATATCATTTACATGCTTTGAAAGTGCATTTTGTCTCCTGAATTCCCTTTTTTTTTTTTTTTTATGTATGGCTTGTTCTATGAGCTCTGCTTCCAGGAACTCCATCCTTTTTCAGCCTGTCCTCTGTATGCATATGCATACAATGCATACATACACTATGCATTTGATTCACATGGTCTTTATAGACCTGGCATAGCAGTAACACACTTACAAAGTATAAGATTATTTTAATTTAATTACATGTGGAAAAGAAATTATATTATTGAACACTTTTAGTTGAGCCTGGCAGTTTATCTAAATAGAAGAAAACATCCATGTCCAAAAACCTTACACAGTAAAAAGTAGCAGTTCATCATGGCAAGTTTATCCAGTCTCACTGGCAAATAAAGCTCTGAAACATTGCCGCTGTTTCTTTAGGGGGAGACAGTACAGATCACCTCCTGAAACCACTGAATTTTCAATTAGTGCCAATTTTTACACCTGATGTCCTAAAGCTTAATTTGTAGGAGTATGTCCTACTTGAAGCCAGAAAGTTCAGTATTAGAAAGGTGGGGAAAAAACATCAAATTGTTTTCTGAAAGTTTAGTCTTCAAACCATGAACAAGTTCTTTTGAACAGTGAGATAAGTGATTGCCACGTTACCAGACTGTCTATGCAGGACCATCTTCCAACAGAAGAAAAAAAAAAAAAAAAAAAAGTTGCTAAAAAGGTTGCTTTTATTATATAAATAGTAATCCCAGAAAACCATGCCAACAAACACACTCATTTTTGTTTTCCACCATGACCAACAGAACAGCTATGTGTGTGAGGGAAGGAACACGGTAATATTCCCATTCCCTTTCCCTTTCAAACTGAGCAGAATGCATCTCTTCTCCATCTTGTTCACAGACTTACCCATTGCTTTTATCACGCAGATGGTTGTATGTAAGAAAGCATATTTTTTAGATTAAAATTTTAACTGCTTGGGGTCTCTCACTATGTAATATCTAGCCTAATGTCACGTAGTGACAATTTCTAGCCTAATTGTCACAGGACAACGTTAGGACAGCATTTATGTTTTCATTTAAAAATAAAGTAAACAGATGGAACTTCTCTCATCCATAGAGTAGTGAATTAAAAACAAAAGTAACAAATTTTTAAATGCTGTAATCCGCTGGGATAAGAATTCAGCATTATGACATCTGGTCTAATTTGAGTATTCCAGTAGCTGCTGAACAGCATTTACTGAGACACTGAAGTGAAACCTGCTAATATTATTTTTTTTTTGCGTAATCCATGCATATATGCCAACCCACAAAGAAAGCCAGTGCTTTCCCACTTCTCAGCAAAATACAAAAGCTTGTCACAGACTTTATTTCCATGACATATGTCATATAATAGTCACTACAGTTGAAACATAATCATAGAAAGGTAAAATATATTTGTCTACCATCAGCTTCATTTGAATGCTATCTGTCCATGAAGATAATGGAAGACAGAATGAGAAGAGGTAGCACTCTCTCAATTTTTATCTTTGAAAGGATCTTCTGAAATAAGTAGCTTTTTCTCACTAACTTTCAGAACTCTTTTTCTGTGAATCCTGCAGTTAGGGCAAGTTATCGAGGCTCCACTGCATATTTGAAATGCAGAGATCTAATGGTGCCAAGAAACTATCAATATTAACTTAATCTTTGTCCTTTAATTATGAACTATTAAAACCTGTCATCTTTAACCAGACACAAAGTATGACTGGTACATGATTAAGTAATTTTTCAGAGTTCAATGTGACATGCTGCTGACAAGCCATAAAATTGAAATGCTTCTGCTATCTAACTACGAAATCCAAGTAAATGTACAAAATAGATAAATGAGCGATTGCATTTCTCAGGTAATAATGCCTTACACTTTACTATGGGAAAAAAAAAAAAAAATCTAAGTCATTGACTCTAATCTGGTCAAAAATATTATCTACTAGAGACTATTGCAGCTCATACTTGGTCTCAGACCAAATCTTAGTAAGAAGATCAAGATTGGTTTCTCATTCAGAGGTAAAGCAATCTAATAGATACATTACTGGATAATCTTTGAAGAACTGAGCTCCATTCCTTGCTTGACTGCTGGTTGAAATGATTGTAAGTCATAGCTGTGCTGTGGCCATAAAATGCTAAGATTCTCTATCTGTAAAATAAGAAAAGGATTTAATTTTAAAACTCCAACTTGAATTTTCTGCAGATAATTCTTAGCAATTTTCCAGCTGTAACATAAGAATAATATTATTTATTGTAATATTTCTAACTAGTGTTTGGAAAAAAAAATCAAAAGTACTGTGATTTTTTGAGGGGGATAGTGGTTGTTTTTGCCGTGAGTAAATAGCTCATCAGACAGTGAGAGAATTCAGTGGGCTCCTATCCTTTAGTTTTCAGTTTGGAATTGAGCTGCACTAGTGGGTCAGGAGGAACACCCTGGCCTTTCAGATAGGACAGGTGACTCTGAGCTCCACCTCTGTTCACCCCGCACCCTTGAACAAGCACTAAAGATCCTTAGAATGGAGGCATTCTCTTAAATTTTAGGAAAACACTTTTGAAGGCAAATCTAACCGAAGTGCAAGTTCTTTTTTATACTTGCATGAGTTATTTGGGGAAAATTAATATGGTATCAACTTGGGAGTAAGTACATTTTTCAGTAAAATGTGTATTAAGGCTTCATAAGCATTTGCCTTCTGCTTCTACCTAAGGAGAATGTACAATTACACTAAGTGACATGAAAAAGCAGCAAACAATTGCTCAGCCTGAGAACCTGTGTTTATTCAAAGGTTACAAAATTGCTTGATATTTTTTGTCCTGTGACAATAACAAACACCATATTTTACACAGATTTGGTAAATACTTAGTGAACACAATGGGTGCTGATATTTTAAGCAAACGTATTGAGAGAAGAAAAGAAATCATACTTGGTCTTGTGTCGTACAAATTTGCTGTGCAAAAAGAAACACACTGAATAAATTTACCACATACCCTTTTCTGGGCAGACCCTTATGCATCACCCTGGAACTGGGGCCTTATGCAAGTGCAGGGCACCAGCCAAACTTCTGTTGCTTTAGAAGCATGACCTAATACGAACTGCCCTCCTCAATCAGCCGTCATGTCTATAGCTTGCATTGGTGGTAGCAAGCATAAAAAATAGAAACACTGAGTTCTTCTTTCCAGAGGGTGCCTAGCCACCTTCCAGATTAGCATTGATCAAAACCCTATTTTTTTCATGGACAACTTCAAACAAAAGAATCT
>VZSV01000008.1:5126414-5136570 GCA_013398735.1 Nothocercus julius | reverse complement strand
TTCAGTCTAGCTTTTGTGGGAAGAATCCGGCACCTGGACTGCAAAACCAGCATGTGCAGAGAGCCATTTAAAGTAGCCATTTGGAACATGACCAATCAGGTATGTCTTAAGTAACACCTTCCATGGACTTGCTTACCTTCTTACAGTACTAGTTTAAAAAATAAGTTCGTTATTTTTAAACAAATGGCTAAAAAAAGTATATGTTTCCTCTCCTACCTTCATTTAGGAGCTAAAATATCAAAGAGGTAGCATACTTCAGCTCACAGCTTCTTCTATGAAGGGAATTTAAATGCTTATCTGTCTTTCAGGAGAGCGTTTCCTCACACTAGTAGTGTATGTTGCACCAGCTGTATATCTGTGAGTATTTGGGAGTGCATTTTTTTTTTTCAGTCTTTCTTAGGGAAGCAGTTTATTTTGCATGATGTAATAATTACGGAGTTGACGTACCCCTGTACAGAGCAATCACCTGGTTAGGACACTTTCCTGGGAGGAAGTAGATTCAGATTCCCTAAAACACGGGAAATAATTCAAAACAGACTTCCAGCACTCTGCTAAATGTTCTGACAACCAGATATAAAGAGTTATCACCAATCATCAGTCTTGTATTCTCCTGATATAATGCCACATTTTAAAGTTCTCATGAAATTAAAATGAGCATTTTTGTGCTGAAGCAGTTCTGCTCTTTGTACTAACAAAGAAAATGCAATCTAGTCTTTGCAAGTAGCATTCCCATGTGGGCTCCAGAAAGATATTTTATTGTCTTCAGGGCAAGAACTAATGCGGAGAAAGGCTCTTTTATTCTCTACCTACGAATCTCGACCTTGACCTAGAAAGTCTATTTTCACTGTTGCATGAGGGGCAATTAAACTTCTATGAAGCAAAACTTCCCTATCACAGCAGAATATGTCAAGTGTATCAGAGCTCAAACCTCCAACCTCATTTTGTTCCTTTTAAATATGCCAAACTGCCTCAAATTAATTTGAATTAAGTGAGAACAACAGCATTTAATAGGTTTTGAGAAGCCTCGAAGTTTCTTTAATCTCTTTTTGTCTCCAAAAACAAGGTGGGAAGGGTGCTCCACTGCACATCCAGCTGAACAAGCCATGGTCACACAGCTCACGGACATCTTACACTCACCAAAGGGGCTTTCAAATTCGAGTGGATCCCTGCAGCCCCAGTTTCTTGTTGTGGGTGAAGCAGTCCAGCACAAAATCCCTCTTAATCTGTCTTCTGTCGGTAGAATCTGGCCACAGCGAATGACCTGCATGTCACCCAAAACTGCAGGAAATCACTGTGGTCCTGAGATCTATGGTTAAAGTTGTTAACATTTAAATTCAGTTCTTGCTTCTGCTGACTATCCCTAGGGGTGTGCTCTATACCCCAAGCGTATATAGGGTTAGTAGGGAATTTGTTCACCGCTGCTCTACACAGGAGTAAATCACACTCATTCTTTAGGTTCCCAAAGATTCAATATGTTTTGCTACAATAGGCCATAATCTTGTTTTCTTATATATCTGAAGGCATCCAGAAGCTCTTTTTATCTTACATCCTTGAAAATAAGAATGTTCACAACAGGAAGCAGGGTCCTTGATGTTAAAAAAGACATGTAACAGCTTATATTTTTCCTAGCATAATCAATGCTTCTAGAATGCTGGGTCTTGGGTTTTGCAATAGTGCATTGATCTCATTCACCCTGTTACCCATGAGAGCCTTTCACAAATACTGCTCCTGAGTAACATGCTCACTGGTATGAAGGGAATAGAGAAGGAAAAACCTTTGCTGCTTGAGTAAAATGCAGAATGACACAAAACATCCAATTCAGACTCCTTTAGGGTGTTTGAGACACAGAACTCATTTTTCTGGATGAAAAGCAGACAGTGACACTGCCAGCAGCAACTGTGTCAGCTCAGGTTCTCCCAGCAGGAGGAACGTACGGGGCGGCAGGAGTGGGAAACACAACAGATGCCACAAATGGAAGTGCTCGTTTGGAGCACGTTTAACTAGAAAAAATGAGACTTAAGCAATGTAAAAGTTAACTCTTCAAAACATAGCAAATGCAACCGATCAATAATGGAAAGTTTATCAGATTATGGCCTGTTTAAAGTGGGGATCCATATCTAGGTCATCCATATCTAGAAGTGGATGAATAATGAATGGCTTGGTTTGCTAGTTTAACCACAAAAATACAGTGAAGAGAAAAATGATAACAGAGTATGGGAAAAAAAAAAAATATTTTGAGTAGATAAATCCTCTCCTCCCAGAATACCTTAATAGACTGTAATTACATTATATATCATTTGTTCAACCAAAATGTTTTATATCCTATTTTATCTTTATCCATGTTAAAATAGATTTTTATTGGGTATATTTTCTAAGGAGAAATTATACTTAGAAATATTTTATATTATGACTCTTTCCAAAATTATTTTTCTTCTCTAAAAATGTATCTTTTTGCGTTCTTAAGAATAGCTCTAAGTAGACCACAGAAGCATTTAGTACTGTTCAGCACTACAGGATGGGACTTCCTTCATGTGTCTATTTTGATAAAACAGGCATTAGTTTTAATGAAAGCCAGAATACTACATGAAGAAAAACAGAGTTAGTAAATATTTAGAACATGATTGCTGTCTAGAGATTAAGATCAATTAAAATAAAATTCATAACATTTTTAAGGTAATTTTGATAGATTCAAATGTTCCTCAACCTATTAAAAAGGTGATGGATATTGATACGTTTACAATTTACTCGTCGATTACTTCGTATTGGAATGGTTCAGTGAACAAAGCTATTTATGTTAACTTGGGACCAATTAATAAAGCAGTGCCTGCCATGATGTGTAGATCATGAAAATACTGATTAGGAAGGTTATGCTGAATTGGTTTCTGTTTATAAAGAGACTGATCTTTCCCACTGTTCATTATGGAGCCAAAAAATCTACCTTCAAAGCCTACCTACTGTTTAAAGGAAAGAAAAAGATGTAAATTGCTAATTACAGCAGGGGAAGGTTTATGATGGTATATTTTATGATTATATTCTGTCATCTGTTTATAAAGTTGTCAGAGACTTTGTGTTTTTGGTATAGTTCGTTACTATATGTTAGTCTATGATGGTGCTTCTTGCTGGAGTCCCGTGTAATCTCTAGATTGTGACTGTGGTCTAATGCGTCATGTTTCTCCACCCTGCTAGAAAAGTGTGGAAAAGTGTATAGAGAAACGAGGCAAAAAAGATGTGGAAAGGTGCATGGCCCTGCATTACTGTCAGCACTCCTTAGCAAATACTGGGTTACCACTGTTTAATGAAGCCCAAAATACGGACCTTGCAATTGAATCCACTGGCAGATGGAGAACTGCAGTTCAGGTGGTGTTTTCTTAGGACCTTCTCCACTTGTGCCTCTTCAACCTTGGACTCATATATGAAGTCAGTCCCTAAGTCCCATACAACAGCCACCCTCCTGTGAGCCCTTGGCGCAGCAGCCAGCTCTGCCGGAAGGAAGGTGCCAGGAAGGTGTGACGGCCCGCGATGACGATGGCAAGCACAGCTCAAACGTCGTCATTGTCTCCACAACCTGCCCTGTGAGTGCACCGAGGTTAAAGATATTTTTCCGTCTGCTGCACACTCTGTGTGTGAGACTGGGGCAGACCGTATCTGTCAGCAAGAGCACTATAGACAAATATATATAGCTAGCCTAGCCATAGGCTAGGACTGACTAGGGACTGACTCCCGCTGGGCCGGGCTCCGTTCAGCTCCTACCTTCAGCTCACCCGGAACGCGGCTGCCTTCAGAGCTCCCGCGTCCCGGGCTGAGCCGCAGCTGTGGTAACGCTGAGGCTCTTCTGGGTCCTGCCTGGAAATTCTGCTAATTGGGTAAACCCACTCTAGTGTACAGGCACCAACTGGCACGCATAACTTGCACAACGAGCGAGATCCATGATTTCCAAATGTAACTAACAATTTGTGACAATAAAAGAACAGCATGAGCCAAGATGCTGGCACTTCTTGTCACCTCTTTCAAGCACAGTAACTAGAATTTGCATTTTTTTTTTTAAAGGCAATAGCATGTTTTATAAAGCAGATAGATATTTAATGCATGCAATTTCTTTAGCACAATTTTATTTTTCTTCTGAAATCCCTGAAGAGTTTAGTGTTGTCTCCCTTAAGGAAAGAACCTGAACAGTATTTAATTAACACTGTATTCAACTGGAGAAATGTCATCCTCTGTAGACACTGTGGCGATCAGAACCATCTCAAAACATAAATAATTGTGATAACGGAAAGCAAAGATGATGGAGACAAAACTACAAATGGTACAGAGATGGCAAAACAAAAAAAGTCTTGTTTAAACTTTCTTATATTAGCAAAGGCATGTCTGGTGAAGTAGAATACCAGTGCATTTCAGACTCCAAAAGAAAACAGTTTAATAACAATAAAAATATCCATTGGAATTCAGGATATACTGTCATGGTGACACAGTTTGCTACATCTCTGTCCCCCTTGTCCAGTGCCTTCCCCCCTGGGCTTGGGGCTCCTTGGAGGGAAATACACAATTTTTTCATTTTTAGACCAGGCCTTAGGCTACAATACAGCTTAAACTCCATATAGAAGTCCATGAATGGAGGAGCGTCAAGGCCAGAACAACATTTCTAGAAGACATGTCGTCTTTACTTGGCATTTGGCTGTGGGCACAAAGACCAAGACTGAAGGGGAAAAAAAAAAAAAGGAAAGTTGGAGGGGAGGTTTTTAAGCAGTGGTTTAAGTGTTAGCAGGGAGGGTGGTGGACCAGGTAGAGGTAGCTTTCCTGGATATCCTAATCGTTATTCTGTTTATTGTGTTTTGGCCTGGTTCCCATTGTTCTGCTTTGGTTTGGGCTCTGCTTTGGTCCGGTTTGGGTGGCCAAGCAGCAGCCGAAGCAGCCTGAGCTGGTGGGTGCCCGTGTGGGCGAGGAGGTGCCAGGAGGTGCCGAGGCAGCCTGGCCGCGGCTCCCGCGCCAGGGCTCGCTCCCAGCCCGCGCCCCGCGGGTGCCGAGCGCTGCCTTGCGCACGGGAAGCGGCTCCCGCCGCTGCTGGTCAGGGCTCTGCCACCTCGCACAGACCGGCCCCCGCTCGCTCTTGAAAAAAGAAAAGGCCTCATTCAAATCTTTCACCAGAGTTTTTTTGGTTTTGGTGAGTCCTTAATCATTTCTTGTCAGAACGAGTTTGGTCGATTGTCTGGAAAAGGAGGGTGAAATCATTAAAGCTAACAGTTCTAATGTTTCTTAACAGCTTCTAAGTGTCACTTGATGGATGGCTGTCTGGAATGATATCCTCCTTCCTCCCGAAATTCCCGACCAAACCCAAGCGATGTCTCAGAATAACAGCAATTGCCTACTACCAAAAAATTATTACAGGGCGCTGCAGATCTTTTTCAGTCATCTCCACTACGCTAACCCTGTACAGGATTTGAAAAGGATTAGCCATTATATGGGTAATATGCACATCTGCAGTTATGTTAGATAAGAGAGAAATGGAAAGGGACGCTGAGACCTGAGTGTTTCTAAGACAACCACTTATTGTCAGGGGTTAGAATGAAATTCCCTCTCCGGGGGGATTAGCGGGAGAGGGTGATGGTCGGCGAGAGCCCCCACACTCCCGGGGTTTGGGCTCTGGGCAAACCCACCCTCCTGCCAGCAGTTCTATAATAAACAGGTTTTTGACACTTTTGGGAAGCATTAGTTAGTATCTGCTGCCAAAGGTAGTAAAATGGAGAAGATGAAGGGCAGATCTGATCTGCTGAGACAATTTTTAAGTTCTTTTGGACCATTAAAATAAAAAAAAGAAATAGCAAATACCTTTGGAAACTCACTATATGTCAAGAAAAGACTTAATTTTAAAACTCCAACTTGAATTTTCTGGGGATCATTCTTATCAAATATCATATTGGCAGAAGCCACTCTATTTCATTCAGCTTCTAGAGAAAAATAATTATGCTTTTTACAATTTGAAGTGCATTTGTATTCCTTCCAAATAGTCCTATTACAACAAATGAAGTACTTACTATACATCTTTTTCCTGCTGCTTTTCAACTTAAATTTAATTTTCACATAGATTTATTTAAAACAGTTCTCAATGTGACTCAGCCAAATGATGAATTTATGGAAGGTTTAGTAAATGTGTAATCTAGTTGAAGTTAAAAATGGCTACTTTGTAATGCTGTGCCTAAATGAAATTATCCATTGTAGCCAACTATTGTGCATCCATTTAAAGCCTATTTCTTGTGGCACATACTCAATCTTTAACTGAAAGAAAACATAAAGCAAATGTTGCTAACGGAAAAAAAAAGTATATCTATAGTGTTAGGCAAATGCTTTTTCCATTCAGTGAGCTTGCTTGAATAGATACGTGTGTGTGTGTACATTTTGTACAGACAGAGAACACACTACACATATTCATGATGTATCATTTTGTATTATGCCTAATTAAAAAAAGAAATGTCCAAATGTTTAGTAGTCTGATTATAAGTAAGTAGTTAAATTAAATGAACATTTCAGAGTATAAAAGTATTTGTAATGAGATCTCACTGCGGAAAAAGTTTCTGACGTCTATCGATAGCAGAATAGACTGCAAGAACTCAGCTTCAGGCAAAACATCATTCTGTTTTCTGCTCTATTGTTGGCACAGAATCAGTGGTTATGTCAGAGTTAAGTCTAAAAATCAGGCTGTCTCTGAGAAAGAATATGGTAGTCAGTCGTCTTGATTCTTTCCTATGTTGTGACAAAATGTGTGTGACGTTTCCCAGATGAACTGTTTGGAGCTTTTCTGTTGCTTGGGGTTGAGCTGAGCTTGAGATGTTTGTTTATGAGGGCTTTAGTACAAGCACGTACCCCAAGACCTTCTCAGAGAGAAAGAATTACGAGTGGGTACCCAGCACACACCCAACTCACTGCTTACTGTTCAGGAGTTCTGATCCAGTTTTCTACACTAAGTTTGGGATAACGGAGTCAACTTTTAGTTAATTATGGGAATCAGGATGAGCCCATCCAAATATACAAAAACTGAGCTATTAAATCCCCTGTCCATATTCTTATAAGTACTTGGTGTCTAATCACAAACACAGTGCATTCAATTTGCGGAAAAAAAAACCTTCCACCTACTTCACAGTTCTGGACGAGACCTTTATTTCCTACTGCAGTCATACTTCAGGCTATTTATTCTGTGATGGCCTGATTCAAATAGTGGGTTTTCCATTACTGTATTTGCAGAGTTAGTAGAAGAATTAGAGAAAGATTTAATTCCTTTAATTCCACATCCACATAGATATCTAGGCTCCTGAAGTCAGAACGTGTTCCATAGTTTACATTATAGCCTATCCAAAATGTAAATTAGACTTCAGTTGTATAAATTACTGAGAGTAAAACTAATTTATTCTTTCTTTAAACAAGACAAAAAAAAATCACAAACTTTCATCTTCTTTTTCTACTATTCTCATTTTTTTTGATGTTAAAAGGGTGACAGCTGCACGCTAAGGAGATTGGCTTACAGAGAAATTACAAGGTGAGTGAACACACAAGTTGTTCTCAGGCTCTGAGTGTGTGTTTAACCCACACGAGCTCACAGCAGAGGCAGCGAGGGCTGCCCGTCTTCCACTAAAGGCTTAGCTAACGTGGGTGCCTGTCTGCAAAGATGCTGAACCTTCTCTCTTAACCGTACAGTGACTTAGCTGACTGCTTTACTTTGTAATAACTTCTTCATGCCTGTGATCTTTCTTTTTTTTGATAAAGGATTAACGTAGTAATAAATTACAGTAGTAATTTTTGAAGCTGATAGAACGTTGTGTTTTGTCTTCTACATCCAGTGATATGGAAGGTAGACAAGTCATTTGGTCTTCGTTATTTTGCAAGAAGCCTGTGAAAGGAGCCTGCCATAAACAAGGCTTATGAATAAATGAATGCATCTGACAAAGACGTTAATGATCACATGGACTGAGCCCAAATTCTTGATCAATGAATCATGTTGGCTGCTCTGTTTAGGCTTTGGTAAATCAATACTCTACTTTGTTAAACAAGTAAAATAGATCTTTTGTGGGGGTGCTCAGGATTAATTTTTAAATGTAATTGTCAGAGAAAGAAAATCTGAAATAGTGCGTAAGAGTACTGCTTAGAGCTCTTCAAAATTGCTTCTTTGCATTTTTGACTTTTATGCTTCTTACCAGGTAACATGCAAAACAAGAAACAATAAAAAGAAACAGTAAAATTTGTAAGTCTGTATTGTGGCTCCAGAGCTGTAAAAGAGCAGGTAACTTTGTGGAATTATTAGTATAATTATGTTGCTATGCTAGATGTGTGTTAAATGAAGTAGGATTGGGCTCATTCCCTGGGCTTGTAACCCCCAAAATATTAAAAAGTAAAAATATCAAATTTGATAAGGAGGGAAAAGGAAAAAAAAAAAAGTTTATCATATGATACTGGAGTTTTACTTGATGCAGGTTATTACTTTTTTCCCCTCAGGGACCTACCACACCTGTAGTGGGCAAAGCAACTCCAATAATGTACTCATTGTTTTTTACGATAGCACAAAATTCAAGAGTCTTAAAGGGATTTAGGTGCATGATAATGCAGGTGCATCTTTATCAAGGGCTAAGAATTAATTTTAGGCTCGATGGTAAAAGGCCTATCAATCAGCAAGGTTCTGCTAATTCCATAGGAAGACACCTAGTTAAGAATGACTGTGGCTTCCTGGAAGAGCAGAGCAGGCAAAACTGATACTGAATTTTCAGACGAACTCAACTGGTTTTTGAAAAATATTGTGCCAATATCAATGTATTAGATGCATCAATATCAGATGTTCCTTCTGAGAAAGACACTCTGAATGCCTTTGTAATCTTCTAATATTGACTCCAAAATATAGGTTCATAGCACGTGGAGAACCTGAGTGTTGCTGAGTATCCACTTGATGCAGCAAGCTCCTGAAATTCCTGGCTCTGGAGCTCAGTGAGCCAACTCTGTACTGGAAAGGGAAAAGAACATTTTTAACTTTTGTCCTTATCAAGAAAATGACAGGATCCTGCACTTGATACTGCCACAACTATATTCATGAAATAAAATTCCTAGATAGATTTCAGTAGCGACAGATACAGCAAATCTGATTAGATAGATCAAAGTGGTCTGCTTTTACAAAGCTCCTAGTACTCACAGCTCCCATTGTCAGAATTAGATTTGTGGCTAAGTAAAAATCTTTCACCAAGATAGTGATTTGTTTTTGGTACTTAGCAATAGATTTAGGAGCCTAACTTTAGGTAGCCAAAATTGAAAGCTTTGGCTCGGATTTTCTAAGAAAAGCAATTGCTTCCCAGATTCCCAGAGCTATTTATTACTTCTGCAACATAATTTGTTAAAGAGGATATTCAGAACCAACTTCCAGCAGGAGAAAAGAGCCCTACTGTGATATGAATAAGAAATGACCCCTTTTCCATAATCCTGTTGGTTACTGGCCTTTCATCAAGGCAAACATGTGCAAATACTGCCCTGTTAGAAAATGACACTGTGACTTTAATAAGAAAGCTGAACAAGAAATCTTTTTCTGAACTATGGCTTAAGCATTCTGTATGGACTGTAAAAGAAAGGAAACCAACTGTTCTGCAAAAGATAAATTATTATCCCCTAAAATGGTTTATGTTCCCTTGGTTATTTGTAGCCAGTGATTGAAAGTCAGGTAGAGGACACAAGCTATTGAACAGATCCCTGAGGACTATTCCAGGTTTTGTCTCTCAAAAATCTTCAGAAATACAAGCTGAAAATTCTGCACAGAATAGGATAAAATGGAGCCGAGTAGAATAAATCCAAATCAAGGATTATTCCTTAAAAGAATTTGTAAGCTTGAAAATTGTTAGAGTAGCTAAAATCTGTTTAGTGGTTTGTTTTTTTAAAGCCTCAGCTGGGTTGCTGGAATGCTAACAATTATTCATTCATAGAACAGAAAACGAAACAAGAAAATGCCAGCAAGTCAGAAATAAGCTTATTCACAAAAGTACAGTATGTA
Source organism: Nothocercus julius (assembly GCA_013398735.1). NCBI lineage: Eukaryota > Metazoa > Chordata > Aves > Tinamiformes > Tinamidae > Nothocercus > Nothocercus julius. Next base: position 5,126,561 of record VZSV01000008.1, on the reverse strand, counting down.
TTTTCCAAAGCTGCTGACCTGATATTCTCAGGCAGAGACCACCCAGAGGCCTGGGAAAAGTCTTCTCTAAGGCCTCATGGTACATCTTAAAATCTACCCTTTATATTGTAACATTCTCTCTGATTTGCAGATTCAAATATTGCTAGA